>JAUPFV010000004.1:190832957-191397468 GCA_036936605.1 Limnanthes douglasii subsp. nivea | reverse complement strand
TCGATCTACAACTTCTACTATTTTTCCTTATACTAATGTGGTTTGGAGTGGGTGTTCGGAGACTAGATGATCCACGTCGAGATGTTGTGTGTATCTTAATAATAATTAGATCTCTTGGTTGACCAAACAAAAACCAATATTGTCTCATTTTAGTGTTGATGTCGCATATCGAGGAGTTCTTAAAGTAGTTTCTGAGTCATATTGGTTACAAATATTTTTTCGGAGATTCATTGTCCTATTAAAAAAACTAAATTAGTCTATATGAGAGTGTTTGTGTGACATACTTATCCACTAATATGGTTCAACTTCACCATACTAAACATATTGAGATGAATATTGACTTTATTTGTAAAACAATATTGCTAAAAAACATGTTCACATTCTTCATTTTTCATCACATCACAAGATTACAAATATCTTTACAAAATGTCTTCTTTTGGTTTTATTTGAAGAATTTTGGAACAGCCTCTTCATTCATATTCTTCTCGTTTTAACTATAGAGGAGTGTTAATATATATTAATTAGTTAGACTATTCAAATGCGTAAATATACTACTTAGATAAACTTATTGCAATCAATAGTTAAGTAACGTTAACTATGTAAGAAATATATATGACCATCCTTATTTACCTTAGCCTATATACATGGATTTATTTTGTACATTCGAAGACACTATGAATGATAATGATCATAATCCTTTTTATATTAAGAACCAATATATGAACGAATTGAGAATTTTCCAGTTTTCGACTGGTCCTCATAATACGAGCCATATTAGACATTTCAAAATTCTTACTAAGTTCTTAAATTTATAATACTGAGGATCTTGTAGTGCACAACTAAACCTAATTAGTACAAACGAGATGATACTTTTTAAAAAAAAATTACATAATTTAAGTTATTAACAGAGACCCTCACAATACGAACCAAAAATTATTTTTTAAACTTCTTACCTAGTTTGTAAATGTACGAAACAAATAAGATAAATTTATAGTTTTTAAGTTCTCAACTCATCCTCGCAATACAACCCATATGAGAACTTTCAAAATTCTTTCATGGTTCATATTATAAACCGATCTTCATAATACCAACTAGGTGGGAACTTTCAACAACCTTACATGGTTTGAAAAGTTGAAAACCCAAACGAGAACCAGTTGAGAGATTTCAAGTTCTCGATTGGTGCTCACAATACAAGCAAGATGATAACAATTAAATCTTTCTATTTGATTCAAATTCGTAACTGGTCCTTGGAGTACAAACTATGTGATTTTTTTTAAAATTATAATATTGCTTTATAAACTTGAGAACCAAAAGAAGGACTAACTAAGAATTGAATAATTCTCAAATGACCCTCACTATAAGAACCAAAGAGGAACTCAAAAATATCTCATATGGTTCGTATAGTTGTAAATCAAAATGTTGATGGATATTCCAAATTTTCAACTTTCAATATTCGATTTGACGATTCGCCTTGAACTATGGGAATGGATCTGTAAAAATACGGTTAAATTTAAGATATACTTTAAAAAATAGATGTATTTAAAATAATCAAAAGGTGAATTTTAAGATTTATTTAAAAAACAATCTCGTATATCAATACGTTCAAATATTTATTTGACTTGTAAAACTAAAATTGAGATGAATTAGAAAATTAAAATTAGTATATATATATAATAACTTCGTCAATATATGAGAATGATATATTCGAGTTATAAAAAATATCAATGATCTAAATGAAAAAAAATACAAATAGAATAACTTATTATCCCTATAAATACAATGAGGAGGTCCACAGTAATCCTCATGTGGGTGATTATCACTAGTCAGGTGAAGTTTTTTGGCTTAGGAAAGCTCTATGTGGTCTCAAGCAAGCTCATCGTGCTAAGTTTGAGAAATCCTCTACATTTATTATCGATAAAAATGTGAATGTTGAGGACCTAAATGCAATAAAATTAATGTTATATGTGATAAATTCTATAGTTGAAAGAGAATATTAAAACTGCTTGTAAATATAATGGTTAAAGGGAAATTTACCCTTCTGTATAACTATTTATGTTATACTAAGTCTCATGCGCCTATAAATAAAGGCAGATGCAATGAATAAAAGGTGACGCTTTTTTATTAGACAAAACTTATTTTCTACTTTCTCTTTCTACAACTAAACACTTCATTTACTTTCTCTCTAAAGAAACCGGGTTTATACTTAACATATTGGCGATCACAATTGGGAGCTCTATTCAATTGGTACCCTGATTTCACGTCAAAAACCAGAAATTATAGAATTCTTGCTCAATTATATCATTCTAGATCGATATGGAACCACGAAACGACGTTCATACAACAATTCGGAAAACAAATGAAACTTTGAGATCTGATCAGCATAGGGAATAAAATGAAGAAGATGATCAGAATCTTGTACAATATGGTCATTTAGATATCGAGACTCAAATGAATCAATTGTTGGACAAAATAACAGCATTGAATGATAAATATGTTCAAAGAGGACATTATATTCAGTCAGGTAGGCTAAAATCTTAAAAGTTGAAGAAAAATACGAGATGGAAAATAAATATGATCGATCGTATACAGTTCATCAGATTTGAAGCGGTCTAAAGGATGCGCGTTTTGAATCTGACAAAGAACAAAATATTGGGGATCTTCGAAAAGAAAAAAAAGATAAGCATATGTATATCACATATAGTGATGAAGAGTTTGATAGCTTGGAAACCGATGAAGGTTTGTTTAAGAAGAGAAAATATTGGGGATCTTCGAAAGAAGAAAGAAGCCGACATCGAAAGTCACGCAAATAATATAAACCAAAAATAGACAATGAGTCTCGTTATATAAGAGATACAGAATAGTGTGAATGAAATACATTGAATCAATACACATGTGTACTTGATCAGAATTTGTATCCTATAGTGGAAAGAATAAGAGATGATCAGTACGTACAAGGAGTAGAGTGGATAAGTTCTCTTTTAACAGCTAAGATCGGGTCCATTACTCATCCAAAGTGATTCAACATTTCTGAGGTTAAAAAATTCGATTGGATGCAGGATCCTAATGATCACATCAAACAATTTAATTACTATATGATGAATTCGAAGATGATGATGATAGGCTGGTATGCAAATCATTTTCTCAAACCCTTAAGTGCACTGGATTAAAATGGTATAATATAATTTTGATGAAATTTATTACTAAATTTAAGGATTTCTATACAGCTTTTCGACGAAAATATTTGGGAAGCAAATAAATGCGAGCAAATGGCGACACTATAATATAGTGTAAGCAGACTGTGGGTGAAAAGCTGAAAGATTATACGAAGCATTTTGTTCTAACAAAAGTAGGGTTGGATGATTGTGAAGAGTTAGTTGATATGGTAGCTTTCATTTAAGTTTTATTATCAGGTGATCTAACAAATGAAACAATAAAAATGTGAGCCTTAACTTTTAGAGCACTTATGGCTCAATTCGAGGACCAAATTAAAGTGAAAGAGTCAACTAAGGTCCAAAGAAGGGCTGGATCTAGTCAAAAGAGTTCAGGGAACGTGTCAAATAATCAAAGACATACTTTGAATTATCAACCACCTCATCCAACGAATGACAACAATTTTCCTCCTTAAATTGGAGGGTTTCCAAATGAAGCTACAGGCTATCAGTTTCAAAGACCAGTGGATCAGGCCAGAGTATTATGCTTGATAGGGTCGGACATTTTTGGAAGTGAAATTCCACCATTTCCGAAGGGGTGGTTCTGACATTTTGCACAGTAGAATTTTTCATGAACAGTAAACATAAGTGGATCATGACTCAACCGTGTGCTAAACACTGACTCATCTTTGATATTCGGATTTAAAACCTGACCTGCATCCAAAATCCGACCCGAATGGACCATGGGTCACCAACTAGTATGAATACCCCAACCAACCTCATTTAATAGGTTGGCTTTTTTCTAAAAACATTAAATACGAGTATACGTCTCTCTTATCTCTCTACTCACCACTTAAGAATTAATACCTAATAGCCAAACTACTCAAAAATACCCTATAATCATAAATCATCCACATTAAATTGGTGACCACATTGGGAGACGACGGTGCCTGAATTTCAGATTCAAAACCAGTAAACAAATCAGTTTGGATGGATCCTAATGTACACCATCCAATAAGGGGGTAGCAGACTAGATAATACACCATTTAATACCAATTCTCCCTGAATGACTCCTTCATCCCCTGGAACATCCAGGAAGGAAGATACCATGATGATTGTTGAAAGGTTTCATGTAGATTTTTATTACCTTGATCGAGACCCGGATTGGAATCAAGTAGGGGTGATAGTGGATAAGTCTGCTACAGTTTTAAATCTAGTAAAATATTTTGAGTCTTTAACCATATTTGGGGGAGATACTGTGACAGCGCCTTCAACTTATTCAAAAAAAGGCATGTTAGCAGCTTGACTACTCATTTGGATGGAAAGATGTCTACATATTTATACCTAACCCTGGCTCCTTTTATATTCTTTGTTAAGGATGACCTAAGAGATAATACAGGGCCACATGAAGACGTCATGGTGATAGAGGCATCAATTGGGGTAAATGATGTACGTTGAATCCTGGTTGACACATGTAGTTCGCCAAACATATTTCTTATGAATACTTACAAATATATGAAAAATCTCTCGGTTATTTAACGGTAAAAAAAAACTATTATGGGATTTACAGGGAGTTCGACAGATGTTATTAGTGAGTTTGAAGAAGAATTAATATTGGGTAGAGGATCTTTTAAGAAGATAGTAAAAGTATTGTTTGTTGTGCTTGAATGCCCAACATCTTACAATGATATCTTTGGGAGATCTTGGATCTCCATAATGCATGTTGTAGCCTTTACTGTCCATCAGTGTTTAAAGTATGTTGTGGGTGCACACGTCGGTGTTGTCTGAAACAGTCAGAAGATGTCTAGAGAATGCTATGTAACAGCTCTTACCTCAAATTCTTTGGAGTCAGTCAAAGTTAACAAGGAATAGTAACTATTGGACCCTTCCACCAATGAGAATGAAATTGATGATCCAAGGGAGACTCCTAGTGTTATAATACCTATAGAAGAAGTTGAAGTCCATTGCCTAGAAAAAGGCAAAAGTGTTAAAATTGGTACTAAGTTGCCAATAAGTTCGAAACAAAAGCTATTGTCTTTCTTGTCGGAAAATTTACATGTGTTTGCATGGTGCAATGATGATGTAAATGGGGTACTTTCTAAGGTAATTTGCCATAAATTGTCAGTCCGATCTGATGTTGGAACAATAGTTCAAAGAAGAAGGTCATTTTCCAATGAAAAATATAATCTAATAGTAGAAGAAGTGGATCGGTTGACCAAGATGGTCATATCAAATAATCTCAAGACCCGTTGTGGATTGATAACCTTATGTTAGTCAAGAAAAATAATGGTAAATGGTGCATGTGTATTGACTTTACTGATCTTAACAGAGCATGTCCTAAAGATCTGTATCTAGTACCTCGGATAGACCAGTTGGTAGACTCCACATCTAGGAACAAGTTGTTGTCTTTTATGGATGCTTTTTCAGGGTACAACCAGATACAAGTAGATGCGGACGATCAAGATCACACCACTTTTATCACGGACAAAGGGCTTCATTGTTATAAGGTACTGTCGTTCGGGTTGAAGAATGCCAGAGCTACTATCAGCGATTGGTGAATAAAACTTTGGCCACTCAATTTGGGACAAACATGGAAGTATATATAGATGATATGATAGTGAAAAGCCTCAAAGAGGAAGAACACATATCCGATCTTCAAAAGAATTTTTCTAACTTCGAAGCCATCAACTTAAAATTGAACCCCGAAAATGCATTTTAGGAGTCCGATGTGGCAAGTTTCTAGGGTATATCGTGAGTAAAAAAAACGATACATGCTGATCTGGATCATGTAAAGGCTTTGTTGGCTATAGATCCTTTTCGGAATCCTAAAGAAGTCCAAAGGTTGACTGGGCGGTTAGTTGCGTTGAATAACTTTATTTCAAGATCATCTCACAAGTGTGCTCAATTTTTTCAAGTTTTAAGAAATGCTATAGATTTCAATTGGTCTCCGCAACGTGATCAAGCCTTTTTTTAAATCAAAAAAAATTATCCTCACCGAAGATGTTATTCAAACCTATTCAAGGGGAGAAACGTTTTATGTATTTGGTTGTATCTGATTCTGTCGTTAGTGCTATTCTGGTAAGGGAAGTGGATAATTACCCCCGTCTGGTTTATTATGTAAGCAAAAGTTTGATGGAAGCAGAAAAGAGGTATTTAAAGTTAGAGAAATTAGCCTTGGAGTTGGTAATAGCAGCTAGAAAAATAAGGCCATACTTTCAAGCACATTTGATACCCTTTCGAATATCTTTCCCCTTAAAGAATGTTCTACAAAAAGCTGACAAATCAGAAAGGATGACTAAATATTCAGTTGAGCTTGGAGATTATGATATTGATTTTGCACCTCGAACCACAATCAAGGCTCAAGCTATAGCTAACTTCTTGGTAGAATTTCATACTGAAAGGCCTCACGAACAAGAGCAAGAACACAAGTCTAAGAACGAGTGGTTAATCCGTACTAACGGTGGGTCTAGTACGATGAGATGTGGGGCTCGAATTTGTTTAAATTCCCCTTATGGTGATACTATGTACCAGTCTATATGTTTTGGTTTCATGGCATCCAACATCGTATCAGAATATGAAGCAACCATTGATGGTTTAAGACTAGCTCATGTATGTGGAGCAAATAGGGTTCGGTTAGTAAGTGACCCTCAGTTACTTATTAATCAAGCTCAAGGGCTATCTGAAACTAAAAAAGATGAGGTAATAAAGTATATGCAGGTACTAAGGGAAGTTGTCATAAGTTTTAAAAGCATTCAGTATGAGCATGTCCCTAAGTCGGAGAAACCATGACAGATTATTTAACCACCATAGCCTATTCTGAAGCCTACCCGTGGATTTTAATGCAAAAATGCCCCTCCATAAGTTCAATTCAAGAGAAAGAGTTTGAATGTGAAGAAAGTTTGAGTATATTTGGCCTAAAATCCAAAGATTTGAGGTTTGAGATACATCAGTTTATTTCTGATGGAGTTTTTCCTTTAGACAAAATCTTAGCTAAAAACATCAAGTATAAAGCTCGTGGTTTCTTGATTTTAAAGGGAAATTCTTTATAGAAAAATATTTCAGCAGACCTCTCATACTTTGCTTAGGTTGTCATGAGGCATACTCTTATAAATATTTACTTTTTCATACCTCAACGTAAATATTATGGGGCATACTCTTTCCTACCCTGGTGGCGTGGGGAGGTTTTAATGAGGTGTCTAGTTCTCAATCAATGATATCTTATACCTTTTATCAAAAAATTGTTGTGAGTAAGAGGAGATCAAATAAAATAAATATCTACTAAACACCTTGGCCTTTAAATGAAGTATTTTTGAAGTGATCGGATTTAGTAAACACTTTTGTCCTTCAAATGAAGTATCTTTGAAATGATTAGAATTATTAAATACCTTCATCCTTCAAATAAAATAGGGTTGAAATGATTCAATAAATTAAACGTTTATTAAACAAGTCAAAGAAATTAAATACTAATTAAAAGCTAGTCATTTAAGAAAAAGAAATTCATACGAAGGGAAAACTTAACAATATGTCTTGATCGAAACATGTTTGATCCATTATCAAACCAAATGCCTTGGCCATCCGAGAACTTTGCTTCGTAGAGAAAAATTTGAAAGGAAATAACAGAATGCCTTGGCCATCCAAAGACTTTAGTCTTAAACATAAAAAGCAAACACAATAACCTTAAGGCTCGTTCCCTTCGGTTCTTTCCTGACCTACATCGTTCTTGGGACTTTTAGCATAAACGCTTGAGCTTTCATCGGTTCCTTTGTCAGAGTCATTTTCACTTGAATAACCGTGTTTATCACTATCCGGCATGGTATGAAAAGGTATATTCTCGTATGGTACGTATTTCCACAAAGGTCTAGGGTTCCTCTTTGGAAAGGTCTCATGGAATAGCAGAACCATATCCGACTTAATACCTTCATCTCTTTTTTCCAAGGAATCCACAACATCGGCAGCATACTTCTCTATCGTTGTTGCTATCTCTTAAGCTTGATTCTTCTTTAGAAAGATATTTTTTTTTTCTTCTCTTTAAGAAGATTTGCTAAATTTTCTTTCTCTCCGGATAAGGTGCTGATAGTACTAGTGTTGGTGGTTTGTTGTTCCTTTAAAGACTTGATCTTAGTAGAAATGGTAGTTTCTAGTTTGGAGTATTTGGTTTAAAGATTTACTTGGGCAGTTTTAGCCTTTTGCAACTCAAACTTCAGATTATCTTTCTCTTTACCTAAAGTTTCAACTTTCTATTGTTCGGATGAAAGAGAACTCGTTAAGCTTTGATTTTCTGTGCCAAGAGAAACTATGTCATTAGCCTGAGTCTGACTTATCTTTCTAAGTCAACAATTGGCTTTATATAACCCAGGATCGTGTGACCTAAAGTATCCTGCTCACTTGACACTGCAAAAGACTCTCCTTCATAAATCATAGCATTAGTTATGGTGGTTATGTGGGGAAAAGTTCATCCAAAGTCATCTTTGTCAAACTCGTTAAAATACATGTTACCCAAGTCCTCAAGGTTGACATCGCCTTCAGTAGGATGTGGATCAACTATAGGAAACGCCGGAGAGTGAGGGTAATCATTTACTTCTCTCTGAGGAGGAATGCCAGTTGGGAGTGTGGGAGGAACTTCTGTACGTCGTAGTATAATTATGACCCCTTGGCATCTTTTTTTTTACCCCTTTCGATCACCCTCTTTCTTGCTCCTCTTCTGATCTTTTTTCTTTAGTTGGAGTGATGGGTCCGATCCCACAGCCTCACCAACTGTTGCAGCAATTGCCTCTAACAAAATGGCATTAATTCCTTCAGGATTCTTCAAACTGGTCGCGTCTGGAAGCTGTTGAGACGGGGTGACTTCAGTTTTCTTCTGTCTCTTGTTTTTCTTCAACTTGTCCATGTGGCTCAGAGCTTTGGTTCAAGCTGGTAAGTAGAGTTTGTCATCATTTGCCTCGGTTGTTTTTAAGATGACGTCTGATGGATGAGGAGTTGTTAGTTTTTCCCAAGAGAGATCTCTGCTTCCAGTAGCATTCCACTTATGAGCCCTCAGCATGTTACCAGAAGTGAAACAGTTGTGAAAACCTAGCCTCCAATTATCTGATGCCCATTGATGAAGCTTGGAAAAATTAGTTTTTGCGGCCTCCAAATTCTCCGAGAACATTGTTGAAAAAAATGCAAAGAGACACAATTAACCTGAGTTATCAATTCGGTATATCAACAAAAAACCTAATTACTAATCAAAATCTAGACCATAGTTACCTGAACTCTTCCAATATCTAGTCAGTTGGCTTGGATTTGACTCATAATTTATCTTCTTCCCATTCTCCCATGCTCCGCTTATGAAAAAGAACTGATTCCTCCATGGTTTTTCAGCTTCCTACAGATCATTCATTCCTTTGTAATCGTTTCACATGTTATAGTGATAAAAAGGAATTTGATGGTTTCTGTACAAACTTGCCACAACAGCGAACTGATCCAAAGGCATTGGGATTTTTGACAGTCTAGAAGCGATGGTGATGGCTATTAGAGTATACCAGGCGTTTGGGCTCAATTGGTTTGGATAGAGTTTGACCAAGTGAAAGTATCTAACTATTTCAGGGTCTGGGGGGAAATGAAGACCCCAATTCAGCACCTTGATGTATACCACCACCTCATTTACTTTACAATCCATAGGGGTTTCCGGAGTGATAGGAATTTTCACCTTAAGAGACTCCGGAAAAACCTATTTGGTTCTTATCCGATCTAATTCGGCGGTATGATTATATACATAATAAATTTTTTGAAGGGAAAGTAAATATTTCACACTAACCTTGCAAAAGTTGGGCCCGACTTTCCTTTTTAAGCATTCTGGAAGTAACTCACTGTTTGGCAGTCCCACTTTTCCTCTGCCAGTCCGACCCGATGTAGTCCATGTCTGTCCGGATCTTTCTAATGGAGTGTCTTCTCCACTTTGTTCCATACGCTCTTCCATTATGGTGGGCGGCTGTTCAGGAAATATAGCACCACTATTTTATTTCCTACTCTAAGTAGCCTCATGGGGAGGAAGTGATGAACTTGGGTCCCTCCGAGGTTGGACAAAAGTTTTTTTGCTTCTGAACTCGTAAATTTTGAGGGGGAGGGGTACTCTTAGCTTGGGAGTTTCGAGTGACTCTTTAAGGCGTATTATTCTCAGTATCAGAGCCCATATTAATGAAAAGGGAGGGTTTCTTTACGATTGGATATTTCTTGTCCTTAAAAGTGGGCTTTATGGGTAGTTGAATAGAATATTCAGAGTCTAATGTGGGTAAAGTTGGGGTGAAGTGATTTTTTTGAATTCTTGAGGCTCTCGATGAGGAAGAACTCTTGTCCGGCTCCGGTGTTGTTTAGCTCATGAATCCACCAGAAGAGGCGGGAATTTCAGCAACGTCTTTTGCTTCTTTTCTTGCTTTTTCCAAATCAGACAGATTTAGCCAACCTCCTTTGATCGAAGTGGTTCTGAATGTGAACATATAAAATTCTCAAAACTTCAAATGCAATTATTACTTTCAAGGTTTCTCTCTCTATAAATTTTTATGGTACTAAAGTAATGAAACAGTATAGCAAAGTTAAAACGACTAAGAGGTCAAATCGATATATGACACGTGACTTTTTAAAAAATCTGACTTTTGGTTAATCTGTGAAAACGCTTCGGATCCGATCAAAATTTAATTCTCATGAACTCATCGGAGGTAATTTGGACTATTTTTCATTTGATAGTTTAGATCTTCCAAAATATTTTTGGAAAGACCTAATTTGGGCTACAAAAAGGGTCCAACATTTTTGGAAGTGAAATTCGACCATTTCTGAATGGGTGGTTCAGACATTTTTCAGAGTAGACTTTTTCATGAACAGTAAACATAAGTAGACTCAGTTTGTGCTAAACTTTGACTCATCTTTGATATTGGGCTTTAAAACCTGACCCAGATCCAAAATCTGACCCGAATAGACCATGGGTCACCAACCAGTATAAATACCCCAACCAACCTTATTTAATAGATTCGACTTTCTCTAAAAATATTAAATACAAGTATACACCTCTCTTATCTCTCTACTCGCCACTTAAGAATTAATACCTAATAGACAAACTATCCGAAAATACCCTTCAACCATAAATCATCCACACCAATGTTGATTTAACTAAAAATGTTGCAACTATTTACAAAGAAGTCCAAAGTTTATGTAAGCTTTAAAAAGCCAGCTCCTATAAATAGACTAAGAAAATACCGCAACAACAAATTTTGCAAGTATCATAATGATGTTGGGCACGACACTGCAAATTTTATAGCTTTAAAGAATGAGATACACGTTTTAATTAGAATATTATAAGTTAGCTATATTTGTTAAAGGAAAAAGTAGTAGATCCAAAGCTTGGAGCACATCAAGACCACAAATTTCATGTCCGATTTCGAAGGAACAAAGTGCACTTATGATTCTAAACTCTAAATGCGATGAGTTTAATGCAGCCTCGGAATATTTGGACACGTATCTGGATCGATAAGTCTTGATGGTTGTGGATGAACCGGTATAACAAGGACGAGTTCGAATCTTATATAATTATTTTAAGTTCTTAAAATATTAGGGGAGATTCTATGACTGGTAACACTGATAGTTCTTGGAAAAGGCATCTTGTTGGTTTAGCAACTTAGGCAGAAGGAAGGATGTCTACTCGTTTATATGGCAAACATGATACTCCTTTTATTTTGTTCGATGAAGATGATTTGAGGAGAATAGTTGGCCCTCATGAGAATGCATTAGTTATATGGGAATAAATATATGGGGTGGAAAATCGACGTGTTCTAATAGATACAGGGAGTTTAGCAAATGTGTTATTCAAATCTACGTACGATAGGATGCGTAATTCGTCTCGAAATTTTTGGTATAATCGTACTATAATTAGGTTTACATGGGTAACAGCTCAGGTGATTTGGGAATTCGAAGGTGAAGTGTGTTTGGGAAAAGAAACGTTTAAAAAGAAAGTTCAAGTTTTGTTAATGGTGGTTGAATGTCCAACCAGCTACAATGCTATTTTTAGAAGATCTCCGCTTTCAAGAATGTATGCTATCGTGTCTACTATTCATCAATGTTTGAAATATGTCATTGAGGATCATGTTGGTGTGGTCTGAAGTGACCCAAAAGTGGCCAGAGAATGTTATGAAACCACACTCCGAGTTCGAGGTTCGAATTCTGAGGATCATATGGCTAAATCGCAACTAGTGGGGTTGACCTCGGATGAAGAGAGCGTAGATGATCCGAGGGGAACCCCGGATTCTCTAACAGTGACTGTGGATATTGAAAAGCATATTTTTCTAATGGGAAGACTTTACGAATAAGAATATTGTTGTCTTTTGCTTTGCGTGATCAGTTAGTATAATTTTTGTTTGATAATTTTGATGTTTTTTCTTGGAAAATAGATGATGTGTTAGAAGATCCATCTGAAATAATATGTCACAGACTAGCAATAGATTCGAGGATAGATCCTGTTATACAGAAAAAACGATCTTTTTCTGTGGAAACGTCAGAGGCTATTGTTCAAGAGGTGGATCGTATCTCCAGGGTCGTACATATAAGGGAGGCACGATATCTTTTATAGACTGCAAATTCGGTGTTAGTAAAAAAGAAGAACGAAAAGTGGTGAATATGTGTTGACTTCACAGATTTTAATCGATCATGTCCTAAAGATTTATTCCCTGTCCCTCAAATAAATCAACTGTTTGATTCTAATTTGGAGAATAAAATTCTCTATTTTATGGATGCCTTTGCAGGTTTTAATCAGATCCAAATGGATCTAAAAATTAGAAAAGCATTACATTATTCACTGATCGAGGACTACATTACTATAGGGTCCTGCCATTTGGGTTGAAGAATATTGGAGCGATATATCAAAGGTTGATGAATAAATCTTTTGCTCCTCATATTGGAAGGAATATGGAGGTGTATATTGATGATATGCTGGTAAAAAGTTCCACATATGGTGAACACCTCGAAGATTTAGAAGAGAATTTTCTAAATTTGAGGGCCATTCGTTTGAAGTTGAATCCTGAAAAGTGTACTTTGGTATCCGATTAGGGAAATATTTGGGATATATTACTAGTGAAAAAAGGATATAAGCAAATCCAGAACAATTGAAAGCTTTAGTTTCGATGACATCGCCTCAGACTATAAAAGAGGTGCAAGTCTTGACGGGAAGGTTAGCTTCCCTTAATCAATTTATTTCAAGGTTTTCTGATAAATTTTTTCCTTTTTTCCAAGTACTAGGAATACCCAAAGAGTTTGAGTGGACATTAGATTGTAAATCAGTTTTTTCAAATATTAAAGAGCTTTTATTATCACCAGAGATTTTGTTTAAGCCTCTAATTGGAGAGCAACTGTTCTTATATATAGCAGTGTCTAATTTTTCTGTAAGCGTTGTTTTGATATGCGAAGACAAGGGAGTTTTAAAGCCAGTTTATTATTTAGTAAAAGTTTGTTGTCATCGAAGAAAAGGTATTTCAAACTTGAAAAATTGACTTTGGATTTGATGGTGGCTGCTAGGAAAATGCACCCTTATATTCAAGCTCATACCAATGTGGTTTGAACCTCTTTCCCATTAAAGAATGTGGTACAATGACCAAACATTTCTGGTAGAATGACTAAATGGTTTGAAGCTTTCTTTTTCTTTCTTTTTTCTCAGCTTATCATTACTTCGAAGCATCGTATTTTGTATCAGATGCAACATTACTTCTTTTAGCCTCGACTTTAGACATAGTTGCCTTTGAATCAACTTCTTTTTCATAAGCTTCTTCTATGAGTCGAGGAGGATTCGTGTTCGATGCTTGAATTTCTTCTGTTTAATTGAGGGAGTTCTTTGAGACTCCACATTGGTCTCAACAATCTCCCTTAGGGGAGGAGATGGTTGTGTAAGGTTATTGGCGATATTTTGTAAAGTGTTGTCAGCCTCGACGTCTCCCATAGCTATGAGTGCTTTCTTTTTAACAGGATAACTTTAGGAGAGATGAGCTTTTGGATGAATTTGAGGAGTTACCTTGCGTGATGTTCGAGGTGGATTAGAGTTGATAGGTGATGAAGCCTTTTTATCTTCTGTAAGTGGATGTGCTTTTTGTTACTTTGCAATTCTTTTGAGGAGAAGAGTTTCGAGGCACTGGCTGTGAAGAATTTGTTGGTAAAAGCTGTTGAAGTTGTGGTGGTGAAGATGAATGTCGAGGAAGTTTCGGTGAATAGATTCTTTCTTGGTTGGATAAACTTGGAAACTCAAGGGAATTGAGGAGAATTGTTTATTACCCCAGTAACTTTGTATTCAGCAGCCTTCTCACTGATACACAAGTAATCGTAGATGCCAAAAATAGATTTTTTAGTAGCTGGGGATTTTTTTCATAAACTAAGATTAATAAGAATCTTCAAATTAGTTCAAGAAATTTAAAGGTTGGCTGGGAAATATGGGTTTTCCAGCGAAGATAGCTAAGAAATTGGTTTCTCAGGTCAAAGTAGCTAAGGATTCTCTTAGGAAAAAGTTTATTTCTCTTATTAAAAGGTATTTTTGAAACACAAGTAATAGGTGAGAGAAGTATTTATAAATTAAAAGGGAGAGAGAGAATAATCAGAGAAGTGGAAGAGGTGGTGATGATTATTGGGTAGAAAGATGGAATATCAAACGGTTGCTTGTAGAGAAATAATGTGACACATGTTAGTTGTCAGACCTAATGAGATGCATAGTGGGTCATCGCATGTGTACTAGACCATTCCAAACGTTTCTGACCGTTATGAGAAGGCCACCACGTATGAATATTTGGAGCGCAAATAAAAGCTCAAGCTAATTTTGAGGTAAACATGTGTACGAGTTCATTCAAAGAATACAAGAATATGGCTTGACATTCTTGAATCAATTGATAAACGACTTATATTCGACGGAAATCTGAATTTGTTTTTATTGACAAAAAAAACTGATTGAGACAAATCATTTTGACAAAAAAAATGAGAAGGTATAATCTGAGGCAAATTAGATTTTGGCAAGAAACAGTTTTTGCCTACCATGATTTTCGACGATTACTAGTTCTTATTCACTGACCTTCATAACAACTCGGGTGGCTACTGATAAGGATATGAAATTTTGAGGGCCTAAATGTAATACAATTAATTTTATATGTGATAAATTATGTAGTTGAAATAGAGTATTTAAACTGCATGTAAATATACGGGGTTAAAGAGAAATTTACCCATTTGTATAACTAATTTTATTATACTAAGTCTAATTGGCTTATAAATAAAAGCAGGGGCTTTTTTTATTAGACAGGGCTTATTTTCTATTTTACTTTATATTTCTACAACTAAACTCTTCATTTACTTTCTCTCTCGAGATACCAGATTTATACTTAACAATTATTTCACTTGGTTTTCTTGTAAATAATTACGATTCGGCTATATTTATCAGATGTACAAGTGTAGTACAATTATTTTGTCAATATATATATATGATTATAATATGTGATGGTTTTGAGGTACTAAATAGTGATTTGGATCATAGATTTTCCATGAAAGACTTGGGTTGCTACATTCTTTTTGGATATTTAGGTGAATCTGTCTCAAGATTGATATATTGTTCCTCATAAAAATATATATATGATCTATTTGAGTGAGTGTGATTATCGGATACAGGGCAACATATATTTATCTTGAAATAAATGCTCGGTATTCTCCTATTGATGGTGTCCCTCTATCAGATATAGCTCGTGATGTTCATGTGGTTAGTCGATTTGTTATTACTCTTACTTTTGTCTACTATGGAGTTATTTTTTTTCTATCATGAGATATTTGATGACGCGGCGGAAATAGAAGAAGAAGCAACGATAGATGAAACCCTAATTCAAGGGTATCATGATGAAACCCTAATCTAAGGGTAACAAAGACTGAAATTTTCAGATATAAAAAATATATTATTTCAAAAAATTAATATAACTTAAGGCACATGAGGCTTTATATAAGAGCTTCTCAAAACCCTAAATTATAATACAAGGAAATAAAATAAATATTTTAAAATAAAATAAAATAAAATAAAATCTTAATATAATTATATTTGATTTAAATACATAAGATATTTGAATAAAATAAAATAAAATAAAAAAGGCTTTTGTTTGGACTTTCTGGGCTACATCATCCTCTCCTGGTTGAGAAGAGTTCGTCCTCGAATTCACAGCACCATCACCATCAAGAACCTAAATTATTTATTTTTATTGTATTCAATCGTTACATTGGGAATTATAATTGTTGACCTTATGTGAATAAGATAATTCTTCTCGATTGTTCCTTATTCGAAGTCACATTGAAGCCATCCAGTTGAAGGGAAAAATAGTTTCGAAAACCTTTTCATAGCCTGAAGACAACATCCCCATGTCTAGTTGATGAAAAAAATGGTTTTGAAAACCTCTTCATAGCCTCAGACAACATCTCGATAAGAAATTTTTACCTTGATTCGACAATTAGTAGCCAATTTAAACTCCTTCAGTAATCGGTCAATATGATCGTCATTGAAACGCCTAGTGTGTCTCCCGCATACCAAACGATCTTTGAGATCTTCATGACCGTATGTTGTGCTCTCCTTTAGACCTTGAATCAGATGAAATCAAGATTTAGAAACATGCTTGCCCCGTAGCAGGAACTGAGGCTCTGATACCAAACTGATGACGCTGCGGAAATAGAAGAAGAAGCAACGATAGATGAAACCCTAATTCAAGGGTATCATGATGAAACCCTAATCTAAGGGTAACAAAGACTGAAATGTTCAGATATAAAAAATATATTATTCCAAAAATTAAAATAACTTAAGGCATGTGAGGCTTTATATAAGAGCTTCTCAAAACCCTAAATTATAATACAAGGAAATAAAATAAATATTTTAAAATAAAATAAAATAAAATAAAATCTTAATATAATTAGATTTGATTTAAATACATAAGATATTTGAATAAAATTAAAAAGTCTTTTGTTTGGACTTTCTGGGCTACATCAATATTTTTATGGCATTCCATTCGAGAGCTTCTTGTTTCCTTCGACATCTTCACTCGAACTATAGACTTATACTTATGCTAATCAGGATAACGATCCTCATGATCGTAAATTCACCACTGATTTCTGTAATTTCCTTGAAGATTCATTTATCTCGTGGAAAGATAAAAAGAGTGATGTTTTTTTAGATCTTTTACTGAAGCTAAATAGCATATTATGATCTTAACTACATGTGAGTTTGTTTGGTTACACTGGTTTCTTGTAAATATATAAATTACATTGATTGTAATATCTATTGCGCTTAGATTTACAAAACCTCAAACGTATTCAAAACTTAATACGATTGAATTAATGTAACTCATAATTGTTTTGAAAATCTAATTGGTCATCCCTAAAAATGGTTTTAAAATTTATGTAAAATCATGATAAATTTAAAAAAAAAACATGAAAAAATCATTGTAATATTTAGCTTTTATGTTTCATCTATATTCAAATATCTTACAAGATTTAGTTGGACGTTTTTTATTAATGTTATTCAATTGAAAAATCTGTAACCCAAATTTTTTAATTATGAAGGCTTTGAAGTTCATATAAAGAATAGAGAAACAGATTATGATTGATCAAATATGTGATAGAACTGATTGAATTGCCTCAATACAATTTATCAAACATGCAAAAAATATAATTAAATCCAATCTATGGTTTTCTACTATAGAATAAACTAAAAATACTTACTATTTTGTTTGGTGCTATTATCTATAATTGTTCTTCATATTCTATTGCTATTAATAATGCTTTAGAGTTCTTCAAGACTATCTTCCTACAAAATAGTTATTAGTCTTCCTGTCACTCTTTCTAATTTAGGTTAATGAATGTGTGAATCTAAGTCATTTCTTGTATAACAAAATACAAAGGAACCTTAGGTTAATGAATGTGTTGAACTCTCTCTTTCATAGATTTGAACTTTATGTCTATGTGTTTGGACCTAGACGAGCTCATATTACTTTTAGAGTACTATACTGTGGAATTATTGTTGCAATACAACTCAATGGGACCTTCCATCCCTTGTAAAATATGTAAATCATGGATAAAATTTTGTAGCCATAATTACTGGTTTGATGCTTCAAAGCAGGCAACAAATTCTTCCACCATAATGGACGATGCAATAAGTGTATCGTTTACACTTTTCTGGAATATTTCACCTACAGCTAATAAAAATATGTTTCCTGAAGTGCTCTTTAGTGTGTCAATACATCCAACAAAAACTAAATCGTAATACCTAATGATCAAAATCATTTCTGCCTTTTTATATGTCATTATGTGCCCTTTTGTTGCCTTCTAGTGGTCTAAACCTAGGTTATTTTCATACCTCCCCAACATATTTACAAAAAAAACAATTTATGGCTTTGTAAAAACTTAAAGATATATTAAACTCCCAACTGCCAAAGTATAAGTGGCCGTTTTCAGTCTCTCAATCTCAAGTTTTTCCTATGGACATTGATCCAAACTTAGTGTTATATGGGTACTCATGGGTTTGCAATTTTCCAATCTGTACCGTTGTAACACACTTTCAATATATGTTTTTTGTGATAATCCAAGAATACCACGAGAGCGATCCCGATGTATTTGGATTCTCAACATTAAACTAGCATCGCCGAGATCTTTCATATCCAACTTGTCTAATAGAAATCTCTCTGTAGTGTATAATAATTCCTTAATGTTCAAGAAAAGTAGTATTTCATCGACATATAATACTATAAATATGAAATTAATCTCATTGAACTTCACACAATCCTCAACCGAGTTGACTTCAAAGTCAAAAGAGACTATCACCTCAAAGAATTTGTGATACCACTAATCAGAAGCCTACAAAATGTTTTGGTTGCACCATATAGATCGTTTCCTCAATATTACCATTAAAACATGGTCTTTACATCCATTTGATGAAGCTCGAGATCAAAATGTGCAACTAATGTCATGATTGTTCTAAAAAATCATTTATCAGTACTGAATATAAGGTTTCTTTAAAATCAATCCCTTCATGTTGAGTACAATATTTCGATACAATACGTATTTTATGTCTTTTCATATTACCAAGGAATTGCGTTTGGTTTTGTTAACCCACTTACAACCAATTTCATTTTCCCATTCAAGTAATGGGACAAGTTCCAATACGATATTGTCTTGCATTGACTTATATGTATTCTTTATAGTATTAATCCACTTCCGAGAGTCAGAGCTTTCAATGACATGTTTTTAGGATGATAGATCATCTACAATTCCAACACATGAGTTATCATGTTCCTAAAGATATACTATAAAATCTAGATGTATAGCATTCTTCTTTTCTCTCATGGATCTTTGTAAGGACTTTACTACTTCTTGTTGTACTTCTTAAGGAGGTAGAGTTTGATCTTCATGAACAATTTCATTTTGATCTTCTTATAGAAGCTTTTTTTAGGTTTCCGTTATTATAAATAGACCATATATGTATCTTGGTTAAAAGCCTTAAGTAGAATATTGATGATATTCTGAGTATAACCTTCTTTTAATGAGACCAAAATAAATAAAACTAAAAATCTTCTGATACATGAATATCTTCACCAAAACCTCTATAATCTTTATAGATTCTTCCTCAAAATGAACATATGTTCCATTATTCTTCCCCTCAAACTCAACATCCTCTATAAAATTTGTCGTTCCCGTTTCAAATATACTAATAGTGAGAGAATCATAAAACTTAAAACACATAGAATATTCGGAATAACTAATGAAGAAGCAACTAACTATCTTAGGGTTCAGTTTTTTTCCTGAAGTTTGTAAGATCTTGCCTCAACTGGACAACCCCGTGTATGAAGATGATTTAAATTGGGTGGTCGGCCCATCTCAACGAAAAAATTCAAGTTAAGGTGAGTCGGTTCATACTCTTCAGAATAGCGAAAGTCTCGTTGAAAGGTTTTATAGTAGAGTTGCCAGAATGGCTAAATCAAAGATGCACTCATTCCAAAGCTCGTATGGGGTCTTAACAGTTGTCTTTGTAGGTACTGTGTTGAGTATATAAGCGACACATTGGTTGGATTCCCCCAAGAGAGATAATGGTAGAGATGAGTTAATAATAATATTTATAACCATATATTTTAATGTACAGTTTTGTATCTCAGATATACTATTCATGCGGGATGAACCCGACATTGTATATTAAGGGACCATGACACACTCTTCTAGTTATTTTGCAAATGAAAATTGATATTATTCACCTGATCCGTCATATCTAACATATTATTCACCACCAAGCTCTGATCTATTGCTCTAAATTGTTTTATCGACTTATTTTTCAACTTCAGTCCTAAAAGCTTTGAACTTGTCTGTGGCCTTAGACTTTTAACGAATGAGATAGTCTAAGTCCAAACACATGGACATAAAGTTCTTATATTTTAAGGAAATAGTTCAGATGGATCAGATAAATATATAACATATCGACACAAACTTTATGATAACAGATCCTCTTCCTCGGTTTCTCTTGCTTTGCCTTTCTATGGTCTTCTTTCTCTTTTGCCAACATCTTCTTGGTTTCCATCTTTTGACTCTCTACAAACATCAAACGAGCTTCATCTATTTATTTTCTAAGTTATTTTGTATTCTTAGGTAGAGCTTTCTAGGTTCCCCTCCTGATTTGCATCTCCTCGTTATACAATCGACAAGTATTTAGAAAAACCTAATCCTCACGCCCTATCTTGTTATGTTCTTCATTTCCTTTAGCTAGTGGTTCCTCGGTTTCTTTCCTGCGTTCAATTCACCATTGTAATTTCACATTCTTTAAGAGTCCAAACGAGCTTCCTCTCTTTCTTATTTAAATTCATCTTCATATGCTTATAGTATTTACTCAATTCTCCTCCACCTCAGGCCCTCATTATATGATTGCCTAGTGTTAAGAGCAATCAACTCCTTATTGATGCAGACAATTCGGTGAATTAGTAGTTTGGAGCTCCGGTGTCAGTTTTTTACCCACAACACCTTGTTTCGAAGGAAACGACGTCACGAACGCAAGTCACCAGCTTTGCTCGTGAGCTATGGGCTTTTTTAGGCATCCGGGCTCATCTATCCTCTTTTTTCGCACTTTTAGTAATTTAGGCTATTTTTGTAATTTTCCTATTTTTAGTTTTAGGGTTTTGTTTGAACTCTATATAAACCTATCTTCTATTCATTGTTAGGGGAATTGCTTTTGTTTAATAAAAAAATTAGGGTTATCCCTTTTTAAGCTTCTGCTACGTTTCACTCTCCTTCACTTATCCTTTTGTTTTGCCTTTTTAAGTTGTTTCTTTTTTTGCGCAAGTGATTCTTTGATTTTTTTTTTCTTGCCTCTTAATTCATTACTTATCGAACTCAAATGTGCTTCGCTTTCAAACCACAAAGTATTTAAAGCCATGAAATGCGTATCTTTGGTATATTTCGTTGCTTTTTCAAATTGTTGCTTTTTTTTTACGACAAACAACTCCTCGTTTTCTTTCCTGCGCCTCGACTCATCTGAATCTTTACATAATGTAAATTTGTTTCCTCTTTTTCTTGCTTAAATTACTCTATGTGTTTTGCTAGTGATTTTGTTAGGAATACCAGTCGTGCGGGCCTTTGGATTCAAAACGGACAATATCAAACTAGTGTGGATATCGAATTGTTCTTACTTATATACGGAGATGGAACATACGATACCCAGAACCCCAACATATTCTTCAGTATTCTGTTCATATTCTTCAGTATTCTGTTCATATTCTTCAGTATTCTGCGTTTGTACGATATATAAAACTATTCACACCAGTCAAATGTTGTTCCTCCATATACTGCTTTTTCTTATAGAAAAAATGCATTAAATAAAAATAAAAAGTGTTTTTACAAATACATGGGGCATACCCCGAGGAGTAACTTAAAAGCCGTGAAAGAGGGACTCGAAGAAATTGATCGAAACTAGACAAAAAAAGTACAACGGAACAAAGTGAAATACTAAAATCAAAATGCTCAATGAGACAAGTAGTAGCTTCAAAGTGAGCGAATACAGCGGACCCGTAGAAAAAAAATGGTTTCATCAAGCAAAAAGATAAACCAAATTAAGAAGAGGATAAATGGATTGAATTGCTAGAGATACGACCAAATGAACTAAAAAACACGGACGAAATTCAATACTGCCTTTTATGTTGTTTTCTTATGGGCTTCCTCGCTTTTTCTTTTCCTTCTTAACTGATTATTTTTTAGGCGCTGGAAACTCAATCGTGTTTCACTTTATTGCGTTGTCTTCTCTTTTGGTCTTTGTGTTTAGCTGGTGATTCTACCGCTTCTAACGTTTCATTGCTAAATGTTTCATTGTTAATCATATTTGCAAATGTTTCAACTGCTTCTAAGCCTCCAATTTTCATAGTTTATCATCTCACGAGCACCGCCCGGTACATCAGAACAAAGCTGTTGTAAAATCAGATCGACAAGAAGAGCTACTTTCATTTGAATGTCTAGCTTTAGTAACTGAGCTTACAGGTAATATCAAAGATTTATATATCACTATGTTAGCACGGTCAGAATCTTTTTTTTCATCGGCTTAATATTCTACTTGCCTAAAATTTCCCCGATCACCATCCACTGATTCTTTCCTCATTATTCTATCACTTATGAACATAATCCAGTCACCATCCACTGATTTAGGTCTCATTATTCTCCCACTTTTGAACACAAGCGCACTGGATAGCTTAGTAAAACTTCCATAACTCTAATTTCGTTCTCCCTCGTCCATTGATTCAGCTCCCGTTGTTATTTAATTTTCAAACCCAAGCAACAGGTATCAACTACCTGAATACAACTTCATCTAGAGCTATTTATATTATTTATTTGCAGTTTCTTTTGTAAGTAATTGTCTTTGCCGGCACAAAACCCCTAATGAGACCAATGCTTTAAAAAGAACATTGTTTTTCTTTTGCTGGAAAAAATAAATAAAACTAACCAGCAGATTCGTACAGATAAAATTTACTACTGCAAATGGCAGAGAATCTGTAGTGAGCAAAACTTCATTTATAACAACCAAAGATCAACTCAAAAGAATGTAATTTGCGATTCCTCAAAATGATTAGAACATCTTTAAAGCTGTAGTTGTGTCTCAGTGATGAAGATGAATCAAACTAACCACATCGTTTTATAAGATTATTCGACAACGGAGATGACAAATACTGAAACTTGAATCTCAAGGGGCTCTGTCAAAAGGCTGTGTATCATTGTAACAGACATCCCAGACAGCTTCCATGGCGTCTTTTCCAGCCGCCTCGGAGCAGTAGGGATTGTTCACAAGCGATTTCATAACTCTTCTTTTAACGCATTCCTTCAAAATACCACAAAATTGAAAAAGGAGAAGTTAAAGTTGATTACGGAACATGAATAACAGTACGAATAGTATAGAACATCATGGACATTTAGCAACTATTGAATCTTAAAACAGGTTTTTAAAAATGCTATTGGATTGTTCTTCAGTGTAAGAGCTTCGACTTTTCTTACAAATTTTACGACATTGGTGCCTAGCATTTGACCATTTACCAAGAGAAAAAAGACGTGAAGAATTCCATTGTTTTGGCTCTTAGAGTATTCTCAAGTTCTTTGGGACTTAAATAGCAAGCTATACTCAGTGGTCGGGGCCTATCAAAATTCTCCAAACTCCTACCGAGCCAGCGACTTTGAATCAGAAACATAATACATTTTGTTGAAAGAAATTATTTATAGCTTATAAGGATTATGGTGGGGTTCAGTAGGTATTCTGGTTTCAAAATATATAAGATTATGCTAAATTTGAAAACACGAAAAAGAAAAAAAAAACTCACTTGTTCATGGCCTCTTAGTTTGAGGTAACCGCGCAGGAATTCACGTTTGTAGTGACAATCCCCACTAAGATGACCAGCACGGATCTGTTTAAGGTTGGATATGAGGAGAAAACAAATGAAAATATAAGAAAAATGCAAAATGCAAAACATGAAGCAATTTAGAAGATAAGCACCTCACTACAGGCATGATGAGCGCAATTAGCCCAGTCTAAATTGGCAGCTCGACAATCATCGAATGCATGGATCAGCTCGTGTATCACTACTTGGTTCACCTCATCTTGTATCCTCATATGATTACTACAGACCATTATCTATAACAAGGCAAAATGGAGAGTCCATCTAAGTATATCGCATATTGGTATAAAGAATTTAGCAATGAAATAAAAGAGTATTATGATTAGTAATACCCCTTTACCGCGAACGTAGCCACCGCTAATCTGCTGATCGCAATGAACAGCCTTGATAAAATTGTCCCCAATCAAACACCCAGCCTTCTCCATATGCTCTCTCAAAAACTTGACAGTCGGAGCTATTAACAGAAGGCACCTTAAAAATCAAATCTAATAAAATGAAGTCTTAAAAAATTAACCTGGTTTATCAAAAGCGCTAAACCCTGAACCCTAATACAAATGATAAATGTTAAAAGAAGAGGAATTACATCGGAGGCTCCTTTGGATCATGTCTTGACATTCCCCAACTGTGCGTCCATTGTTTAAGCTGGAAGAGGAGCCATCAGCCCCGAAATCTGTCGAGGACTCCTCTGCCATTTTACTTTTTCTTCAACTTGAGTCGAGTCGAGGCGAGGCGAGTCGAGTCGAGGGTTAAGTCTAAAGCCAAATTCTGCCGGGTCATACATCGGATCTAATTATATGTTAAAGCCCGGCCCAGGAAATTAAAAATGAAATGAATCTGATGATTAGATCTAGTGTGTTTTGCTTATAAGTTATAACAGATGAGACTTGATTCCAAGTAGAAGTACATTGGTTTTAGTCTTCTACACTTGATGTTGGTGGCCCTCCCGTCATTCCTTGGTTAGAGGCCTTAAACCCTAAACAGGGACTTTTCAGTTTCGTAGCAACGAAGCTTGAAGAAAGTGTAAATTAGACATAAGATTTAAGTTCAATTGACGAAACATGAAGATTCTTCTCCGGAATATAGCTCACAGAATATCCAAGAAACATGTACCCACTCTCTCCATATCTGTCTTGTCTTCTTGTATGCTTTCACATTTTACTATTCAAGTAAAAATTGTTATCTTTGCAATGGATTTTGGTTTCAGGTTAGAGATTATTCGACCAAGAATGTTGCGGACATTGGGCAACCCACTGCAACATCTCATCCGCAGGTAACTAACATTTACATCTTTTAAAGTGCTATAAATCATGCTTACAGTATAAGATGATTGATTTGCTTTTTCTTACTACTATAAACGTTTCCCCTTGTACATATAATTGTAGCTAATGAAAGAAGGGGAGCTGACACCCGGAATAACTGCCGAGGAATATATACGGAGGAGAAAAGGCTTGCTCGATCTTCTACCTGACAAGAGTTTGGCCATCTTTGCTGCAGCTCCTGTCAAGATGATGACCGATGTTGTTCCTTACACATTCCGCCAAGATGCTGATTATCTTTACTTAACTGGCTGCCACCAACCTGGTGGTGTCGCAGTTTTAGGTCACGGCTGTGGTTTATGCATGTTCATGCCCGAAGCAACGCCTCATGTACCACCCCACACTCCACTCATGTTCATGTTCATGTTTGTCAATGCTACTCCACCTTCTTTTCTAATTTTTCTTTTGTAGGACGTCCTTTGGCAAGGACATATAGCTGGAGTTGATGCGGCATTGGGAGTTTTCAAGGCAGAGAAAGCATACAAAATCAGTAGATTAAGTGAGGTTAGCTAATTATTCCGTCCATCACCAAATTTACTTGTGTTTATCATCTTCTCTTAATCAACGCTTGCACTGCAGATCCTTCCAGATATGATAAGAGAGTCTTCCAAAATATTCCACAATCTCCTGACAACCACACCCACCTATACCAATCTGGAGGCTTTTCAGAAAGCAGATAATCTTGGCAAAGTAAATGACCTCTCAAAATTCACACACGAATTAAGGTGGGTAAAATCTCCAGCAGAACTCAACTTGATGAGAGAATCTGCCTCAATTGCTTGCCAGGTAATTCTAGTTTTGATTGTATTGTCCCTTGAGCGAGTCAATATTATAGAGACACAGGAACTTTGAGAAGCTGAGATGATTTGTTTCAAGCTTTTATGAAGCGGTATCCGTCGTAATAAAATAGATTATAGGATCATGTTAAGCTTCTTAGTAGTATGGAGATATATTCCATCCCATGTTGGAATATTTTATGCTGTAAACAAGTCTTTTAGGGTCTCTTCATCACCGACAACTGTTTTTATTGAATGAGAGCTATCAGGGGCGAGATGTTATGTACTTGGCATGCTTCTGCTGCGTAAATTGGATTTGAGATGAAACTCAAAATTAGTATGCAATATGTTGTTGTTTCCTGTAGGCTCTTTTGCAGACAATGTTTCATTCAAAATCATATCCCGACGAACACATTTTATCAGCCAAGTTTGAGTATGAATGCAAAATGCGAGGTGCTCAAAGAATGGCGTAAGCATTTTTATCTGATACCTCCTTGAGCTCACAAACAAGCACATAGTTATGCGCAAAGGATTACAGAAGATATTAAATAAATTCCTTCATCAGGTTTAATCCCGTGGTTGGCGGTGGCTCTAATGGTAGTGTTATACACTATTCTCGAAACGATCAAAAAGTAAGTTTGTTTCTACTGTGAATAAGAGCGGGGATTAGGAATATAACTCTTAAGGTCATTTGAAAATTGTTGTTGCAGATTAAGGGTGGGGATCTTGTTTTGATGGATGTTGGATGTGAGTTTAATGGCTATGTTAGTGATCTTACTCGTACCTGGCCACCTTGTGGTAGCTTTTCTTCTATACAGGCAGGCACTTTTAACTTTGTCGCTTATTTATACAAAGCTAACTTACTGAACAAGGAACAGCAGAATATAATCTAGCTTAAGATTAAATGAGATGCATCTCCATTATATATTTACAGGAAGAGCTTTATGATCTTATATTGCAAACGAACAAGGAATGTATCAAGCTTTGCAAACCTGGCGCTAGCATTCGTCAAATACATAATTACTCGGTAATTGTTTAATAATCAATAATGTTTGTAAAATAGTTAGAACGAGCAAGGTGCAATTAGCTGATTACATTACATAGGTTGGAATGTTGTGCAAAGGTCTTAAGGAAATTGGAATGTTGAAAAACGACAGATTATACCACCAGTTGAACCCAACTGCTATAGGTAATACACGAACTTTACTGTTTTTCATTCAAGATTATACAGATATATTGCTCTCTATCTAACATGTGGAGGAGGTTCAAGGTCACTATCTGGGGATGGATGTGCATGACAGTTCTAATGTCAGTTATGACCGTCCTTTGAAGCCCGGTGTTGTAAGTTTCTCATGTTTGATATCAGACGCCAACTTCTTTCTCTGATAATACTTTTCAAGTTATAATTGTGTTTTGGTAGGTGATGACTATTGAGCCCGGAATCTACATCCCCTCTTCTTTCGAAGGCCCAGAGAGGTACATAATAAATCTCATTAAGAAATTAGTGTATATATTGTTTTGGTCGATGCAGCTGCTAAAACGATTTTACAACCGCATTTTTAGTTAGATGGATGGCGTATTACTAAACAATGTTACTTGGTTGCAGGTACAGAGGCATAGGGATAAGGATCGAGGATGAGGTGCTGATAACAGAAGACGGCTATGAGGTATAATTAGCTATAATTCAATAATAAAAGCTAGATTGGTGTGATGTCTATTTTACTAGTGTTGTGGTGGTGGAACAGGTCCTAACTGGGTCGATGCCCAAAGAAATTAAACAGATGGAGACTTTGCTAAATAATTACAGCCATCGAATCTGAAAGGCGGCTTGCTTAATTCTTAAATATGTGTAACTCATATTATTTTAGACACTCACATTTTGGATTCAGTGTCACTTTTTTACCTGAGGCGTATATATTTATATCAAGTTGATTATTATCTCAATTTTGTTGGAAAACTGCCTTCCGTAACGTGATTTTAACTTGAATTTATTTAACATAACATGCTTTGTATTCGTTATTTTAAGATCAATATTTACCTCTGCAAATCAATTCTACTTAGGGAATTGCTAAAAAAACGGCCAAAACTACTCCGCGAAGTCGCATGTTTCTGATTTTCAATATTTACAAATTTGCCACTAGGCAAAAAACCCAAAAAACCCTTTGAAGTCTAATTAATTACAACCCACGCCATTGAACACTTCTAACTACTCCATGAAGTTGCAAACACAATTTCAAACATCCACCATAATCATCTTCTCCAAACTACCTAAAACCTCCAAAATCAACAACCTATTAACCCATTTTTTTAAAAGACTCCAAACCTTCAAAACATGGCCGGATGAGAGTCGGAACCACTTCCCATCCGGAGCACTATGGACGCCGAGGAGTTACATTGCTTAGTCCCCTCTTATTTTTGCGAAAATTCGATATTTTGGAGAAAACCCGTTTTTCCTGTTCCTCGCCACGCATTGGCGTGGATGGTGGGTCGTACGCCATTGGTGTGGCGCCCGTTGGAATCCCCACGCCAACGGATGGCGTGGGCACCCTGCATTTCGCCACACCTGTGGCGAACTCACGATCTTCGGCGCCACACTAATGGCGAAATCCATTTAACTATTCCGGAATGCCGGTTCAATTGGTTTAACTACTTCTTATGTGTTGCAGGATGTTACACAATGTGAAATTTCGCTTGTTTCGGACTACGCTTATCATTTCATCATTTCACCACTTAAACTTTGTAATGAATGTAAACTTTGGATGTTTATCTTAAAAACAATCACACTTAAACTTCTTAATATGTCGATTGCATTAAAACATTACACTCTAATCAAAGCATTACATAATTAGAAATACATAAGAAAATAACTTAAAACAAATGTTTTGAGGCGGGAAATACTTCTTTTATAATATCAAACATAGAGGAAAAAGTATCATACATGGACCGAAACATCAACGAGAGCACCAAAATATAGAAAACAGTATCATACAATCCGAAAGTATCATACAATCCGAAACCCAAAATGATACGTTTGATACAAAATATAAATAAAACGATCTCACAGCAAGGTGAGATTAACAACATTACATAGTGAAAATATAATTTCTTACTCGAAACCGTACATTCTGTTCTGTGGAATATGTCCGCAGTTCGCAATGTCATCTTCTATCGAATCAACCTTACTTTCGATATGATCCAACATATGTCTGGTAACGTAATCTGTCCTAAACAGGTTCCAATCAACAAGTGCTACTTGTTGAAATTTGTAAGGCAAGTTGGCCAAAAGCTGAAGTGGTTCAGCTTTCGCACTATTGTACCTGCTTTTGACTTCTTCACGACTACGTGGAATTGGATTAGGATACTCCAAGCGTCCATAATCATAAAACATCCTACAAACCACTCGATCAAAAAAAGCATCGGTCGTATCATCGGACATTGTTTGCTTAACAAACTTCACGGTCTGAAGCAACCGATGGTCTTCGTGATCATTAAAGTCCATACCTAACTCCGTAACCTGTAAATAGAAACGCAAATGTGAAGGCGTGCTTGAAAATACTAAAACTCACTTGGATATCTGTTTTTGTTAAAAAAAAATAGCATAAACACATATGATCGACACCAACAAACAATATGAAACCGGTCCCGGGCCATTCCGGTAACTGTTGCATCGCAGCGCCATACTGATGGCGTGCGTCATGATCCCTACGCCACACCATGGCGTAGGGTTGGTTCCATACGCCATGGCTAAGGCGTGGGATCCTGGGTTTACGCCTTCGCTATGGCGTATGGAACCAACCCTACGCCATGGCGTGGCGTAGGGATCATGTTCTTCGCCCCCGTGTGGCGAAGAACATTTTCGCCATGGCAGAAGCTTTAAGCTTCTGCCTTGGCCAAGGAACAACCCAAAATCCGGTTTTTTCTACAGATCTACCCTAACTAGACCTATCTAAACCTAACTAACCTATCTAACAACAACAGAATGGACTTACAGTGATTGTTCGATTCCGGTTGCGCTTCCTCTTACTCCGAACAGACTTTCCGGCGACTATTCCGGTGTATATGGGTCCTGTGGTGGTCGTGTGGTGGTTGTGTAGTGGTCGTAATAGGTGCCGGTGGGTGGGTGTGGTCGTGTAGATTTCGGTTTAGGGTGGGTGGGTGGTTTACGGCTGTGCGGCAGTGGGCAGTGGGTAAGGCGGGGAAGGAAATCACGTTAGTTAGGGTAAGGTAAGGCAGTGGTCTGATTTTCAATTTTGTTCCTTTACACTTTACTTTTAGTATATAGGTTAGTATATTAATATAGTTAGTATAGTTATATATAGGTAAATATATTTAGTTTTAGTTTAATATAGGTTAGTATATTTAGTTTTAGTTTAGGTTTTTTTAGAGAGAAGGTAGAGGAGAGTTTGAGTTTGAGGTTTTTTTTTTAAATTATGATAACTTCACGGAGTAAAATTAAGTATTTATACGATTTCGGAAGGGCAAAATCGTCAAATAAAATAATTTCACGGAGTAGTTTTGAAAAAAAATTTAAGCGATTTCGCGGAGTAATTTTGGCCGTTTTTTTAGCAATTCCCTTCTACTTATTATATATTAAAACAAAAGCGTGAAAACATTATTGTTTTGAAAATCACATATTTTCAAATGGGTTCTTAGCGTTGGAAGGAAGGACGCCGTATTTTTTAGGTAACACGAAGATATCTCCCACCACTTTTGAAATTACTTATGTTTGGTCCTTTGGATTTTCTGAGCTCATAGTAGTACTTTATCAAATGGTATGCACTTGTCCACATCCTTGGATTTCTACCATTCTTGGACGTAAATCGCTTTCTACCATGAATTTTTCAGTGAGGAGTTGTACTAGGTATATGTTTTGGATGATATTATGTCTTGCAAATCTAGCAATTGCAAATCTAGCAATGAGATGCATCATTCCTTTTTGATTTTACTAATACTCCCTCCGTTCCGGTTTAAGTCTCGTTTTAGAAAAAGCTCGATATTCTTATTTAAGTGTCAGTTCTTTTACATAAACTTAATTTTAATATATTCTGACCAATTAAACTCAAAAAAAATATTTTGACCAATTAAACTAGAAAGAATTCATTAAATGTAATAATTATTAACTAATCAAATTTGGTTACTTTTTACTTATAAAAAAAATAGGCTTACGATTAGATTTATTAAGAATTGCTAAAAAAAAGGTAAAACTATTGGGTGAAGTCGCCTTTTTCTGTTTTTCAATATTCACAAAATTGTCACTAGGTAAAAAACCCAAAAAATCCTTAGAAGTTCATTTAATTAGGTTTTATGCCATTATTTACTTCATGTTGCAAAACATAAAATCTACCATAATCTAACATTTTACTTCCTAAAACTCACTAAAATCATAAAAACTCAAAATTTAAACTAACCAAAACTCTTTTTTTTCAACTTTGTAAAACGTAATAAAATGTTAACAAAACTTGCCGAAATGGTAACAAAACTTGTTTTTCTACGAACCAACATGAACATTGACCCTTGTATCTTTCTGTTTTCTGAAAAAATAATTTTAAAAAGAAAATCAAAAAATGTCCGTTTCTGCCGGACGATGTCGTCCAGGTGGTGTTCGTCGTCATCATCCTGTCGAAGAAGATGATACAGATCTGATACAGGTCTGTCCGCCAATACAATGGCGCACACGATGGTGCTGACGCCATTGCATGGCGGACAGACCCCTGTGTCCGTCGTGCAATGGCGTACAGACCCCTGTTTCCGCCATGCAATGGCGTCAGCACTATCGTGTGCGCCATTGTATTGGCGGACAGACCTGTATCAGATCTGTATCGTTCTTTCTCCAATTTTTTAACATTTATTTTTTAATTTTGTCCGTTTTATAATTTTTTTAGTAGGTTATCATTTACTAAAGACTTATACTAACTTAAAACAAAATAAAAGTAAAACAAAATACTCATTATGGTTTAAGAAACCTTTCGAAAACTACGATCTTAATATGTTTTTTTTACAAATAAGTCATTTAAGTGTTAGGATATATAATTAAGTGGTTTTGAAGGCAATGGGTAACATTTTAATTGATAATGATCGTATTAACTTCTTTAGTTTAGTTCTTTATGTTTAGAAGGAGAAGGTTCAGAAATTATATTTTTTTTGGAAATTATGGTAACTTCACGGAGTAATTTCTTCTATTTATACGATTTCGTGAAGGATAAAATCATCCAAAAAAATAACTTCACGGAGTAATTTTTAAAATTCAAAACAAACGATTTCACGGAGTAAAAATAACTTTTCTTTTAGCAATTCTTTTATTAATATTCGTGTCCAAACCTTAAACTACCATTATAAAAGAAGGGAGGGAGTACTATATTTGCTATCCGTAAAGCAAAATATAACTTCACAAGCACAGTTGATCTTATAGAAATGGTTGACTACGTGTTCTATAACTTTGACAAGCTTGTTATCGAAATAGTTTTGTGTCCTATTTTTATTCAAAGCTACTGGGTTACGTTGATGTAGGAAATTTTATATTTTAAAACGTTGATGTTAGCGATGAAGAGAGTTATTAAGCTACACAAATTCATCATTGTGTAGCGTTTCTCCTTCTCAACGTAGTATTATGTTGGTAGCACTGAGGTTCACTTTGACGAGTTTTTGTGTTGGCTTTACTAATCGTGACGTTTTTGTGGACGGTCCAAGTCTTTATTGGAATGGTCCATTTGTAACTATTATGCTGAGTTGAGTGCTTCCACATAACATTCTCGACTTTGGCATTTTGTCTTTTAACTTTTGTTAGAATAATATTATATTACATTTCATGTTTATATTGGTTAATAAACAATTACATTTTTCAATTAGTATAATTAATATTCAATGCATGTAACTGAAGATCCATTGTAATTATTTGTCTATCAAGCTTTACTATGTACCAATGTAAAATTTAGGGATCTCACTGCTGTCACTCACTTATAAATTTGTAATACTGATTCATCACTAAGAGATTAATTTCCTGAAAAAAATAATAATACATATAGTCACCAACCAATCAGTACATATATTATTTTTATGTACGCATTGTAAACTATTATTAAAGATTAATATACTTAATAACAAAATGTAGCATTTTCTTCAATTTTTTAAATTTTATATTCATTTATAAAACCTTAATTCAACATTAAAACTAAAATTTTGTATAGTGAGTGGATAATTGGTTTACAAGTATTCCTATAGATTAATCAAATTATTACAAAGAGTAAGTGTGAAGAATATTTAAGGAGAAAAATTGACAAATATTGAAATTAGAAGTAATTATTGTATTTTTTTTAAAAAAAAAATTAAACCTATTTATAGGAGTGATAAATTACTTTAAACAAACATGTATTATCTTATTGGATACTTCAGGACACTATTATATTAAGTAAAAAACATGTTTAGTATATATTGTACTTTAACCCTTGTAGTTTCTAATTTTTTTAAGTCTTCCTTATACATTAAATACACATCATTTTACCATTTTAGACTAATATTTGGGGTCGGATGAATTATACTCTTATTAGTAGCCCCCTTAGTCCTTGCGAAAAAATATAAGGGAGGATTAGATCCAATGTCTCTTCGGATGATGTCACCTCATATTTATTTAGAATGGGCATTTTTTAATCAAGTCAACTACGTGGAGCATGATATCATTATTTTGCATTATCAACAACTATAGAAACCCATAGAGTTCCCATCAAGTAATCGTTAGGCTTTTAAGACTAGCGTGTATTGACGACTATACAAACTTTCCAACACATTTTCAAAAGCCTATTAAACCTCTTAGCATTTCTTTATAAATTCTAATCCATGTCTCATAATCACCACTTATCAAAACCTAGAGATAGAAAGAGAAATGAAGTTCGTAATCCTTTCACCATGAAATCTAGTTCTCAGTTGCATCTCATCAGAAACCATTATACTCACTTTGTTCTTATCCTCTCATTAGCCACCACAACTACTCCTTCATAATTATCTGAACTATCTTTTAGCTCAACCTAATTGTTATTCGTTTGTGTTATGAATAAAAAAATGTGTAGGATTTGCTGGTTATCGCTCAAAGAGCTGACGAAAGAAGATATGCATGAATAGTATCTTATAAACCTTTACAGGTTAATTAGACTTTTACCTATGGTCTTTGTCCTTCAACGAATAAGAAATCCCAACCAATCAACCATGAATCTTCCTCCAACAATTTACCCTCTCTAAACCCCAAAGCTTGCTCTCAAAAACTAGTTCGGCAATCTTAATATCTTGTTATGGGTGAAGTTGAAGATACTTTCCTATCCAAAAAAAGCATCAGTCCTCTAAATCCAAAGTGAAGAAAGAGAAAAAGTCTAAGACTAATCCTCCCCCGAAGGGACCATCTGAAACCAAAGAAAATTTTTATATGGTTTCTTCTAATGTAGACCTACCTCCACCATAATCTTCTATTCCAAAAGAAACAAACACCAACACGAAGCCAAATTATCCCCAACTTCTTATCTTCCGAAGAAACTAAAACCACAAAGCATTTGGTAATATTGAGGAGGTATAAACCATGATCCACACGAATCAAGTCGAATGTCCCAAAGAGCCTTTAAATAAAAGTCCTATGGTTAAAAATATCCAAAGAAAGTATCCCCCTTCCCTATGAGATAATTACAATTCTTGATGAGAATTTAAACCAAGTTTTACCTGAATATCTGATTTCCCTTCACAAAGTTCATTATTAATACTTTTCAGAATCTGAAATGCCCAAACTAAGAAAAAATTGGGAAAGCTAGAATCAATTACCCTTGGTCTACCAAAAGAAGGAGAAACTCCAATTTTTTGTGGGTCATAAGAACTTGTGGTATACCAAGAGATTCTAAACTGGGGTTTCTGTTTGAATTGGATCCCACAATTATCGATTACTACGAACTGATTAAATTATACCCAAGTCATGGCATACCTAACCTTTGGTTTACCTTTCTCTGATGCATCATGATCTTAAGATTATCTAAAATTAAACTTTCGATAGAGAAACTCATTACGAACACAGTTGTGTCGAAAAAACCCTGCTTACCTTTCTACTACATCATTCTAGGGAATTCCTCTAAAATAGTTGATGACCTTCTCGAGGCTAACAAATGTGGAAGAAAAATTTATTGTTCCTTAGTGGATGCTGGGAAAATAGGAATAAAAAATTCCAAATAAAACCCTAGAAAAATCTCCCTCAAATTGAAGAATATAAGTTATCTCTTCTAATTTTATAATTTATTTATTTTATTATTATCTAACTAACTCAAAAGTTCGATATAGAACTCACCATTTGTTTTTAAGACCATTTTCCAGATTTTTAAGAGAATTTTGCACAACTAATCCCATGGGCCAATGAGCAATGGTCCAATGAATTTCATCAATGCTTTGATTCCTTAAACTTGCTTCAAAGAAACTTGTAGATAATATCTTATGAAACTTCCTAATCTATTGAAAGGTTGATGTCCTTCTAGCCCCTCCGAAGCTGCCCTAGACGCCTGAATGGTTCTCCCTCCTAGGAACAAAGCTCATAGTCACAAAGTGAAAAGGAAAACTGAAAAGGAACCATCCATGGGCAATAAGAAGAAATCAAAAACTAGTCATAAAGAGAAAAGAATGTTAAGACAATAACCGACAAAGCAACCACCCCCAAGCTAAAACTACTAGTCCTGAGATTTCAAAGGGGAAGAAAATAGTTTTTTTCAAAGAATAAGAAGTCTTGCAACACTTAAAATCCTAAATAGTCGCTTGCCGAACAAGTTGTAACAATTTCATCTCCTTGTTCACATTGGGATTTTTTGAATTCAACACTTAAAATCCTAAACCATATTTTGAACAAGACGAAGACCCTACAAAAAACCTAGATCAAGCAAACAATCCTCCCCGAGAAGATCACTTGCCAAGTTTTATCTAGTAACAATCTGAAATAATCCACATCTCAAGAGCCAACCTTTTTGTTGTACCCTTCCGATGAACTCTCTCTCACCCTTCATAACATGGTTTGACCTGTATCTACTCTTGAAATAAATGAAAAATAATTGAAAAGAAATGCCAAAAAAAATTCCGAGGAATCCAATTCTGTTTGTGAACAATACAAAGCGGTTGATTATGAGGTCATTTGATTTTGAATAGAGTGTGCTGCTAACGAAAAATGGGTTGAATCTGCTCAATGAATTCTTGTTGATAAATTTAATATATTTAAAGAAGATAAATCTAATTTCCGCAATGTCTTAATATAGGTACATAGGGAAATGTCAGTATAACACAAGGGATATATGAAACATGAGCACACAAAGTACGAAACGCTCAACCCCTTGTACCAAGAAAGTGTAAATCCAAAACAAAAGTTATTCAGGAACTAAAGGCATTCAAAATCAAATCTAAAAAAGAGATGGCCTTTGATGTGACAGTTGTTTTTAATGAATGTGCCAGTGATTGTCTCAAAACTTTGAAAAAATGCGAAAATAGGCCAAAGTTTCTTTAATTCTCGATCTTCATAGTAGGTTTCTGAAGCTAACTTAAAAGACTACTGGTATAGGGTACCCAAAGATTAACGTCCTGAAAATATTTTCAAAGCTACTCTCGATGAATCCGGTGACTCTAAATCTAAAGAATCTAAAAATAGAAATTCTAATTTTTCGGAAGATGAAGACACGGAAAATGAAAACTCCCCGGGTAGCAACTCAGAAATTTCTTCTGATGATGATCAAGGAAATTAATAATAAAAAATTGTGTTCAGAATGTTTCGACGACGTATGTTCCTGTTATTTTGTGTATCTCATATTTTATTTGTAACCGCAATGTTTCAATTTTTGAATTGGATACTAAAGCATCATTTTAATTTCTACTTGAATTTGATCTCTTTATCACCATATAAATTTTCACCATAGAAATTACCACTATAAAAATCATAACCAAGTAAATTCTCACCAATTTGTCACCATATAAATTCATATGACGTAAGTTATTAATACTCAAAGTATTGTCTCGTTAATTCCCGCCATGCAAATTATTATTACGTAAATTATCTCCATATAAATTTATTTTAATTAACAAGTTAAAACTATGGATCTTCGATTTTATCAAAATTATGGTGATCAATCCTTATTTAGTTTCATAAATGTTTTTAAAAAAAATAAGTTTTGATTGATAGTTCCATAAATCTTTAGAGGAGGTTTGTGAAAAAAATAAAGTTTGGAAGGCCAAATTTGTTATATCAGTTATTATATAATTTTTTAAAGAGAGAAACACTATAAATTAGAGAAAGAAAGTCATAAGTAATCATTAATCAACCAATTTTTCCTGAAAGAAGTGGTGTGATTTTATAGTACATTTGTAAGGTCCCACATACCGAAACAAATTGCTAATTGTGGTACTTTCCTCAAGTTTATTGTTTGTTATAAATTAGTCCTCTAATATTACATGATAATCAAATACTCCTAAAACTCTCTCTTTATGTCAAATTACACCCCCAATTTACCAAAGTCTTTTATTAGCTTGATTCTTCCCTCATCAGTAGCCCCTTAGTCTTTGTGAAAATATTCGAACAAGGAGTGTTGTATGACCAAGCATATCCTCATTGGCCTACTTGAAATTTTAAATGTCCATCTGTCAAGTAAAAAAATATTCATCGGACTTCTATCTACCATTTTTTAAAATATGAGAGAACATATCCTCGATTTTTTCAACCGCTCTTCTTGGATTAAGAATTATTCCACGGATTTTTCCTCTGAACTTATCCCTTGAGCAAAGAAACCTTACTCAAATTTTCCCTCAAAATTACTCCTTGTATAGAGAAATCTTCCCCGAATTTTGTTCAGCCAATGTGGAATCAGTCAGACAAAGAAGATGCCATCTGATTTTACTCGACCTATTAAGTGTCTATATCAACCATTTCTCCCAAGTTTTTCTTTATTAATGACGTCATGATTTTCTGACACCGCCAATGAAATGTTTTCTCTTTTGTGAGGTGTTGATTGGAATACTCTTCTCGTGTCTTTTTCTGATAAAAATCAGCCTAGGAGCGGCACGACCCCTCCATAGGCACTTATTGTACATACTTTGGACCGTTTGCCCTATGAAAAAAACCCTTCACAACCCTGGGCTTCGACACCTACTAAAACCCATACCTTTCCTATAAATTCTCGAGTTTCTTGTTGATCATATACCAAAGTTTTTTAGAGAGGTAAACTTTTGGGAAAAAAAGATATCTAGAGAGAGATATACAATTTATGCCAAAAAAAACTTCCCGATCTTAGATTGGTTAACGGTTAGCAAAAAAACCAACGAAAGACGAGCCGCGAGATTATACGTCGACCCTGAACTCTACCCACCCATTATCACATACTACGGTGTTTGGCCTCTAACTGAAAATTCTACTACAATTACCCCCTCGAATATCTCTTCTCAGCTCCCTCAGTCACACTTTCGTAGTAGTTGACAATAGTGACTTCAAGAAAACAGGAAAAGAATTCGAATGGCTCCTTCTCAAAAAAGAAAGGTCATCATAAAAAGAGTAGACAATCTAAAGAAAATGAAAGTTCTGAAGGCTCTTCTTCGAAGATATTTTCCACTCAATCTTCCATATCTCACGGGACTCCTCGACCAATTCCAGAAATCTCTCCTAAAAAATTGACAAAAACTGATGTAGCCTTGATGACAAAACGGCCCCTCAAACTGATTCAAGACACTCAAACAAATATCTCCCCTGTTGATCCTCCTATTATATAATCCGAAGATGCTCTAGACTTAGATTTTGGAGAAGAAAATGAATAAGAACCGACTGCTGTTAAGGGAGTCTTAGTACCAGATGTTGAAGAAGAAAATCCAACTGACACTTCTCCTCAAATTATCAAAGAGAAAGAATACACTGTTACGTTACTACATACCAATGGCATAAAGAACCAATTGTCGCTACTATTCAAATTTCCGAAGGGGATTCTTATCCAAAGAAGAAAGTGAAATCAAAAGAAGATGTTCTACTTCTCTCTAAGATCGATGATCTAGTTGGGATAATATTCGAGCAGTCGAAAACAAACAACTTTTGGCATTGCACAAATTTCGATACTAGTATTACGAAATATTCGATGAAGCAAAGCTGAGAACCCTATGGGGGATTCCTTCCACTATTTTCATTCGCTTTCCAACTGTTGGGGAGATAAGAAACAATGAATTGATTGTGTATACCGAGCTGATGAATTGGGATGTCGATACCCCTTAGACCTTTTTTTATCGATTATTTTTCTATGATTGACCTTTGCTCCACCCAACCTGGACCCAACATGTGGTTCACTCTCATGGCCTGCATCATGGCTTCTAGGATTTCAGGGAAGATTTTTTCTGGAGTAGTCGACCGGTCTCCCTAGTTTGGCTAAAAATCCGTTATTTCTCTTCTACTCCTTGGCCTTTGGCCAGATCCATAAAAAAGTTAAGGATTTCCTTGAAGCATACAAGAAGTGGAAGCAACAATTTATTTTTATCTCAGGTCTTTGAGAAACAGGATCTGAGGCGACAACCAAAAATCCCCACAAACTATCCTTTAAATGGATGACTAAAAGTAAGTTTTTATTTTACTTTCTTTCGAATCTTTCTTATCTTTATTCTCATACATTTAAAAAAATATGAATAGTCATGACTAGAATATCCAAACCCTACGCTGATTTTATGCCTAAAGAAACAACCATCTTCACCGAGTTAAGTTCGTGGGCCAAATTTGTTTGGTCCAAAAAAAATCTTCTTTGCTTCACGACCACTAACCTTGCCAAGAGTCTTCCATGGAGATCCGACCCATCGGAGCGGTTATCTTTGGAAGAGCTCATGGTCCCTCTCACTTAACAAGAAGTTTTAGATTAGTTGGAAGATAAAGATTTCATATTCTTTCTTCTAATAAGATCGAGAGCCAAGAGTCATCTGGACAAGGAATCAGGTAATTCATTGGAAAAAGAGGACGTTTCTGGCGTAGAAACTCATAAAGATGATACCATGGTTGAAAATGACAAAATTGAAAAACCCAAACGGTCTAAGAAGCTCCCCACTCATGCTTCTAAGAAGCTCCACGCTCAAGCTCCCCCTAAGAAAAAATGCCAACGAAAGTTAAAACGCATCCTTGATGAGATCCAAAACATATCTGAGGCAGTTGGTTCCCCAGAAGTTAAGTTACTGAACATGCCAAATCTTCACCAAAATAAATAGTCATTGCATCTGACTCTTCCCAACTTCCACTAAATAATCTAGTCGTTCAAGATCCTGAAGACAACATCCAAAACATTGATTCTCCAACTTTGGTTTCTCTTGAGGTTAGTTGTTCGTCTAGCTCATTTGAGATACCTCGAGGAGATAAATTTTATCTTCGTCTTCATAAACTGCTTCATTCCTCAATACTATTAGAAAAAACATGCAACATTTGCGGGACCAAAAAAATTACTATAAATCTGAAGCTTCACTAGCAAAGTCAAGGATCAAGAAGCTTGAACAAGAATACTGTATGCTTGAGAAACAAGCCGATTCTATTTACGAAAAATTGGTTATTGCCAATGATTATATTACTATTAGTGACAAGTGTTGTAAGGAATAAAAAGATCTTTATTCCAAACAAAATTCCACTAAAGATAAGCTCAGCGCAGCTTATAATGAGGGGAATGATAAGGCATCAGACTACTTTGTAAGATGCTTAAACGACTATGAAAGGGTTGTCAAAGAGAAACAACTTATTTTAACCCAAACTACAAAAATAAAGAAGCGACTGTTGAAGCTTATGCTACTAAATGCGTGGATAAGTTGAACTCAAGGGACACGACAATTAGATCTAGGTTGATCATGGAAATTCATAAACGATACCCTGATTTGAACTTGGGTAGTTTTTAGGAGCATGTTCCCGTCGAATATCGTCCTCCTGCGATATCTTTAGGTGATGATGAAAGTATAGAATCTGATGAAAGGAATTCCTCTAAATCTTCAGGGTAAATGTTGTAACCCATATTGTAAATTCCCCATAAACTTCGAGGCAATTTTGTTAAAGTCCTCATATTTTTTGAGGCAAGTTTGCTAAAGTCCTCATATGCTTCGAAGTAATTTTGTTACAGTTCTCATTCTTCGAGGCAAGTTTGCTAAAGTCCTCATATTTTTCGAGGCAATTTCGTGTACTATTTCAGTATTTTATGAAATACATCAGACTTTTAACTATATTCTCATTATGATTTTAATCATTAAAGACCAACTTTTGTTGGAAGACCCTTTAGGTCCAAAGTTAAATTAAAGACCAACTTATGTTTAAAGATCATTTAGATCCAAAGTTAAAATAGTTAAAGACCAAGTTTTGTTGGAAGATCCTTTAGATCCAAAGTTAAATAGTTAAAGACGAGCTTTTGTTGGAAGATCCTTTAGATCCAAAGTTAAATAGTTGAAGACCAACTATTATTGGAAGATCCTTTAGACCTAAAGTTAAATAGTTAAATACCAACTTTTGTTGGATGACCCTTTAGGTCCAAAGTTCAGACAAAAAATTTATGGAAAGAGTTTATATATATGAATCGGCTAATAGAGCACCTCATTAAAACCTTCCTGCGCCACTAGGTAAGAAAGAGTATGCCACCGATATTTTACATAAGAACAAATATTTCCTATACTCATTCTAAATACAATTTAAGATGTTTTATATTTTACGGATGTTGGAGACTTCTTCCTTCTTTATCCTTGATATTCGATATCTTCCATGCTTCACCCTTTCTGTTACCTCGTACGAGCCTTCCCAATTAGGTCATAACTTTCCGAGATGTTAATCTTTGGTGTGAAGAAAACATTTCCTTAAAACTTGATCTCCAAATTTAAATTCTCTTCATTTAACTTGGGAAGCATGTCTACTTCTCATCAGTGTTTCGTAATATAACGAATTTATTTATACCCGTCTCCTTTTTTCCTCGATCAAACCCAACTCAATTTCCCTATTTTCATCATTAGACTCTTCGAAGTATGCCGTAACACGATACGATGGGATAATTTCTAGGATGGTACTACTGTGTCCATTTCATACACCAATGCAAATGGAGATTCTGAAGTTATTGTCCAAGGAGTTGTTCGATATGCCCAAAAAAATTCTTGTAAATAATTAGGCCACTTTTTAGCCTTCCCTTCCAAATTTTATTTATCCCATCAAGGATTATTTGGTTAGTAACTTCAACTTGTCCATTTGCTTGCATGTGACAAAGAGCTGAAACGCATTGTTGTATTCCTCGAGAGACTCTAAAAAAATTCAAGCCTTTATTATCAAATTGAGTCCCATTATCTGTAGTGATTTTTATTGGAACCCCAAAACGACAACAAATATTCAAAGTGATAAATTTAACTACATCTTTAGCTTTTGTCGTCTCCCAGAATCCATTGGTAAAGCTCAAACAAGATTAATACCTCATCGGTCAAACGACAATGCTTCGAATATACTTTCAAGAGGAACCCATGGTTTATTAATTATGTTAGCAAACATTTGACAAGTATCGCACCTTTTGACCAACTCTTTTGCATCATAATATATCGTAGGCCAATAATATCCAACCAAATATACTTTCCAAACTAAAGCTTTGTACCCGCAATGCGCATATCCTTCTCCGTCGTGCAATTCTGAGAATATCATCTGCGACTCATTTATATCCAAACACCGGAGTAAAGGCCTGCTAAAAGTTTTTTTGTACAAGATTCCTATGAGGACCATGTAACCATGAGACTTAAAACGTATTTTTTTGGACAATGATTTGTCAATTGGTAATTCATTGTTTTCTAAAAAACGGTTATGTCTAGTCTCCAATCCTTTTTTCTCAAATAGACATTCGAGGGTCCTCATCTACTCTTCTAACGACATGCTCTAAGTTTTTTATAATTGAAGGGATTTCTTAAGTAATAATCGATGGATACTCCTCTGAATATGAAACGGTTGTCAAATAGTATGCCACATAATTTTCTTCTCTTCGAACATGTTCATACCTGAAATTTTCGAAGGCTGTTAAATCATTTAATGTCTTCAAATATTTCACTAGATGGTCATTTGAGCCTCAGATTACCCAGATGCATGATTAATAAGAAGTTGTGAATCACTTAGTAACTTGAATTTTTTAGCCTTACAACTTTATGCAAGCCTCAATCCTGCTAAATTCGTTTCGTATTCTACCTCGTTATTTGTTGCTTTGAACCCAAAACAGATGACCTGATACATAACAATTCCTTCTGGAGAGATTAATTATACCCCAGCTCCACTTCATGATATACTTGATCCCCCATCTGTTTGGATCGCCCATGTTGTTCCAAAATTTTCTTTATAAATTTCCATGTCCGATCGTTCAGGATGAAACTCTACTTCGAAATCTAGCAGGGCTTGTGCTTTGATTATAGTTCTAGGTTCAAACTCAATATCAAAATCTCCTAATTCCACCGACCACTTGGTCATTTTTCCTAAAATATCAGGCCTTTGAAGCAAGTTTTTAATGGAAAATATGTTCGTACAATGATATAATGAGCTTAAAAATACGATCTCGTTTTCCTAACGACAATTACTAGTGCAAGAGCCAGCTTTTCTAGTTTCAAATACCGTTTTTCTGCATCTAACAAACTTTGACTGATGTAGTACACTGGTTTTGGGATGTTCGCTTCTTCTCGAATTAACAAAGCACTTACAACATAATCTGACACTGTTATATTAACATATAATTTTCCCCTCGAAAAGAATTTGTGAGGATTTCTGGAGATGAAAGGTATTCTTTAATCCGATGAAAGGCCCCTGAACATTCTTTTGTCCAATTCAAACAATTTACTTATCTCAATACTTGGAAAGAGCAGCATATTTATCCGAAGAATGAGAAATAAATATATTTAACGCCGCCAATCGATCTGTTAATATTTGGATTTCGGTTATATCTGAAGGGGTGTCATAGTAGTTAAATATTTTGACTATGTTGGGTCGGCTTCAATCCCACTTTCACAATCTATATATCCGAGGAATTTTCCTAATCGAATCCCAAACGTACATTTTTCCGGATTTAATTTCAGGTTGACCCTCTTTCAGTTATCAAAATCATCCTCATCTTTAAGAATTTTTACCAATATATCGTCAATATATACTTCAACATTTTTCTTAATTTGTACCTCTAAAGTTTTATTCACCAAACGTTGATAGGTTTTCCCTACAGTTTCAACCCAAAAGGCATTAATTTATAAAAATGCAAACCCCTTCTGGTAACAAACAAAGTGTTTTCCTCATCCTTCGGATCCATCTTGATTTGATTATACCCTGCATAAGCATCCATGAAAGAAAGTAATCGATTTCCTGGTGTAGAGTCTACCAACGGATCTATCCGTGGAACTCGAAAAGGATCTTTTGGACAAGCCCTGTTTAAGTTTGTGTAATTGACACGCATTCGCCATTTTAAAATTTTAATTTTGACCAACACTGGATTTGCCGCCTATAATAGATATTGAAATTCTCAAATATGCCCTACTCTGGATAAACGATCTACCTCTGTCGTTATTGCCTCCGAATTTTCTTGAGTAGAAAGCCTTCTTTTTGTACTATTGGTCGCATATTACTCTTGATTGCTAGCTTATGGCAAATTATTTTAGCGGGCACCCCGGTCACATCCTGAGAACACGAAACAAACATATCTAACTTGGTAGATAAAAAATCAATTAAACTTTCCCTTAAACTTGGAGATAATTTTGTACCAATTTTCAAAACTTTACCACTTGGATACGTATAATCCTCATAATTCTCAACAAGAACCAAAAGACTGAGGGAGTCTCTCGGATCATCAATAGGGTAGGTTCTGAGGAAGTCCCTCTTAACTGTTATGTTTTTTGTGATTCATTACCTTGAACTTGCTACAAAGATAAAGAAATTCTATAACATTATTTGGCCATTATTTGGCTACTTCTAACTGTCCCAATAGTAATCCCCACAATGTACTTTAAACATTAATGGACGGTAGATATTACAATATGCATCTCGGATAACCAGGATCTTCTAAAAATAGCATTATAAGATGTCGTTGCATCTACCACAACGAATAAAATAGAAACTTCTTTTTAAAATGGCCTTCGACCCAACTCAACCATACTTTCAAATTCTCATAAAACTTTAGTTGTCACTCCTGTAAATCCCAAAATAGTTCGATATGACTGTCAAATTGTATGGGGGTTAACAATCTTCTTATAAGTACTCATGAATAAATTGTTGGCAGAGTTGCACGTGTCAATAAAACCTCTTTGTACGTTATCACCAGCTATCCCTGCTAAAATCACTACTGCATCTTCATGTGGCCTTGCCACATTTCTCATATCATCATCTTCAAAACAAATTATTGGAGAAGGATTTCGATATAAATGTGTCAGGCCGCCTGCTTCAAGTTGTGTAGTGAGACTAACTATGTGCTTTTTCCCTCTTTTGGATCCAAGTACTCTGTTGCAATATCGAAAGAGTCAATCTCCTCGGAAATAACCAATGCATTTTGTTTCTTTGATGCTTCTTCAACAGTCAAATTTTTCTGAGAATGTTTCGTTACAAAGTTGGTTAGCTTCTCACTCTCGATTAATGCTTGTATTTCTTTTTTAAATGCCGCACACTCCTTTATATCATGCCCAACATCTTCATGATACTTACAATATCTATTGTTTTTATTTTATCTCGGAGTTTGTATATGGAATGGTTTGCAAATTTATACTTGACTCCGAGTTATGTCAAATATTATTGCCACACACTCGGTTAAATCCGCAAAATGAGCTCGACGATTCCATTTATTAGACATTGGTCTAATACTTTGTTATGTGCTATATGCTTGTTGGTTACTCTGGCCTTGGAGGAAAATGACTTGATACTTTCAAATGGCACATTCATCCGAGGAGGCTGGGCTGTAACAAGAGATATTTGGAAGCGGTTCTTCTCCAACTAATCACAAGAACCTATTTCTGAGGACTGAGTATCTTCCACCAATTTTTTTTAACTTGATCAAGCAAAGCTCCAAACGTATTTGTTTGTCTTTCAGCCACAGTATCTTTCAATATCTATAGGAGAAGTCTCACTCGAAAAGCTGCCAAAGGCATGGGGTCTTCACAATATTCCATATAATTTTACTTTGATGAAACGGTTAGTATAATCTTTCAAACTTTCTCCAACCTTATGCCTACAGTATATGATAGTATCACCAGTAGATCGAAACTTTTTACTTCACACAAAGTGATACCGGAAAACATTCCAAAACATATAAAAAATTGATATAACCCAGCGGAAGTCTGTTATACCATTTTAAAGCAACATCTTTAAATGTTTGGGAGAAAGTCCTGTAAAGTAACTTGTCAACATCATCAAAATTATCATAATCTTTTTAAATTGTTCAATGTGGGTATAAGGATCTTGCGTTCCATCGAACTTTTCCAACTTAGAAATTTCAAAGTGCTTTTGGTTGATTGCGAGAAAGTATTTCCGAAGACAAAAGTGAGGACCTCTATTATGACCAGCTCTTAAACATTGGTTATATGGCCTTCATTTGCCACTATAAATAGACCCTCATCGGAAGGAATTGTATACTGATTTCTCACTTGATATTCAAAATTTTGGATACCCGACGAATTGTGTGTGTAAACATTTTCTTTCTTAGAATGGCCCTCAGAGCCTTGCATATTTCCCTCGAATCCTTTGTCCGATGAGTCATTCGATACTCTTTTTAATGTTTCTTCGAATATCTCTTTTTGGTGTTCTTATCCCGATAATAAACTCTGTTCGGGGAAGATTCATTTGAGTCATAAAGTTAATAATAACTTGACTCTGACGATTAATATCGATTCCTAGGCTTTATTTTCCTCCTCGGAGAATAACGATTGTGCCTCGGAATCTTATCTTTTTTATTTTCAACTCGACGTTCATCACTCAACTCTTCTTTCTCAGTTTCATTTTCCCTTCGAACCTCTGATCGGATTTTCTTGAAGGCCATTGCAACGTCTCTTTCATAATTTATTTTTCAATTTCTTCTATAAGGTTTTTTTTTAAACCACCAAGGTAGACTCTTCCAAAATCTCACTAGCATATTGATCTCCATATTATTACCGAAGAGGTTCCTTTCAAATTATTTTTCAATTATCAAATCATTATTCATATCTAATTCTTCTAAAATTTCTATTACTAATTCTTCAAAACTTTAACAAGGTTTTAGAAGACGATTCCGTGTACCAAATCTCTTCATACGGACGGCGCCAATGATAATTCTAGAAATAGCGGAGGTTTGTGAATAAAATAATATTTGGAAGGCCAAATTCGTTATATCAATTATTATATAAGTGTTTTAAATAGAGAAGCTCCATAAATTAAAGAGATAAAGTCACAAGTAATCATTAATCAACTCCATTTCCCCAAAAGAGGTGGTGTGATTTTATAGTACATTTGTAGGATCCCACATACCTAAACAAATTGCTAATTGTGGTATCTTCCTCAAATTAATTGTTTGTTATAAATTATTCATCTAATATTACATGATTATCAAATGCTCCTAAAAGGCTTTCTTTATGTCAAGTTACACCCCCAATTTACCAAAGTCTTCTAGTAGTTTGATTATTCCCTCATCATTGATATCTAAAAAACAGCTGAACATTTTAGACTTTCACACACTTGAAAAATAACGTTTCTCTTGTGACAAGTTTGGATAGTGTTTCTGGAGCATAAATATGCTACTTTATCTTACTTAATGCTTTGTCACGCTTTGTTCACTATAAACTGCTAGTTTTTACTCAAAACTTCAAACAAAATGACACATTTATCATTCAAAGTCAGAGCTTCTAGTTGTTTTGAATCTGCGCCGATTCATTTCTCACTGACCAAATAACTAAGGAACTTACCGGACATAACCCTAAAAGGACACTTTATCGAATTAAGTTTAAAGGTAACCTCCTTTGAATTTTCAAAATTATCCACCAAATAAGTAATATATTTAGAATCTTTGTCATTTTATACCATGTGACATCAATGTAAACTTAGACATTCTTCCAAAGCTAATAAGAAAAATCTTCGCTGACCAATGTTTGGTAATTTTTCTCGGCATTCTTCAAGCCAAAAGGTATGCACTTGTAACAATGTAAGCCTTAATAACTAGAAAATGTTGTGTTTTCTTGATCTGATAGATACATCTGGCTATAAATGTACCCGGAGTATGCATCCATGAAATATAGAAGGTTATTCCTGAGTTCGAATCCATCACTTGATATAGCTTCAGGACGGGGAAAAGGACCATCACCCACGCTTTGTTCAAACCTATGAAGTCAACACACATCCTCCAACTTCCATTCTTTTTCTTTACAAATACTAGGTTGGTTGTCCACATAGCATAGTGTGTCTCCCTGATGTGACCTACAATTGATAATGTTTTTACCTCAACGATTATAGTAGAAAACGTTTCAATGGAAACAATCTTCTTTTTTGTGATATCAGCCTCATGTTTGGGTTAAAAAATAATATATATATATATATATCAGTTGGAACCCGGTTACATCTTTGGTATACCATGCAAAAATATCTAAATATTTTGATAGAAACAAGATCAATTTCATTCTCAAATCTTGTGACAAAAAGGTGTTGATTTCCTGCTCCAAAACAATAGGCTTCAACGGGAATAATAAAATCGGGGGCCTCCCTAGGATAATCGAAAGTCTCGACCCCTTCGGGAGGCCCCAAAAAGTGTTATTCTTTTTTAGCCAAAAATGTTGCATAGCATTTCCTATACCATTTTTATTACTCTTTACTACCCTAACTTGTACTCCACAAAGTACCGACGGAACTAATAGATAGTCAAAGTTATGGCATGCATCTGATCAAGCGAGGACCTACCAAGTATTTCATTATAAGAGGTTCGATTATCTATCAGCATAAAGAGAACCTAAACCATTTTATTTTACTCGTCATTTCCTAGTATGACATATGCTTCAAATTCTCTAGTAACGATGGCACTTGCCAAATGAACCCAACAACCATCCAGTATGAAAGTTAAATAATAAGGGTATTTTTCATCATATATTATGTCTTATTAAAAGATATGTTTGTTAAAATCTCGGTGACGATCAAGGCTCTTTGGATCTCATCACCCTCCATGTTAGCAGTTATAAAAATTGCATTCGCATGAGGGCAAACAATGGTCATTATCATCAAAATAAATAGTAGGGTAGGGAGCTTGGTTGAATAATGGTGACTTTATTCCCTAGAATTGTGCTTCAATAGTTCTAGTGTGTCTTTTTCTAGATGAATTTGTGATCCCCGAAACAGAATCTTCCCTAAAAATGATAAGAAGATAAAATGATAAACTTAAATGCTCCCATTCTGAAATGGTATGCACGATGTGACAGTTCGGATAAGAGTCGAGGTACTCACTAGACATATCAAACATTTCATTATATTGATAAACTATTACAATGTTAGAATATTCTTGATATGAATGGTCATCTGGGTCCCTGATCCTCCAATTCCAATGAATCCCAAGTCATTCTATGTGTTCATCTGAACATAATTTTTGTTGTTTTTTTTATAAACTATAGCAACTTCCTATTATTTATTAAACGATCTCTTCTCCTAGGGAGTTGCAGTCTTTGGTCCCGTGACCATTGTCATTGTGATACTTGCAAAACTTATAATTTTTTTCATCTCGAGGTTCGTTATAGGAAAAGGCTTCCTATAATATACAAAGTAGTTGGTTATATCAAAAATAATTGATGCCCTCTAGTTAAGATAGGTGTAGTTATCATGCCTTAACCATTTATTCCTTCGGTCATCTCAACCCCTTACCAAGGGCCCATCTCGAACCGAAACAACATGGAATTTCCTTTACATACTTTGATTTTAAGCTTGTGGTTCTCTTGACTGCATTAGTTCCACTTAAGGGAGATGAATAGGATATGTGATTATTGTTGTTACTGATGTACATGTGTTACTCGATACATTATTGATTATTGATATCAAAGCTAGAGGCTAATAGTTTTATCAAGGTTGATTGTTTGAGAATAACTGGAGACACATAGTTTCTTTGACGTTAACTTATGATTCTACATCAGCCAATAACTGGAGATAAACATGAGATTCTCCTTCCATAGCCTTGAATGTAAAAGGTTTTATCTGCATCTCCATCTCAAGCTGAATACGGATCCACATTATATTGTAGCCATCTTTGGTGTATCAAAATCTAGTAACCAAACCTCAGCCCCTGCCTGAGAGTTATCTGCTAAAAATAATTTGGGTTAATACTCTGGATTGGAACCCTTCCTATAAAATTGTGGAAGAAAGCAGTGTCTACTGCTAAAATCCAAGAGTGGGCGCCATTAGACGGGCATGTGACTAATGATGGACATCGAACCAACATCAGTTTTTTATGTCATTGCGGCTACATCAAAGACTGCTCCTACTACCCTACCATGCTCAAGATCATAGTCGATGCGAGACTTATTCTCCTCAAATGCCTCAGATTAAATCATAACTCTAAAAACATTATGTAAGGAATAAAAATAATCTACAACATTAATTTTAAAAGATAAAGAAGAAAAATAAAAACAAAAATAATTTATAACTTAAAAAAAAAACGTAGCTCTTAAAGAAATACGTAAAGAATAAAAAAATCTATAATATGAATTTTGAAAAATAAAATAAAAATGAAAAGAAAATTGATATGAACGACGCATAAGATATTTCAAATATAAAATATTTAAATAAAATTAAAAATTTAAATTATTTTCTGACATATTTTAATAATATTTTCTTTTTATACTTCAACCGTCACGAGTTTAAGGAAAATGTAAAAAATTGTTCAAAATTTTATAAGTCCGAAAAATGATGAATGACACTATCTTACATTGTAATTTTATTCCAAAATTAAACGACTAAAATACTGTATTTAAAAAAGGATTTTTTGAAGAACATTGGACCATTAGATTATTAGTCCTAAACAGCAATGAATTTTATCTTCAATGGGAGAATTTAGCACCCTTTTGTCTAGGTTTGTGAAAATTGGAAGGAAAGAAATTATATGGATGTAATAGTTTTATTTTATAATATATGAGTGATAAAAACGTGTTTTCCTACCTAAAACATTTAATACAAGTTACAACAACTATGAATGAGTTGAACGATCCGAAGGATTTAACATCTAACTCTACTGTTTGTTTCTGGGTGTCATTTATTTCCAAGTCAGCTCTTTTAGCTACAAATTGCAAGCCAAACAACTCCTCGCTGGTAGGATACATTATAACGGCTATCTGCTTTCTGCCACTTCGAAGGAAAATTAAATCATTTGCTGGGGGATATTATCCTCATCACTCTAATCTCAGTCGGTAGTAGTTGAGAACGTATGGAAAATTTAATTTCTGATATCTGACCCATTACTTGTGTGCTAAGCATTTACTTCCATCACCTAAATATTTTAAGCCTCCCAACTAGATTCTTTATGCCATCAAACTCCTTCCTTTTAATTCAGCAATTAAAATCTTCAACTGTCCCTATTTTTGAATTCCATTCTTGTACCAACACTTGTCTCAAATTTAATACCATATGGCTCGATCTGGGTCTTTTGTATTTATTTCAAGATACGATGCTAGGGCTATATAAACACGTTTGTTATAAACATAATTCTTACAACCATAACCAAACATATTTCTTAAAACCACTAAGAGAGAAAAAAAAAATATGTCTCTAGTGACAGAAGAAATCCGAGCTAAAGCCGAGATATACGTAGGCAATGAGATTTGTCGAGAGAAGTCTCGGTTCTTTCTGAAAGAGTCTGGTTTGCCGAACGGGTTATTACCTTTGAGGGACATAGAGGAATGCGGTTACGTGAAGGAGACAGGCTTCGTTTGGCTGAAGCAGAAGAAGAGCATAACCCACAAGTTCGAGAAAGTCGGAAGGGTTGGGACTTATGCCACCGAGGTCACTGCTACTGTGGAGCCCAACAAGATCACAAAGCTAACCGGTGTGAAGACTAAGGAGCTCTTGATCTGGCTTTCACTCTATGGCATCAGTGTCGATCAGCCTACTGGTAAGATCACAATCAAAGCTACTTCAGGGCTATCCAGGTCTTTTCCAGTTTCTGCCTTCCAAATCGAAGAGGAGGAGAAAATCGACAACGGAACCCAAGGGGCAATACCTCAAGTTAGTGGGACTGCCTTTGTGAATGAGGAGAAGAAAGTCGACAACGGAAAAAACATAGCTGCAGTTAATGGGACTGCTCAACTTAAAGAGATCAATGTGGCTGTTCAAGTGAAGGAGGTCTAGCCCTAGGCACCTTAATATTATATTATGTTATTGTCTTTGTTTCTGTCTCAAGTCACCAGTCTCCTGCCTTAACTAGCCCACCGGTAATAAAATGACCTTTCAATGCCATTTACTACCTCCACTGCAACTTTAGCCAACAATTTGGCACACATGTACTTTCTAAGTTCTTCTAGCCAGCAATCTTGTACTATCTTAAAGTTTATTAAGATTGCTATATACTAGTATTATTATTATTACTTTGAGTAAAGCATTAAATTGTCTAAGAAACATACAACTACCATGAAGGAAGTACGTAAACTGCGACCTATCCATTATATACATCTTATATATTTCATGATTCATCTGCACCCTAGTTTTTAATTCAAAGATGGATATAATATGGGAAACTGAATCTTTTGCTTACAAATACATTACATGTTTAACAGATCCAACAAACGCTTCCAAGGAAACTATGTTTTTAACTTGGATTTTTTCTGTGAACTTGAAATTACTAAAATACCTCCACATATAAAAATCTTCAATTTTTCAACCGGCTAATTTTCTTCCACTTCTCCTCTCTCTCTCCCTACCACTTCTCTCTCAAAAATTTAAAAAAAACACAAAAATCCACAAACCCAAACTTCCAAAAAAACATTAAATCAACCTTAATTCGTAAAAGTAAAAACCTAAAAACTCAAACTATGGATTTGAGTGACTAAAACGACGATTTCAGCTGCAACATTGATGATTTCCGTTCGGACGAGGAGGAGCCGCTTACTTACTGACCATATGGAGAGTGCCCTTGAAGTAAAAGTTAAGTCTTTTTTAACAGAACACAACCTCACACGAAATTGTGTTTGGAATTGTACACTTCCACGCAAGAACACACGTGAAAGATACAAAATCGCGCACATTCATACGAAGATTGTGTCAAATATTCGCATGAAATTGCAAAGATTTGACATAATCTTCGCAACAATGTGTGCGAGGATTGTGTCAAATCTTGGCATGAAATTGCATGGTTTTGCGAAATCTTGGCATAACTATGCGAGATTTTGGTATGTTTTTGTTTTATATGCCCGTTTATTGCCGAATTTTGCGTTTGTCTTCATTTTTTGAAGTGTGAATACATGTTTACAATTGATGGAGTTATTTTTGTTGTTGGTTATATGAAAGAATGGTGATTTTTTGTAGAAACCAGGACAAGCACCATGTAACATAGTCGATTATACCCAAATTTTTACTACGAATAATGTCTACACTAAAGCGGAATTGCTAGCATGGGTTGATAAGGGTAAAAAGCATTGTTAGTCCTGATGATGAAAAATATCAAGAACGGAAAGATAATCGAAAAATATAAAAAAAAAGGAAAAGTTGGAAAGATTCACAAGAAAATACCCTCACTGAAACCCTAGCAAAAATGATCTCTCTTTTCTTTAAGAAAAGATCAGCTAGCTTGTATAGCAATTGTTGTGGGCCTTTTGGCCTATTGAGCCGTTGGACTTAAACAATTGGTCCATTAGAGGCTAATTCATCCCACAAACTTACTAAGTAAAAATATATTTACTTCTTATTACAAAGTACATATTGGTTAAATATTCCAAAAATCTGAGTTGCGAATCGAATAAATTTTTCCCTCATCAGTAGCCCCCTAGTCCTTGCGAAGAATTCTAAAGAAGGACTAGTTTTGCCACTACTTCAGATTTTACCTGTTCCTTATTTGTAGCCCCCCAATCATTGCGAAGAATTCTGAGAGATGAGTAATTTTGGCGCTGCTTCAAATGTTACCTATGAATGACTTTACATGTAATATTAATAATATGATAAAAAGATACTGATATTGATAAAGTGAGGAAGAAAACATAAAATGTCTTGGCCAACAGATGTAGACCAACAGATGTAAGAAATGTAGACCAACAAATGTTAGAAGATCTATCAGATCCAAAATAATAAATTTTGAGTGTTGACCAACTAATGTTGGAAGATCATTTTGATCTAAAATAATGAACTTCGAATGTTGACCAATTAAAATTGGAAGATCCATTAGATCCAAAATAATAATGAATTTTAATTGTTGACCAACTACTGTTGGAAGATCCCTCGGATGCAAAATAATAATGAATTTCAAGTATTGACCAACTAGTGTTGTAAGATCCCTCAGATCCAAAATAATAATGAATTTCAAGTGTTGACCAACTAGTGCTGGAAGATCCCTCGAATCCAAAATAATAATGAATTGTAAGTGTTGACCAACTAGTGCTGGAAGATCCTTCAGATCCAAAATAATAATGAATTTCAAGTGTTGACCAACTAGTGCTGGAAGATCCCTCGGATCCAAAATAATAATGAATTTCAAGTGTTGACCAACTAGTGTTGGAAGATCCCTCGGATCCAAAATAATAATGAACACTCAAATAACTGATGGACTATATTATTTCAATAGAAGATAATAAATTGTTGGCTTTTGTTGTTTCAGGAAATCCGCATTTGGTGTTTAACTGTTGTCTAGACCACAGAAAGGTCTCTCATGATCCCCAGCTCAAGTCTTACATCATACAAGTTGCTGCAGCACTATAGATAAAGATAATAGGTTACTAGAAACTCCTTGGTCAAAGTCTTCTACGTTGGTCAATCCATCAAGTTCCTTAATCACCTTTAACCTACCATAAAAGCACACTCACGGCCATAAGTTAGACCACAAATAGAAACGGATACAAGCAAAAAGGAAGGCAGAATAAGGAGCCTAATAATTATACAAAGCGAATATGATACCAGCTGATCATCAACTACAAAAACTGAGGTTTCTCTGACGTCCCCTGCCCTACCACACGAAAGAGCAATAAATTAATGGCCAATAACAAGAGAGAAAGGAGAAATGCGGAAGAACAAATGGGTCTAGAAAGCAAACAAAACCACAAATCCAAAATATGAAGTCAACCTAACGTTTATCCAACTCCGTTCTAAATTGACATAGATCTCAACAAAATTTGGCAGTCTTCCCCAAACAACCTACATGGAAAAACCCACAATTCGACAAAAAACAAGGATATAAAGTTACGAATCATGTCAAAAGACAATCATTTTCAAAAGATTATAAACAAGCACAACTGAATATCCCTTCCCTGCTACTTTTATCGTCTGGAAAGGCTTCCACCAGAACCATGACATAATGGCCAAGAGTAAAATGATGACTGTTTAGACACTAACCGCCCACGTGAAGCTGGACAAAACACAGACGAAAGTTTGCCTTGCTTACGCTCCATTAAGCTCCAACGATCAAACAATTACTAGTAGCCTACCACAATCCACACATCAACTGAAATAAAATAAAGGTAAAACATACAATCTACTAAAACAAGTACAAGTTTGGAAGGAGGAGCAGTGGGTCCACAAGCAGAGGTTCTCCTACACATACAAACTGAACTCATACTAAATAAATATCGAAAGAAACAATGAATATTAGAAACTTCTTCGTTCAGCTCACCGTCAATTGCAGATCCATTAAATTTTGTTGTCCTAATCATGAACAATGCCACAAGACAAAAGAGAATATACACGCAAGGAAAAATAGTCAATAACACTAATTGAACATGTTACCATCCTGTGCATCATGGACGGATATTTCCACAAAGTCAACGGATTCTGAGTAAATCCATGTGAGCTAAGTAACTCTCTCTCATTGTTATTCCACAACAAAAGACACACTTGAGAACCAGTATCGACTGAATTCAGACAAGCACCTGTGTGCGCATTCCAGAACTTTATTTTTCTGTCTCCACCCCCACCTCCTGATGCGAGCAAGTTACCTTGGAATGGACACCAAGCTAGGGCTTTAACTGTTGATGTATGGTCCTGTAGACGGTGAAGATACTGTTGCGGTAACGAATTTGAGGAGGCCATTCATCGGTCCCATATGTGTAAGAGGTTGTCGTTTCCTCCACTAGCTAGTTGTTGACCCGAAGCAGACCATTTTAATCCACAAACTTCGTTTGTATGGCCTCTGTAGGTCTCGACGATGTGTGATCGGATTCTGACATCGTTGTTTATGATCTGCCCATCCATTCCTCCTGTAGTGAGGATGCGGTTGTTCCATGCTAAGGAACCAACTCAAGATCTGTGTCCTCCTTTTAGTGTTCTTAACTGTCGATTGGATGTCGAATCCCACAATTGTACATCTGAGCTGTTCAAGCCGATTACAATATGACGTCCATCAGGAGCCCAGTTGACACTTGTCACAGGACCATCTTCATCTTCAACGGTGACAAGTTCTGAAGTAGACCCATTTGAAGCATCCCACAGATAGACTGTGTTTCTCAAAGCAATCGCAAGAACATTGCTACTACCCCAATCAGAGTAAATTCAGATAATAATCATCTACTAGATCAGGCGCATTTAATGTTCTTTCAGATGTCTGAGGTATGTATCGGCGCGGTTTGACTGATTTCGGCTGCTGAAGAGAGACGTTCTGTTCGTAAGGCATCAAATCCACCGGTTCCGGCGGCTTGTTCCTGAATGCGAGAATTCGAGGCCTGTTCATGTTAAACGTTTCCGCTAATTGCTTTTGGTATGCTGTACTCGACGGCGAGCTCATCGATCCGGTGGGATTCTCTTTACCTTTCCTACCGTCTGTCACCATGTAGTGCGCGTAATCGAAATCCATAGCCGCTCGATTCGGTATGAATCTGTCCAAGTTCTCTTTCGAAGGCCTTCTGGTGAGAAAGAATTAGTCTTGAAGTGGATTTCTAAATCTGGGAATCATGTGTGAAGGACCTGGATCCATATCTGTAAAATACAAAGAAAACAAAAAAAACAACAAAACACAAATAGTAATACGAAATTCTATGAAGATATTAACAAAACAATATATCCTGCAAAATTGTTAGATGAATCAATAAATATTAAAACAAAGAGAGAATAGCGAGCAGTTGTGTGTCCAAAAATTTTCAGAGAGAATAGCAAGAATGATCGTCGTTAAAGCTTGGGTTCGAAAGGGAGAGGTTGTGGTGGTTGGCGATGGCCATGGCGAGGAGGCCGATGGAGCTTTGGCTCTCTCGAAGGCGAGTTTGAGTACATAGCAGCGAGTCAGAGGGTAAACCTTTAGGATTCGATTGATAAAAACGATGCTCGTAACGGTTTTGGATATGTTATCCGGGTACCGGTCATCTTCCCACAGACGACTCCATTTGATGATGAAAAATACAAGAACGGAAAGATAATTGAAAAATATTAAAAAAAAGGAAAAGTTAGAAAGATTCACAAGAAAATACCCTCACTGAAACCCTAGCAAAAATGATCTCTCTTTTCTTTAAGAAAAGACCAGTTAGCTTATATAGCAATTGTTGTGGGCCTTTTGGCCTATTGAGCCGTTGGACTTAAACAATTGGTCCATTAGAGGCTAATTCATCTCACAAACTTACTAAGTAAAAACATATTTACTTCTTATTACAAAGTACATATTGGTTAAATATTCTAAAAATCTGACTTGCGAATCGAATAAATTCTTCCCTCATCAAGTTTTGTTGCAAGATTGGTCCCCCAAATGTTTGGCCAAAAATACCCATGCCCATGCTAAGTAGGATGCCAACTCAGATTTCTACAAAAATGATTAAAATAAAAACAGGTACCTACTGTCTGTATTATTCATTAAAATTCACCCATATCTTTTTCTTCTTCCTTAGTAAAATGGAAATGGGGTTTTTCACTACTATATTTGGGTTTTGTGTATTTAGAGTTGGAATCGATCACAAAAATTCTAAAATTGGTGGAGATTCAGCTCTCTTTTTTCAGTCAAAGCCCTATTGATATACATGCTCTCAGTATAGATTTCCACTCTATAGTTTCTGCTAGTAAATTTTCTGTTAATTACTCCCACGAGGTTCTTACAGGATTGAGATAGATATGTGTAAATTCTTACATGTACCAAATGAATTAATATGACAGACAATACACTTTACATGAGGTGAAACAGTTTAATCATACAAGTCTTCCCCCTCCCACATATTAACGAGACAATCCACGAGTTCCGTAAAAGCTATGGGGTTTGGAAATGTGTTATTAGATCGTAGTAAGCTTTCATAGATTTTCCATTCCAGCTTATTGCGAGTTCTTCCCGTGGCCTATTACGATCTGTTCTGTTTGCATTCCATTGTTTCCTCGTTTGATTCCAGAGAATAAGGATGTGATTTACAAATTCAGTACGATTTCTTGTGCTTGTAGCACCGTTCTTGACATCAAGAGGTTGGTTCATTGTGGTAATAGATAACAGGCTTCTTTGGGATTGAAGTGCACTTTCCAAATCACAAGTGCTAATGCTCCAGCAACCTTTTTTGTCGTCAATCCACTATTTAATGAAGGTCTATCATAGCAACCCCATTCAAGAAATTAGGTTATAGATCCAAGAAGAAAGAGAAGTACATAGTTGGAGAATTGCGTCCACAAGAAATGAAGCTGAAGCAAAACCCTAATTTCGGCGATAAGAATCTGATGCTGGTTGGTTACACAGAAAACGCCTGATCTAGTATGTACCAAACTTGGAGTCAGGGCCTTGAGTCTTGACTTGAGGTTTCTTTCTCACCTGACTTTATTTTCTTGTGGCTATTAAATGCCAAGAATATTACCAGAAGTTGTGAATGATGATTTACTTGACCAGAGATTCAACTAATTAGCATAAGTGAAATCGTGAGTAAAATAAATCAGATGAGAAAAACGAACCTTAACATCGCAAGGCTGGAAGTAGATGAACAAGAAATAACCAATCACAAGCCTCATTGAAATTCCAACTTTAAATCCACAAAACCCAAACCATTTCGATTTTATTGAGGAAAAGAAGAAGATATGGGTGAATTTTAATGAATGATACAGATAGCTGGTACTTGTGTTTTAATTTAAACATTTTTTAAGAAATATGAGTTGGCATCCTACTTGGCATGGGCAGAGGTATTTTTGGCCAAAAATTTGAGAGACCAATCTTGCAACAAAACTTGATGCCACGTGTCAATCTCTCAGGCTTCACATGTGCGGTGGGACTATATTTGCAAATTTTTAAAACAAAGGGGATGAGTTTTATGCAGAAGTGAACGAAGGGGATTATGTTGATACAAGTGGTAAACATGGGGGACTAATAGTGGTTTTTAGCCGGTTGATAAGGAAAGAAATAGTATAGGATTCATTATTTTGGTCGATATAGATAACAATGGTAGTAAAAACGGTAAAACTCTGCGGTTATATTTCAAGTGCGAGAGGCACGGTGTTTACAAGCCGAGTCAAAAACCGGGAATTGTGAAGAAGCGACGAGATTGTTCATCCAAAAAATGCAGTTGTCTGTTCATGTTAAGGGCAATCCGGTTTTAGAACTACCCGGTTATTGAAAATTGGTAGTTAGAAATGAAAAACACAACCACCAACCCTTCTTGCACTTGGATGGTCATTCACGGACGGCGAGGCTAAAAGCAGAAGAGGATGAGTATATTCGTAAACTCACAACAATCGGTTCTCGGCCATGAGATATATACTGTGGATTGAAGTTAAAAGATCCAAAAAATGTATCTAGTATGTGTACCATTTACAACATGCGGCACAAACACCATTTGGTTGATAAAGCGGGAAAAACCCAAATGCAATACTTGTTCAGTAAGTTGAGAGAGCATGAGTACTATGTTTGGGAGCGAACGAACAAAGAAACTGACGAGATCCTTGAATTGTTTTTTGCACATCCTACAAGGATCGATTTGTTGCGCATTTTTCCTCAAGTGTTTATAATGGATAACACGTAAAAGACTACAAGGTATATAATACCTTTGCTAGAAATAGTTTTCCAAACTTCGACGGAAAAGATCTTTTGTATAGCTTTTGTTTTTATGAGCTCGGAGAAAGAAGAGAACTACATGTGGGCAATGAGCGTTCTAAGGAGAGTGATGGTGAACAACATGTGCGCATGACCAAATATTATCTTCACCAATAGGGAGTTGGCTTTAATGAACGCTATCGATGAGGTATTTTCGGATGCAATTCATATGTTATGCACTTGGCATATATATAGGAATATTAGCTCCTACTCTAAGAAAGTTTTTCCTAAAGTGGACATAGGTGAAGAGTTCTTAGAATTTTATGCCGCGGTTCAACATTCGGCGACGATCGAAGAGTATAACAAAAACCTCGTCGAGTTATACCAAATCTACGTATATTATCCCAAGGTTCTCGAGTACATGATGAAACAATGGATAGACCCTTACAGTCACAAATTCCTTAATATCTGCACGAACATAATTAAACATTTGGGCAACCACACTAGAAACCTGTGAGTTATATTATCATATATATATATATACATTAATTTATTTAATTAATTAATTGTTAGACTTGTAAATAATTTAAGTTTATGTTATAGGGCGAAGAGTACTCACTCGAGCCTAAAACGGGCAATCGGCACAAGTCTATGCACATTTGAGAAATTTTGGGATAAAGTTCACGTGTTGCTTCACATTCAACACTCTACCATCTTTCGAAATGTTCAAACGAAGTTTGTTTTATCCTAGACAAGCATCTAGAGAAGCTATATTTAGCGACATCAAAGGTAAACTTTCATGTACGGTCATATAAATATTAGAGAAAACTATGAAAAAGGCCAGGGATTTATGGTTCACTTCCAAAATGTGTGGATGTGTTATTAGGATAACACACAATTTACCTTGTGCGTGTGAGTGTGCTATGATCGCGAGAGAAGGTAGGTCGATTCAAAAGAGTGAGTGTGATGTTTATTAGAGTACTTTAGAGATCAAGTCTAGGGATAACGTTGGTACTGAAGATGAGCTTACAAGAAAACTATCTTTAATATATAGTACCATCTGTGGTTATGGTCCACAAGTGCAAGATCACATAATAAATAAGATGATGCAAATCCTAGATCCCGCTAGAAGCCATGTTTTGGAACCTAAGGAACCGGTTGTCACTAAAGGTTGGAAAAAAGCCGATCCCGACAAGTCAACTAAACGGAACCCATCAGAGTGGGAATACGGTGATAGTTTAGGTGCTAGTACTCCTTGTACGATAGGTAGCACGGCCGCGTTGGCGGTTAAGGCATTTTTAGTACCCAAATCCAAGTCCAAATCTAAAGCCCCACCGAAAAAGGAAAAAAGTAACTCGATCTAGAAAATCGTATAAAGGAAAAGGATTAAGCGCGTACGGGAGTTGTTTTCCCGAGTACTTGCATAACTACATAACTAGCGTTGAAGACGTTGCTCCTGACAGAAATTGTGGATTTAGGGCAGTAACTTTGACGACTAAAGATAATGTTGATTCATGGGATGAAGTGAGGCGGAATTTGATGTACGAACTTTCGAGTCAACGTGTTCTTTGGGAGAGGGTTTTTGATGGTGCACAACGTGTTGATAACCTACTGGGGAGATTGGATTGTTTCAAAATGTACGAGATCGGTTGTAGGCACTGGATGATATTACCCGACTTCGGTTGGTGATAGCCACTCGATATCAATGTATAGTATACCATTTGTCTCTCCAATTATCATACACGTATCTTCCTTTGTGTGGTGTGCCTCAAAAATCGTGTCTTATTGTAGAAGTTGGAATCAGTTTCATGCACGGTAATCATTTTGTGAAAGTATGTAAACAAATATATTATATTTATACTTCATTGTTATTTTATCATTAATTCCGCTAGGTATTTAATTCTTCCATATTATGGAAATTTGCAAATTGTCTTAGATAGGTCGTTGCCGGATATATACCCATGCTGGTTTGTGTTCCGCACTAGCGTTGACGTTACAAATTGGGCCATACCAATAGACGAACGACTCAACAAATATCGTCAAATTAAACTAGCACAAACACCACCATTACACGATGGGGATGATGAGTTCTATGATTTGTCCGGGGATGCATAATACGATGTAATAGTTTTATTATTTTGTGTTGTTTGTTTTCTTATTTAATCCTTTCGAAATACATTTCGCTACCTCCGACTATTATTGTTTTGGTTTGCATTAATAAAGAATTTTATTTATGTTTGATCTTAGTTGTGCTTAAAAGTTTGATTTAAAAATTTGGTGCAAAAATGGTTGAAAACAAGTTTTTTAAAAAAATTCTAGTGCACTTTTTCGCACAAGCCTGCGTGTGCGAAAAAATGCACTGGAAACTTACAAAAACTTGGGTTTAGGCTTACCTGTGGATTGTTAAACGAAACTACATTATAGGTAATGGTTATATAACATAATTTAAACAACATTTGGAGTAAAAAAACATTAAAAATGGGAAAACAATTTCGAGTTCAACACTAAATCATGGAAAATGGTTACCATATAAGACACTTGAAGGAAATACATAAAAACTAAAACAACAAGTTTATACATTAACTTAAAAAATAGCATAAAATAATTAAACTACAACATGCAAACAACCAAAGCAATCATAATGCTCAATCGTCGAAGTCATATCCCAAGTTGTCGTCAGAATCAATCCCCTCTTCCATTTCCGCAATCCTATCATCAAGATATGCTACCATATCCCTAGTGATGTAGTCTACCACTGTCATGTTCCAGACGGCTGCCGCTTCTTGCTTAATTTTAAATGGAAAAAACAGCAAACGATCCATCAGTTTGGAAAAAAATGTACATCTGCTTGATGTGTTCACGGTTGCGCACAACTAAACCTCCCGTTCCTAAACGATGACTCGCTCAAAAAATGCATCGCTAGTATCTTCCCTCATCTCTCGGCGGGCAAGCTTTACCGCCTCAAGCAAATGGTAGTCTTCATGAGGCGTGAACTCCATTTGTTAAACTATTTATGTTTGATGAGTGTTTAGGAATGTTTGATTGTTGTCGTGTTAATGTTGTATTTAACGTATTTTTATAGGGGTTTGGAAGTTTAGGCGGGAGTTTTTTCAGCGCGAGAGTTTTTAATAAAGTGGAGTCCAATTTGGCGAGAATTGATGTTGGGTCTCGTTATAGCGAGACCCCTAATAATAGAACTTAGGCTATAATGAGACCCCTATTAATACACTACAATATGTGCGTACTTTTGTAAGTATTAGGTGTCACAAAATCATTCGTCAACTTGGATTATGTTATCCTTATCTTACATGTGTCGTTTATTAAATGATCTACTTGGATTATGTTATCTGAATCGTAAAAGGCCTTTAAGTAGATATTTTTCGAGGCAGTAATAAGTATGGAAAATATACAATTGCAAAAATGTGTCTATGGACTGAGTTAGAAGATGAATATCTGATTAAAGCATCAATCGAACTTGGTAACAAGAATATGGAAGAGGGGCGTAAACCATACCGGGAGGCATTTTTATGCCAGATGTATTTCCTATACGGTAGGCATAGTGTCTAGCCGCCTAGAATTTCTAGGCGTGTAGATGAGGTAAAAGCTAGGTGGTCAGTCATAATCAGATTCCGTGTGCATCCAGTTTCTGACCTCAACGACTTGGAACGTCGTGTTGCGTATGACCGGTTCAACTGCCAGGTCACAGATTCTCTAACAGAGGAGCAACTGGATCACGTCCGTTCTGACATTATTGACATCCAGGTAGAGGAAATGCGTGAATACCAGATTGCGAAAGAAGAAAGGAAGTTGATGAAATGGAACTGGCCTGATAGATCAATTCTATGAGATTATGGCTTATGTTACAGTTCATGTTTCAGACTAGGTTTGAGTTTGTGTTTCAGTTTATGTTTGAGTTTATGTTGGAATTTGTGTTTCAGTTTATGTTTGAGTTTGTGTTTCAGCTTATGTTTCAGTTTATGTTGTAGTTTGTGCTAGTTTGATGTTGTTTTTAGACTTAAATTTTGAACAAATTAAACAGTAATTAAACAGTATTGTGTTATGGTATTTTGTTATGGTATTATGTGTTACAGTAATTAACAGTAATTAAACAATTTAAACTAGTCATTATGTACATAACATATAAAAAGTCTTAAACTGTCAACCATGAAAACATAAATAAGAATCAATCTCTGTACTCGTGAGCAAGACGGTAGCACTCATCCAGAGGCTTACGAAGGTCCTCCAAACTAATGTCGGGGTGGCTCTGCTCGTACGCCTGTAAATCGTGTATGTGTGTAGTCAGTTCGTGCAGTCTGGTGGCATGTGTGGGTGCGAAGGGGTTCACCCATACCTCTGCATCATCTCGGTAAGTCTCTGGATCAGAAGTGACGTACCACAAGTTCTTTGTAACCCATACAGAGTAGATCAACGTAGTACCATCCTCTTGACCCGGAATATACTACCCACCTTGCAGACTCTGGTGAATACAGTGGGACTCCCATTTGTCCCAAGTGAATGTGTCCCAGTTGTAGAGGGTGTTCGTACGACGAACCCTACTAGAACCTGTAAGAATGGGATGCAGTGCACCAGGTACCTGTAATTAAACAATTAGTACATAACACACATGCCCAAAACAAACAATATATTATATCGAGTATCGCAAAATATTACCTTCTGGATGCAACCCAACTGGCGAGCCACCTGTAGCGGATAGTATGCTTTGACAATATCTGAGGCCTTCAGTGTCGCATCTATCCAAACTACATCAGAATGACCTCGAGCATCCCGTATGTTTGTATAAGGCATGAATGATACCTACAAAATATGAACAAATCCTTTAACATTAGCAAATTATATTAAATTTAAATATTACGATAATTAAAAATGAAGATAATTATAACTTACATCTTGCTCGGTGAAGGTAGCTAGGTAATCTCGAACACCGTTTCGAGCCTGCTGGCTTTGTCGAAATGGTGGAGGCGCATACTTTCACAAAGTAGGATGTGCGATACTAAACCTAGGGTACTGATGAGCTGAAAATATGGGGAAATGGTCGTAAATCCATGTCTGTAACAAGCCCAAGTATTTAGACATAGCGGAAGTAGAGTGTAGGTATCCTCTGCCTAGCTGGAAGTAAAACTGAGCGAGTATCATCTGTCCCCAATTATACATGCCTAAGCTATTATAATCATCTATGAACTGTAAGTAGCCGAGGCTAAAGTTGTTGCCCGACTTGTTGGCCAATATGTTACAACCAAAGAAGTACAACAAGTACTCCCTAGTAGCTCGGCGAACATCAGCATCAGTAATCTCATCGTCATAATACTGATGAGTGCAGAATCTCCTCTTCAGCTATGCAAAGCGAACATACCTCTTGCCGCCCCCTTAGTTCACCCCAATCTCCGCCACCAGCTCCGGAACACTGCACCCAAGTAAGCGAGCGTATGCCGCATTACGCTCATGGGCAGTAGGGTACTCATATGTCTCACAGTTCACACCCACCACTGGTAGCCCCGTGATGATGTAGACATCATCTAGTGTGACAGTCATCTCCTCGAAAGAGAAATGAAATGTGTTCGTCTCAGGATGTCATCTCTCTAAGATCGCCTCTATCAAATGAACGTTTGTTAACGAGCAAGAGTGTCAATAATGGGTCTGAAACATGTGCCCATAACCTCGTCACGTAATCGTGTCTGGCACACTTTCAAGTCTCAACCACGGTGTGTCTGGTACATAGCATAACACCGGATATGTACCCTCGGCTGCATAAACAAATACAATACAGACATATATGCAATATAACATATAAGACAAACCAATGACCAATATGTTCAATATATGCAATATATCATTTAAGATAAACCAATAACCAATAAACTAAATCACAAATATAACATATAAGATAAACCAATAACCAATAACAAATAAACATATAAGATAAACCAATAACCAATAAATATAATAATAAATAAATTCGACAATAAATTCATTCAAACCTAAACTAATAAATTGTATACGAAATATAAGTTATAACACAAACCAATAACCAATCCAATGCAATAGACAATGTTTTAAACATAAACTTATAACTATAACATAAACCACATTGCATCTAATAATAATAACTTTAACAAATACATTAAAACTAAAAAACTTACATCATTTCTGAATATGTTATAAGCTTCATGCTCTTTGTAGGAGTGGAAGGTCGAATATAGGTCAATGACATGTCGGTTATATCTACGGAAGCGATGGTCCGTAGTACGACGACGACGAACAGGGGTGACTTGTAAGTCCCCTCTAGCACGGTGACGAACGCTCTGAGACGTCTCGCCTACTACCATCTCCTCGACATCATCAGCCGTATCTCACTCCATAGTGGGAGAACGGGGGCATGGAGGTATCCTACACATGCGCAAGTCAAACAATGTAATCCATATCTTTTGTCAAACATGTATAATTTACTTAAACGGAATTAAAATAAATAAAAACATTTGTGTGTAGGATAAAAAAAATGTATCGTAACATGCGAAAAAGTTCAACGAAATCAAAATCGGAGGGAAAAAAGGTGGAATTACAGATCCACACACTAAATTGCATGGATTGGGGAAATCCACGCATTGTAGATTTCCCCAATCTATGCACGATTTTGAGCGTGGATTTGTCGAATCCATAATGTATGGATTGGGTAATCCTCGCACGATTTTGTGCGAGAAAATACCAGATGAACGCATGTTCTTGCGTGCATCCGGTATTTCCTAGCACGAAATTGTGCGAGGAAATACCAAACCCAGCATTTCGGCCCCAATTTCCTAAACCTACCCTAAAGTATCCTAAATCTGTAAAAAAATCACCCCAAATCGAACATACTCTCCTAACTAAACACATACATGCATTGAAACTTCAAGAAAACAACTGCAACTACAGAAAAATCAGATTTTTTCCCCGAAACCTAAACTCTAAATATCTCTAAAACAAACCATAGAATTTTTTTAAAAAAGTACACCAACATGTAAAGGTTGCTTACCTTAACAAGTCTTGGGTGTTGGATTTGAGAAAACTTCGCTTAAAAAATCGAGGGTTTAGAGAGGTTTAAAGTTTGAAAGAAGAGAAGGAAATGAAAAGTGAGATTTTTTCTATTTATATGAGTGGCGATTTCGTAATTAATGAGGTCTCGTTATAGCCAAACCGAATCTCATTATAACCAGGTCTCGTTATAAAAAAACGGATTTTGAATTAACCTAACCCTTTAACTTTTTTAACAAGCAAAACTCAGGTAGCAACACCATGTATGCTTACGAATCAATTTATTTAGTTTACCATTGTGATAAAACCTAAAATATCGCATGAACAGATCTGTTATACTTGTATGGCATAATTGACAAAAATTGCACTATACATATTGGTGTGAGCAGCGTAATGTTATCCCTTGTTAGAATCTAGGGCGATTTGGCTACAATGCATAAGCATTTATTTGCGGTCACTTACGCTATAAAGTGTTAGCAAATATAATTCATTCGTTATTTGTCCCACTAGCTCATTAAACTATTATTCTATAAGACTTAAACGGTATTCTACCATTAATTTGTATTTTATAAAAAGAATAAGCAAGCCGAGAGTCGAGTTTTTAGAACTGTTATGCTTATGCCCTTTAAAATAGTATCCGGGAGTCGAGTTTTTAGAACTGTTATGCTTATGTCCTTTAAAATAGTATAAGAGTTTGGTTATTTAAGATCGTTTCTTTAAGAACTGTTATGCTTATGTCCTTTAAAATAGTATAAGAGTTTGGTTATTTAAGATCGTTTCTTTATTGACCCAAGCTTTACGCGTTTATTGACCCAAGCTTTACGCGTATGATGGACGCCTACTGGGTCCGGCCTCTGGCTGTCGAGAGTGGACATTGAAGAGTTATCCTACTCCTTCGTTTTCTTGATTTGTAAGTGCGATCTAGAACAAGTGAAATTAAAAAACACTTGGCTATGGTTGGATAATGGCAAATAAAACCACTTCATGAAAGAACTTAGAGATCTTAAATTTATTGTACAAGTCCTTGTTGTCCCATTACCACTCATCCCATGATGAATTTTTACATAGCTTCATCAGGAAACTTGAATCCTAAGAATTTGTTATGTGAAAAAGAAAATATACATGTTGAAAAAGAAGAATATGAGTAACAGCTCAAAATATGGCAACAACATCTAGCAAAAAGTGATCATGCAGTCAGCTTGTTTACTCTAAAAGATTCCATGACTTGGCGAAGGTCTTTTTCCTCTTGTTTGAACACATTTTCGGGTGTCTGTAGTCTTAATTCGTACAACTGGTTGTTCTCAACGCCCAGAACTGAAAGGTATCGCCTTTCCCATTCCAAACGAGGCATCCTATCTTGCGGCATCACAGCCAGCTCATTATTGCTTGCATATGACTTTATGATTACCTTAAGTTTCTCAAAAATAAAACAAATACTAAGTAAAATATAAACATAAACATTAAAAACACAACGAGTTTAGTACTCAGTACCTCAACTTGGTAATAGAGCTTGCCATCATCTGCGACCCTGGAAGATGTGGTAAGAATGTTGGATTCTCGCCTGACGCCAAGTCTGGTTGACATGAACTCTGTCAAACACTGCCTCAGAACTTTCTTTCCAGCTTCCTCAGGTGACCCCAAGTCTTCCACGGTCTTGTAGGTGGAGGATGAAGGTGAGGAAAACTCAACGGAAAGATTTTCATCCAGAATATAAGGATCCCTAAAGAAAATGTCAGCTCCAGCTCCTCGCACTTGAATCCAGTTCTGTGGGTAGTTGAAAGAATACCCATCAAAGGTATCTATGTACTCTTTGAACACAACAGACGGTTCAGCAAAAGCCATATGATTATCTGCGAAGATGCAACTGGACAATATCAACCCCATTGCACTCCTCCTTGGAACTGTAAAAGCCTAGGTGTGATTAATGTTAGAATAAATCCAAAGGGAGACGGGAATATAGAACAACCTAAACTCATATTTTCGGCCTGTATTTATTGTTCTAACAACTAACCAATGCATAAAGTGATATCAATAACCTTAGTCTCTCTCTCTCTACTTGAAACTAGAAGCATACTAACGAAATGAATCGGACAATGGGATGGGATCTCATCTTCTAAATTTAAAGGAAAATCTTGACATGGTAGCAAATGAGCACAGCTAGAACTAGAAATGGAAACATACAACTGTATCTTATATTGAAAAAGGAACACGATTAAATAGGGTTTAGGTCGGCGAAACTGCAAGTTCATAGAATTTTTATTGGAACCTTAATTGTTTTTGTGCTTGATATGAGGCTTATGAAATCTTTAGTAATATGTTGAAACTGATGGGAAGTAAATACCGGTCGGGATTTAGCGGAGACGACTGAGAAGGAGGAAGAGCGAGTTGAACCGGTCGAGTTGAAGCAGCGAGTAGGAGATGAAGACAAAAGGAATGGCATCGATGAGGTTGCCGTTGTAATTGCCATCAGAGTGGAGAGCACTCAGCTAGCTGGTCAGAAACAAACGAATGAGAGAGAGAGAGATAGATTGGATTTTCAATTCCATATCTTGTAACACAACACAACCAAAATGAGCCGCTACTTCCATACCATATATTGTTATTTGTATTCAACGAGAAAAAGTTCACCCAAGCAAATTTTACTTCTAATATGAAATATACTTATGGAATAGAAAATCATTTTTATTCGCCGTACTCTCTTCTTTTGGTTTTTCCAAACTTTAAATTTTTTCTCTATTTTTTCTAATTTTGAGGTTTTTCTAATATATAAATTTGTTTATCTTTTTCTGCAAAAACATATTAATTTAAGTTATTTTTTCTCAAAATATTAGTTTTTTTTATTAATTTCTTTGAAACTTACACAGCTCAAAGTACATTATATGGACTAAATAAAATTTGAAGTACAATGAAATCTTTTTAGCGCCAATTCCATTTACAACAGAGACAAGCTATCAATTTCACTCCATCAGGACTCATTTAACCAAACAATCTTCAACCTCAACCTAGAAAATAGTTTTTCTTCTTCCTAACACAAAGCCTTGAATAAAAGCAGAGAACTTTGAATGAGTCACATGGAGCTGAAATTGAGAAGAAGATTGATTGTACTTCTTCCAACACCAAGGCTGAGGCTTAATTCCCACACAAAGGCTTGAAACCGAAATAAGAGAGCTTGAAACTTCAAAAAGAATTGATGCACTCAATAGTGAACCACATTAGAGCTCAGCAAGCAACCAAGCCCAGAATTGACGAAACAACTCTCCAGCGAATTCATAACAAGTAATAAACCACCTTAATCTTCATCTTCGATTCTTATATAACTAGTTCATAAGCTCTCCAGGAACAATATGGCCCTTAAATCATTAGGATAGTTATCATTAGAGTAGTCTATATTCATACCTGAATTCAGAACCTGCTTAGCTAGCCAATCAGCAACATCATTCTTCTCTCTATACACATGACAAAGAGACATAGTAGAGGTTATCAATCTTCTGATACATCTAATAATTGGCTCAAGGTACCAATGAGATGTGCCTTTTCAGAATAATTTCAGTAAGAATCTTCGAATTCGTTTCGCTTTCTAGTGAATTCATTTTCTCACTGTGACACAAAATTAGCCCATCAAGTAGAGCTTTACATTCAGCAACGAGAGGACTGTAATGCCGGTAGATCTTTCCAAAATCTAAAACCAAATCTTCATTCTGATCTCTGATAATGCCGCCACCTGAAGCTTCACCTTTAAATTTACAAGCTCTGTCGATGTTTAGCTTGTATTTAGTTTTCTTTGGAAAATTCCATTTGAGAGATATAACAAGTCTATGTTTATTTAAATGATTAACACGACCCATCTGAATAGCATTTATAGCATCCTTACCTCAGTGCTTCCTTTTCAAAAGATGATTGTGATCCAAGGAAGTAATGATTGAGATAACATAGTCAATCATATTGTGTGCAATAAACTTTATACCCTCATGCTTGACCTTGTTTCTTGTATTCTATATGACCCAAGTTATAACCATAGGAAGAATTGTTCTTATCTGGATGTCTTTAGAAATAGATCAAAACCAGTTTCTAAGAAGGTGCTGATATGACATGTTCTTCTTGATTGGAATTCTGAATGTAGTGGAAAAATAGACCCAAGTTACCAGACTGTATTACATTGAACAAAAACATGAGCCAGAGATTCAGTGTTTTCACATAGCTGACATTTTTAGGCTAGCTGGAATCCCTTCTTTTGTATATTAGTATCAATAGGTAACTAGTTCTTGATCACTCTCCACGTTAAGAAAAAACATTTCTTGTGGCTTATAGAGTTCCAAATCTTGCTATAAAGCTTAGATTTGTTAGATTTTGTTCTGATACTTTCCCAAGTATCTTTAGTATATAAATCACCCGTTTTAGACATAGCCCATCTGATATGATCTTCACTCTTATTCAGATTTATCTTGCAGATTTTTTCTATTGTATTAGCAGAGAAACAATTTCTCAAATCATCCACCTTATATCCTACATTTTCCCAATAGTTTTTAGCTTGTTTAGGAATGTACCAAGTTCTGTCATCTTGAGAGTCTAGATTGATGAATGGGTTAGTAGTACACCCTTTATCAATCCAGAACTCAATATTACCCTTACCAACCTGCCAATATATCATCTTCTCATCTTTATCCCTGATCTTGAACATCCTGTTCCAGACATTAGATTTTCTTCTAGGATTAGGAGTTGTAATATTATAGAAATTTTGAAAGTATATTGACTTCATCAGATGAGACCAAAGAGACTTTTGATCTCTGAAATTATACCATAGTTTGTATGAAAATGTATTTTGCATATCCACCATCCTTCTAAGCTTTAAACCACATTCCTCATATGACTTGCAGATTTTAATCCAACAAGGCCAAGAAATCGCTCTACTACTATCCTTTAAGCCCTATAAGAATTTATTACAATAAGTTTTAATTCTATAGATAGTTGATTTAGGGATAACTGAAGACTGCATTGTGTACAGGGGTATCGTATTCAGAACATTATGTACCAAAACCAATCTTCCTCCAAAAGACAAGAAAATTTGTCCCATTCCAAAATCTTAGATCTGATTTGCTTAACTAATCCCTCATAGTTAGCATTTTTATTGTTTGTATTAATGGTGACTCCCAAATATTTCATTGGTAACTTACTGTGGTTGAAGTTGAAGATATGCTCTATATTCTTTATCATATTCTTATTCATGCTTGTGGAAGTATAGAATTTAGACTACTCTGAATTGATTTTATGTCTTGACATTTCTTTGTAATGATGCAGGAATTGAGTAATATTATTAACAACAGAGGAAGAGCCATTACAGAAAATGATTAGATCATCTGTGAAGGCCAAACAAGGTATGTACATCCCTCATATGTTCTTAAATCTTATAGCAAAATAGTTATCAGGAAGCTTCTTTAGACCTCTGAGTAAGTATTCCTCAGGAATTATAAAAAGGCTTTGAGATAACGGATCTCCTTACCTTAAGCCTTTTGATGACTTAAAATATCCTTTTAGTTCCCCATTAACCAGTACATAGAAGTGATTATTCATAATAACCTTGTATATGAGATTAGTAAACTCTCTACTAAACCTAAAAGCAACAAGGATATTCAACATAAACTTATGAGAAAGCTTGTTAAAAACTTTAGAAATTTCTATATTTACCATAAGATTTCCACCTCTGGTTTTGATATTGAGATCGTGACAGAGTTCCTTGGTGATTACAATGTTGTCACTGATGATTTTTTTCTTTATAAACGCAACTTGCTTATTAGAAATTATATTGGGAATAATTTTAGCAAGCCTCTGATTTATTAATTTCAAAACAATCCTCTTAAAGCTAGTAGTTAGACTGATGGGCCGATAATCCTTCCAGCACTTTGGAGAATCGGTTTTAGGTATAAGGAAAATAGTAGTTGCATTGATTTCAGAGGGTATCAGATTGCCCATAAAAATCTCATTGATTGTTTCACAAAGATCATCGTTGATTATAGTCCAGCAATGCTTGAAAAAGAAGCCATTGAACCCATCAGGCCCTGCAATACCATTACGATTCAGAGAGTTAATAGCATTTTTAATTTCATCATTGTTAGGTAGAGTCATTAGCTTCATGTTATCCTCCAAAGAAACTAGATTAGGAATCAGATCAAAGAGATTAAATTCTCCATTAGAATCAGTATCTCTAGCAAATATATTCTTGAAGTACTTCTCAGTAAAATCACCAATACTTTTTTGTCTTCAATCCAGTTATTATCATCCCAATTTCTGTGAATACTAGTTTTCTTTCTTCTTCTTTTCACAAAATTATGAAAAACCGCAGTGTTCTTATCCCCATCTTTGATCCAATTAGATGAGATTTTTGGTTCCAGTAGCATTCTTTTCTTGCAAGAAGCTCCATGTGATTACTCTTAGCTTTCTCCAGGAGAAGCTTATCTTCAATGGTATTAGTGGTCTGATAATTAGCCTCTCTGAATTGAATTTAATCTTCGATTTCGTTTATCTAACTGAATACATTTCCAAAAGAACATTTATTCCAGCTTTTCAAATCAAACTTCAACCTCTTAAGCTTACCCCGGAACCTTAAGATATAATTTTCTTGAATTTCAACAGCCCAACTTGTTCTGATCATTTCCATAAAGTCTTGATGCCTAATCCACAAATTCAAAAATTTGAAAGAAGGTTTCATCTGCTCATTATTATTATAAAGGGAGATAATAAAGAAACATGGTCAGAGCATGTCCTAGAGAGATGCTTGATGAAAGTGTTTTCAAAATAGTTCAACCAATAATTGTTGTACAACACTCTGTCCAAACGTCTCCATTTCCTCCCATTGGTCCATGTATATTTGTTCCCAGAGTATCCTACATCATTAAGGTGGCATTCAATCAAAAAATTGTTAAAATCCTCTGAACGTTTTATAAAATTAGCAGTGCAAGCTAGTTGTTCGTCTGCATTCAGAATGAAGTTGAAATCCCCCATTATAATACACTCTCTAGAGTCTTCATCAGTAGCCTTTAAGTTCTCTTATAGATGAGTCTTTGATCCCTTCCGTTCTTTCCATAAACCACCGAAACTCTGAAACTTTGGAATGTTTGACTTTTAAGTGAAGAAATTGATCATCATCCACCAATACCTCCATATTATACTCAGAACTCCATAGCACCCAAAGCTTTCTATCAATGTTTCCTGTAAAGCCATCAAAACTTAACTTTTTGGCAATCACAAGAAGCTTATTAATAGAAATCACAGGTTTTTGCAAAACCGTGAATGAGATGCCTTTATTTCTCTTAATAGATCTGAGTCTTGCGAGAGTCATCTTGTTCCCAACACCTCTCACATTCCAGTTCATAATTTGGACAGAGAGTGAATGGGTTTAGCAGACCTTTTCAACTACATTATTTTGGTAAAAATGAACTGTTTGCCTTCCAACTTCTAACTTTCTTTACCTTTTTCTTTTCTACCCTTTTACCTTCCCTCCTTGTTTCAATCACTATAAATTAGGCAGGCTTCCAATACTATCCTTGACTGGAGAATTACTTGCTTCTATATAGTTATCAGTTTAATAGATCCAAAGAGCGCTTCATTTTCAATGGTTTGGAGGGCATCAATTATTTCAGCATTTTTAACTTCATTGTTGTTCATTGATCCAACTGACTCTTCTCCCTTTAAATTGTTATTGATGTTACATCTTTAGTGTGATACTTTTGAATCTGGTTCGCCATAGAATTCAAATTTCTGTCTTTATCATTTCTTTTAGATTTCTTCCTTGCTTCATTAGTAAACCTGATATTTGATGGAGCTTTTGTGTCTTTAACAATCACTGACCTGATCATGACTGCCTTTGGAGAAATACTCTTCTTGTTCACATGATTGAATGATTCGCTTGATTCAGCCAATACCTCTTTTTATAGTTCTTGATTTTCAGGATGTTTTTTTACAATATTTTGAATCATGGCCCAAGTGAAAACAGGTGTTGCAGTATTTAGGCAACCCGTGGTACCTTATTTCTTGCCAGTAGCCTTCTTCATCTCCAAACCTGATCCAGATTTTACTTATTGGTTTCTTGGATACATCTAATTCAATCCATATTCTGCAAACATTGTATATAACTCTATTTTTTCAGGAACACATATCGAGAGAGGTGAATCGATTGTCTTGCCTATATGCTGAATAGTTTCTTCATTGTACATGTATTCTAGAATATTAGACAACATCACCCACTTTGGGGTTACATGACACTCCACTTCAGTACTGAAACCAAGTAACCACTTCAATAAATGCATCGTTCTAGAATTAACGTTCCAAACGTTTCTTTTTCGTATCCTTTTTATATATTCTTTGTTATTGAATTCTATTAGAACGTGTATGTAATCCCAATCTGTGAGATTGTAACCTTTTGTGAAATTAAAACTGTCCAAAAATCTTCTCATAGCCTCTGTTGATGGCTTACCAGTCGAGAATTTCCCTATTAGCATTTGTTTAGCAGATTCTTCTAATTTGGTTTTATCTTTGTAATCAAATGTAATGCTGATTTGATTCTCAGATCTCGAAATCACAGGATCGTTATAAATCTTTGTTTCTTGCTTACCTTTGAACAAGTCAGCAAAGGATTTTCTTTGGTTTCCACGTGTTATTTCTTCCATAACCTTTTTCTTAGTTTATTCAAAAGTAGGATTATTTATCACCTTTGTAATTTGATTCCAGATCAACGAAGATTGATCTTTTTGCCTAGAATTCTATTGATAATTCGACTCTATTTTCCTGGATAAAACAGGATACTCCTTGAATTTGACGGATGAAGAATTTCCCAATGATCTGAGCCATGTGATGATGTTGGAGATAAGAATTATCCTTCTTCCATACTTCGTAATCCTCAATTTATCAACAAAATCTTCTCCATTGAAGATTAAAAATCAAGAAGAAATCTCCTGTTCTTGGAGAAGTTCTTCTAACGCGCAATAAAAATCTACACTAGTTAAAAATCTTTATACCTATCAAATTGTTAATAATTTAAGTTAAACAAATTGTTTATAGAGTTATTAAGGAATTTTCCTATAAAAATAAAAAATACATAATTTTTGATACAATATTCTTCTATATATATATTCTTGTATTATGTATTCAAAAACCATATGAATTCAATAAAAGAATAGTACAACAAAACTGATATAAAGATAAGCATATATAATAGTAACAAATTTTATCATATGCAAAGAATAAGCGAGGTGGAACCATCCATATTAAGGAAATGGTATGTAAAAACAATAAATAAAACTGTGAAATTCGTAATAAAGGTCCGAGAGAATGTGATGTGAGATTGTCAAAGAAAACGATGGGGAGTTCATAAACATCCTAGCATTTCTCTCTTGTCAAACATGGTACACCACCACATAGAAAGCAGTGTGCCAAAGATGATCCAAGTCATTAGAGGAAGGGTTGTAAACGCTCAAATTTTGTAGCCTGGAGGGTCAACCAAAAATAGGGGGAGGAAACCTTGGCTTCCTAGATGATCTTGGACAATGGGAAATCCATTCATATGCTATTAGCGGGTCTTGGAAAGCTATTGGACAAAACACAATCGAGAACTTTTTTATAATCCCAAGTGAGAAATTTATCTTTGGTGGTGAGCTTCACTTGGATGGTAAGTCAGACAATAAAGAAATATATGAGAATATTAAATTTTTCCCAAACAATATTTGCTTAGGGGACATGTGGGGCTGAGGGGAAAATGTAATGATAAGTACTATTAATTGTTAAAATATTACTATTATAGTTTGGGATTCATAATTTAACATCCTCCTTGCTTGAGGGGGCACAGAGAAAACTAATAGCGTTAACAATCTCCTTCAATTGGGATTGATGAGATATTTTGCCAGATCGGAGCTGAGTGGGCCAGTTCCGGCAGCCGTCTTCGTTAATACCAGAAACCATGTTATTGTTGCGTATTCTAGCATAACAGATAATACATGGACCATAGCGCTCAACTACAGAGTTAGGGAAAAATTAGAGGTCATACTAGAGGGAAGTGGAGAGGCCATCACCGACATCTAACTTGTAGAGTTTGGCGGCAAAAGGCCTTAAATTGAGGATTTTTCTTCACTGCCAAATAGGATTTGAGCCAATTGGGAGGTTCCATCAGCTATTTTCTTTTACATTTTTGGTAAGTATCCAATTACACCAAATTGAGGATATTTCACGCTTAATATGGATAAAACTTGTTTGAGGGAGATCGTTTGATTCCATATCCTTATGCCTAAAATCCTAAAGCCATCCTCACGTGAGGGCAATGTAACCCTAGAACAAGCTACTTTAAAACTAGTGATTTTCATCTTGGAGCCTCACCATAGGAATCTAAAGAAATTTAGGCAAGGTCCTTAAGGACAATGATATAGAGGATCAACATTGAATACCAATAGACTTGTCCAACGAAAATGATAACCTTAATAAACTGGAGTCTCCTGACATAGAAAAGATGCTTAGAGGTCCAAAACTTGATATGACAATTAATCTTATTAAACAAGCAGTTGTTGTAAGAGAGACATTGGGTGATAAGAGAGACGTCTAACACAATAGAAAAGAACATTCCTTAAATTCCAAAGAAGCGATGCTGGAATGACTTATCAAGTCAGAGATCCCAAAGAGGAAAATTTAAATCTTATTGAGGTTAAGATAGAGTCTCGAAAGTGTGGAAAATTCCTCGAGACCCTAAATGACAAGATTAATGAATTATTCTTGGCATTACATAAATTATGGACAGTTTTACAAAAATATCTATGCCAATGGTATCCCATAAGGACTTACAGAAGCTATAGTTGTAGCCATTTGAGCCTGCCACTTTATTAATGTTAATACTAAACATGGTGTTTTTTAATCTCATCAGGTTATTGAGTGAATCATATGAGCTTGGTCAGAAATGCCAAGATTATATGTTGGTAAAGAAAACATCAGCCTAACTTACTGAACCAATATGGTTAGAACGGAGAAGGATATGTAGCAAAAGATAATATGAACTTGAAAACAATTAAATAAACAACACTTGTATATTATTTGTAGTGTGGATTACAAAGCAGAATATCGTGTTGTTGCTACTTTTTTTCTTTTTAGGTTTCACCTACCTCACAAATTCTACACTAACTCAATATATGGTAGCCCCAATTTGGAGAGGTCTTAGACCGTTGGCTCCTTATTACTGCAACTTTTTTAACATTCCAGACGCTTTTCCAAACAGATATACTTCCTTGGAAGCAACATTCCCGTACAATGTCTAGCCATGCTTCTGAACATTTTCAGATACGAATTTCGTACACCTCGACGACACTTGAGGGAGGGAGGAATGATAGAGGCTAAATTGCGAGCTTGTTGTGAGCTCATTATCGGGGTACAAATTGCGAGCTTGTTGTGAGCTCATTATCGGGTCGAATGAGGATCCATCCTTGTATGGCTAATTTTTGCTAGCTTGGTCTTGAGACTATTCGGTCGCTTATAGCCATTAGGCCAGTCTTGGCCAACATGGCCTTAAACGACCAACTGGTCGTTTAAGGTCATATGGCCATATTGGCCAGCCTTTGCCTTAAGCGATCATGTGGTCATTTAAGTTTGTTACGCCGACATGTTTGGTCGTGTCCCGCACCATAGTCAATTTTCTTGGGTTTAGGCTTTGTTAACTCACCTCAGACTTCTTTGTGTTGTACCAGTAACTCCATCCACTGCATTGTTTGGCCTTAATGTTTTTGAGGAGTTAAAGATCTTTTGCGAGAATAACATTACAGATTATATAGTCATTCAGGTCTCATGTCCCAGTGAAACTCTACTTGACGTTCGTCCTTATAAGACCGTCTTTTTACTTAACCATCTGATATGGTCTTCAACTACCACTAGATGCGTTCACCTTGGAGTATTTATCATGGGCTAACCTTTATTCGATCCATTTAACCCCAACGACTGGTGTCTTTTGATATCTTTTCGCGTGTTATGCGGTATTCCGGTATTGTTCCTACTAGCCCATTGTTTACCTCTTTTTTCTCTTAAGAAAATAAAGAAAACTCCCTTCTATCATTTCGAGCAACACCCCATTGTATAAGGGGTTTGGCTCAGTCCAACGCAATATGGACGCCTGGTTTCTTTTTCATGAGTGGTAATTGGTTGTCTTTCTCTTGTGGATTTGTTTTCTCTGTCTTTGCTAGGCCTAGTATGTGTCAAGACATATGTTCGTATCCTTGTTCTATTTACTTCCTACTTGTTTACTAAATTTATATCACTACTTTTTTTAGCTAAGTGTTCCAAAGTTCTTCGCGAGGGAGAATTGCATGCACAACTTCTCCTCTACTTGCTTACTCTTCCCAATAATTACGACTTAAACATTGTATTTTCTTGACGTTATTTTATAGATATTTATCAGCCCGAAAAATTCCTCAAGTCCGTCTTTTAGAGTTTACCTCTCAAGTCGAGTCCTTAATATGGCTTCAGATGGAGGGCTTCAGTCTCTTTACGAGGTACCTACCTCGATCAAGAGATATTTGGCATCAATTCTAATCTCGCGGCTTCCTCATCTTTTAGATTTTCCAAGCCTAAACCCAGTTGTCATTGAGGTGGGGGTTGAGGCGTTCGAGCACTATCCACCGTCTTCCCAAGCCGTTATTGTTGGTCCTTCTATTGATACTCTTTTATAAATCTAGGAGAGAAGTAATTTATATCAAGGGTATGATGTTAAAGAGCTAAGGTTATGTTGGAGGACTAGAGCGCTACAAATAATTTTATGTGGGTTAACAAGAGAATTTCATTGGTTGTGGCTATTGTGGAAGAATATTTTTTCGATCGCCAAGATGTTGTTAGTGTAGGGGAGTGATCGGTTCCTAATGAGGTCCCTTACTTCTTCGGTCCTGAATTTTTGTGCCTTAAAGAAAATTTGGTTGCCTTGAAAAAATCCAAAAATTCTTATCCAACGATGGTTAAGAGGCTTCAGATGAACTAGTCAATGAGAAAGTTGCTCATATGGCTAGTATCGAAAGGTTGAAATAACTTAAAGGGTTAATGAAGGCTCATACAAATGAGGTAGGTAGGAGGCGTTTACATGAAATTCGGCTTATCAAAAAGCAACAAGAAGAAGTGATGTTCCCTTTCATGGATGTTTTCCTCAAATGGGTGAAGCTACAATTGTGCAAGTGATGCGCAAGCTTTATAATAATGTGAAATTTGAATCTTAATTTAGAAGTTTTTTCTCTATAATGTGTTGTATTTTCCTAATATATTGTTTGTTCCCTCTTTTAGGACCTCTGAATTATTTGTCATTGATGCTGGTTCTGATTCTAACACCATATTTTCTCACCATGCAATCTATTTTACTTCGTACTATTCTTCTAACCGGCTCTCAGATGGGCAACTAACTGAGACTTTGGAAGGGTTTGATATATCTTGACACCTTAATTTTAGCATGGAAGATTGGAGGGCATACGCTGAACAACATGAGAATGAACTCGAAGCTTAAGTTATTAGAGTGTGTGAGGCTCAGGTTGATGCGAGTTTTTCCTACTTTGTTCTTCCCAATACGTCATCTCGAGCAAATATAAAGCACGCAAGCACCCATCAGTCTAAGGACCAGGGTTCAAATTGTGGCTTTGTTGTATGATATTTTTATTTTGGTGGCGTATATAACCTCATTTTGTTGCGATATAAGTAATATTTCTCCGTTGTAATATCAGTAATCTTACTCCGTAATAATATAAGTATTGTTTTCCTTTTAATTGAGATGCATTTATTAAAATCTTGTTAGTAAGTAAGAAATTTTCGCGATATATTATACCATTACTTGTAATTTTCATCTTCTCATGTCTCATTTCTTATTATGGTTGTACTCCCTGAACTTTCTAGCAAGAATTGGGGCCGCACTGGTATGTTCACACGCATTAGGGTACAGGTCTGGTTTTTGTTGCTCCAAGTGTAGTTTTAGTGTATGTTTTTTTGCATGTTGCTTCCTTCTTTTTTTGTAAGCTTTCCCTAACTATACCAATTTTCCAACTTGTGTATCATCCAAGTTTTCAGTCTAACTCATACCTGTTGTTGGCCAGACAACGGAATGGGGCGTGAACTTGTATAAAATAGGATATTTCCCTTCTTTCTTTTGAGGAATTTTCTAGATTTTCTACACGTGGTCATACATATTATATACTTGTAAGTAATCAAAAATAAGAAAATAAATTTCATTAATGACTATGGAGTTAGTACAACGGGCTACACAATAAGTTGGAGAAAGTCACTTCATAGGATAAGTGGATAACAGGTCTAGTGTTTTCTTAAATATTTTTGGGGGCTCGCCTCCCCCCTTCTTCGAGTTGAGTCATTTCTTGGTGGATTACTTTAGCGCTTCAGTGAGTCCTTCACATACTTTCTTTTGATTTTCTCGTCAAATTCCTACTTTTTCATCGACCACATATTTCATACACTCGTCGAATTCCTAACTTCTTCTATAAAAATCTCTCATTCTTCACTTCACACAAACTTTCTAGAGAGATAAAATTGCATTTACCAGAGAGAACCCCTTGCTACCCTTCCCTGAGTAATCAATTCCTTGGCTACCTTTGCCTAGAAAACTCATACTCTCCAGCCAATCTTCAAATCAGTTTATGAAAAAGCGCTCAAAAACCAAAAAAATCTAGAAAACCAATTTCCCCAAATCCCGAGAATCAATTTTTTGGTGCTTACGATTATTTCTACATTAATGAAAGAGATGAGGAGTACACAGGTACTGGATTCATAAGCAATGCTTCTCGTTTTCTTGTGAAACCATTCAATACGGTAACTTTGACCCATATCAAATCTCTCATGTGCTCTCAAATTTATCTAGTACGGAATCTCAAGAGCCTTTATCAACAAAACCTTAACTTCCTCTCTAAGTCTTACAACTGCATCTCCTCGGAAAAATCGCAAAGTAACTTGAAGCTTATGTACTTTAAAAAGATGAGAAGAAACTCCATCTCATATCATCTCTAATCCTCCTCGACAACTATGCAAAAAGACTCATCAGGTACACCCAAAGACCCACCTCCCCCAAAATCATTATGTGAATAAGAAAACTTTTATACTTATGGCAGATTTTGATGCTATCAACACTTCACCAACTACTTCCCAAAATCTTCCAGATAACCATACACTGCAATCTCCTCCCCCGAGGGAGGCCAAGAAGAAAACCTCCAAGGGAGATGAAGTTGCTCTCCGGCCTCCGGATTTTCTTCCCCCGGTCGACCCAACAGACCCAACTCATGCAGAGGAATCCCAAGTGACTTTCACACTGGAGAGAGCACCGGAGGGGACATTAACATCGATGGGGTAGACATCAGTGGCCTTCAAGGGATTGGCCTTTATTTTGAAGACCTTGAGAAGGAAAACTTTGCTGGTCCTTACCTCCCCCCAAGCTCTTCAAACATTGTCACTTTCAACGGTAAATCTTTTTTTGTTTCAGGAGAGAATGGTATGGTGACCCATTCCTTGTTGAGCAATATTCAACATGTGCTCAACTTGGAGAAGTAGGTGCGAAATCAATCGGCCATCATCAACACACTCACCTCTGACAAATAGAGTTTGTCTAACAACCTCCTTACTGCCAACCAGAGTATTGAGGCATTAAAGAGAGAGAATGAGAAGTTGAAGAGAGGGAAAGAGGATTTGGCCACCAAGCTAGCCATTTCGGAGGGGGTTGTCAAAGAACTTCAATCCAAGTATTCTGACTTGGAGAAGAATCTTTCTACTTCAAAAGAGGAGGTGAAGGCCAAAGAGAACGTCATTCAGACCCTGACTAGTGACAAAACTTCGCTCGAAGATGTTGTGTCTAAGGCTAAACAAGAAAAATATGACTTGTTAAAAGAGCAGGAGAAGACCATCCAAGCCAAGATTGATGCATACACCAACAAGGTGATAGACTCCCAAGAGGAAAGGTATGCTGAAGTCAAATCAGATATGTTCTTGCTCTTTCATGAGAAATTTCCAAAGAGGACACTAGGAGATCTATGGCGGTTTGTGGAGTATGATGACATCCCATTTCACACGATGGCGGACGGTGATAAGAAAAACTATTCCAGTGGCTGGGATGATACAACTGATGAAGATGAAAGGACCGGAGAGAATCCGGATGAGGAAACCAGTGATCCCAAGAAGAATCCAAGTGAGACTGGGCCATCTAAGAAAGCTCAGCCTTAAAGTATCAACTATCTTTCAATTTTTGTGTTTGAACTAAAGTCCTTGGATGGCCAAGGAATTTTTGTAATCGTGTTCGGCCCTTGTCCGGATAAACCTTTTCCTTTAAAACCTCAAAGTCCTTGGATGGCCAAGGTATTTTACATATTTAATATCATTCTCCGGTATCTGCCGGGTAGTTTCATCTTACACAACTCTTACATTGTTTTATAGTTTCCCAATTTTGATGGCTCATATTTAAATGGCCTTTAGTTATTTCAAAAGTATTTTAAAGTGAGAGTGTTTAAATTCTCCAATGACAAATGTTTAAATGGTTATCACTCCACCGAATTAATTCGATCTATTAGTCAAACCACTTCGAATTTTTCAAGAAGGCATCGAATTTTATTAAAAAAACCAGACACCACATTAAAACCTCCCCGCGCTGAGTATGCCCCCAAATATTTATATGGACTTTAAACAAGTAAATATTTACATAGTCTTTATCTTGGAGCCTTCCCAAGTTGGAGCTAGCTTGCCGAACTGCTTCTCCTTAGTATGTAGGAAGACTTTTCTCAACACTTTATCACCTGGTTGAAAATCCCTCCTTTTGATTCTGGAAGAAAATCTGCTTCTCATCAAACCCTGATAGTGTGTGGCTCTAAGGTGAGCCTTGACTCTTCTTTCTTCTACCAAGTCAATTTGGTTTCTAATTGCCTATTCGGTAGCTTGTTCATAAAAATGGTGGACTCGAAATAAAGGGAAAGTGGCCTCTATGGGAGCTATTGCATCCATACCATACACCAAGGCAAATGGGGATTCTTGTGTTGTAGCCCCGGGAGTGGTCCGGTAAGCCCATAGTGCTTCTTTTAGATAACTTGGCCACTTTCCAGCAGCCCCTTCTAGATTCTTTTTAAGACCGGACAAGATGGTTCTGTTAGGTACTTCAACTTGACCATTTTCCCGTGGGTGGAAAGGAGAAGAGAAACAGTGTTAAATTTCTCTAGAGGTACAGAAATTCTCCACATCCTTGTTATCGAATTGTGGCCCATTGTCTGTGGTTATCTTTTGTGGAACCCCAAATCTGCAGCAAATATTAGACAGGATGAATTTTATAAAAGCTTTCGAAGTAGTTCCTGCCAATGGGGCTGCTTCGATCCACTTTGAGAAGTAATCAATATCAACTATTATAGTTCTGCATCCTCCGGATGCCATGGGTCGAGCTCCTACCAAATCCATCCATCAACGAGTAAAAGGTATTGGCTCAGAAATTGACTCTAAAGGGACAGGTGGGATATGAATTTCATTACTATATCTTTGGCATGGATCACACTTTTTCAACAATTCATTGGCATCTTGCATTATGGAGGGCCAATAGTACCCAGCTAACAAGACCCTTCTGGTTAGAGCCCTGAATCCATAGTGTGCTGATCCCTCGTCATCGTGCAATACGGAGAGCATCATTTGGGAATCTTCGATCCCCAAGCATCGTAAGAGAGGCCTACTAAAGGATTTTTTGTAAAGAACAATTCTTGGGATGACAAAGCCACGAGCCTTATGCTTTACTTTTCTTACCACTGTTTTTTCCGGAGGCAAGATTCCATCTGAGAGGTACTGGAAAAGAGGAAAGCTCCAATCTTGAGGTTGATTTACTTGTATATATAAACTTTCTTCTTCCTTGTTCATACTGAGTTGAATGGATGGGTACTCTTGCACATGAATCCATGGGTATGACTCAGAATAGGCTATGGTTGCCAAGGAATCTGCTAACGTATTTTATGTTCGGGGTATGTTCTCATAAGTGATGTTTTTGAAATTAAGTGCCACCTCTTTAAGGACAAATAAATATTTAACCAATTGCTCCTTTTTTGCCTCAGATTGACCTTGTGCATGATGGATTAGAAGCTGGGAATCGCTCATCAATCTGACCCTTTTGGCTCCATAAATTAGAGCTAATTTCAAGAAAGCTATAGCAGCTTCATATTCTGACTCATTGTTGGAAGCCATGAAAGCAAAACATATAGCTTGGTACATTTTGTCACCGTATGGAGAGGTTAAACATATTCCAGCACCACAACCCATGGTACTCGATCCACCATCAGTTCGGACAACCCATACTTTCTTAGTTTTTTCAAATGTTGCTTGTTTAGTGTCTCTCTCTGAATGGTATTCAACTAAGAAATCAACAACAGTCCGAGCCTTGACTGCTGTACGAGGGGTAAAATCAATATCATAGTCTCCCAGCTTCACTGACCATTTGGTCATTCTGCTTGAAATGTCTTCCTTTTGAAGAACGTTTTTCAAGGGAAAAGACGTCCGGACAATGATAGAATGAGACTGGAAGTAGGGTCTCATTTTCCTAGCAGCAATTACTAAGGTCAGTGCTAGTTTTTCAAGTTTTAAATATCTTTTTTCTGCATCAATCAAGCTTTTGCTGATATAGTACACCGGACGAGGATAATTATCCACCTCCCTTACTAGCACTGCACTTAAGGCACAATCAGAAACTTCCAAGTATAGGTAGAGTGTCTCTCCATCAACAGGTTTAAACAAAGTCTTAGGAGAGGATAAGTGCTTCTTAATTTCATCTAAATCCTGGTCACACTGTGGAGACCAATTAAACTCTTTTGCACCTTTAAAATTTTGAAAAAACGGGGCACACCTATCCGAAGACCTCGAAATAAAACGGTTTAAAGCAGCTAACCTCCCTGCCAATCTTTGTACTTCTTTAATATTCTGAGGAGGCTCCATTTTCAATAAAGCACTAAGCTGGTCTAGATCAGGTTGTATCCCTTTCTCACTTATCACATACCCTAAGAATTTTCCGGACTGCACTCCGAAAACACACTTCTCTGGATTCAACTTTAAATTTACCTTCACCAAGTTGGCAAAGGTTTTTTGGAGATCTGCTAAGTGTAGCTCTTCGTCCACACTCTTCACCATCATGTCATCTATATAGAATTCCATGTTTCTTCCAATCTGGTTAGCAAAAGCCTTGTTTATTAATCTCTAATAAGTAGCCCCGACATTCTTTAATCCAAATGGCATCACCTTATAACAATGGAGGCCCCTATCAGTAACAAATATAGTATGTTCTTGATCCTTCGGATCTACTTGAATCTGATTATACCCGGAGAAGGCATCCATAAAGGATAATAGCTTGTTCCCAGATGTGGATTCCACTAACTGATCAATTCGGGGGACCGGACATAGGTATTTTGGCAAGCTCTATTGAGATCTGTAAAATCAATGCACATACGCCACTTTCTATTTTTCTTCTTTACTAGCACCGGATTGGCTGTCCATAAAGGGTACTGAGATTCCTTTATGTGCACCATTTTAGTAAGTCGGTCAACCTCTTGAACTATGACATCAGCATTTTCCTTAGAAAAAGCTCTTCTCTTTTGTACAACAGGTGATATATCCATCCGGATGGATAATTGGTGTGATATAATGTCTGATGGCACTCCGGTTACATCAGTATTGCACCAGGCGAAAACATGTTGATGGTTTTTCAAAAAGGCTAACACTTTACTCTTTAATTCTGATGTCATCTTGGACCCGATCTTGACACTTCTTCCTCCATCCAGAGCGTGAGTTTCAACTTGTTCAATTGTTATTAAAACACCAAGGGTCTCTCTAGGGTCATCAATTTCACCCTCTCCCCAGAGGGCCCCTTAAATTGCTAATCCTCACTGATCCGAACTGCCCCCAAAGTTCGAGGGGCCAATGCTGTTGTGTAACACTCCTTTGCTACCTTCTGACTGCTTCGGACAACTCTCATTTGTCCTTGCACAGCGTATTTTAAACATTGGTTGACTGTTGAAGCCACAACATGCATCCTAGAGAGCCAAGATCTCCCCAAAATGGCATTGTAACACGTAGGACAATCCACCACAATAAAAATTATTATGACTATCTTCTTAAAAGGGCCCTTGCCCAGCAAAACCTCTTCTTCAAATTCCCCGATTACGTCAGATGAGCTTCCAGTGAAACCCACTATTGACCTGTTCGAACGCTGAATCACTGCTGGATTCTTCATCTGTTTATAAGAAGTTAAAAAAGGATATTGGCTTAACTGCCGGTGTCCACCAAAATTCGTCTTATGTCATTGCCCCCAACGGATGCTCATATTACAACAGCATCTTCATGAGGACCAGTTATGTCCCTTAAATCATCTTCATCGAAAACAATGAAGGGAAATAGAATTTGCGATTGATAGGAAGTCATGCCTCCTTCCAGTTGGGTAGCTAAAGTATGAACATGCCTCTTTCTCGAAGAATCAGTTGGTGCAGTCATGGTGTCTCCCCCAAATATTATAAGTGACTCAAAAAAGCTGATGAGTACGGACACCGTCTTGTAGTGCTCTGTGATAACTCCCACCTTGTTTCGGGTTGGATCAGGATCCAAATATTCTGACTCTACATCAAACCTTTCAATTATCACCATAGCCCCATCCGGAGTCGATGTCCCTGCATTGTTTGGGCCAGTCTGATGAGCATTATCAGGCTTATTTCCACTTCTTCTTTTAACATAAGCCCCCCAACTTCCCTCTTTCAATCAAATTTTGCACTTATTGTTTCAACGCGATGAAATCTTCAGTGGTATGGACAGTATCATGATGATACTGACAGAAACTATTATTTCGACTTTCCCTAGGAGATTGTAATGCAGCCAGCTTTCTGAAATGTACTTCGTCTTTCGTTTTATCATAAATGGTGGCTACATTTTCTTTTAATTCAGCAAACCACTCCGGTTGAACCCAAGGTCCTCGCTTATTTCTAGATTGCTGACTTTGAGCTGGTGCAGCTGGGTGGGATTGAGCCTTGGCCCTATTTTGACCGTGTTCAGCTTCCTTGGCCTTGTACCCGGACTGATTCTAGTTTTGATTTGGTGCAGCTGGGGCAAACCTCACTTGCCGGTGCACCCTGGGTTTTTTTTTCGTTTCATCCGCATTAATCTGTTTGCCGACTTGATTCAGTAAACCTCCCCATGTCATGGCCTTTTTCTTGGTTACTGAATCAACAAAATTACCAGGGTTCAAACCCTTCCTCATAGAAGATATTGCTACTTTTTCAAAGCAATCAGCTAATCCATTTTTGGTGTTCACAAAGAGACTTATGTATTCCTTCAAAGATTCATTTGGTTCTTGGGCACAATGGATAATAGTGTCTCCATTACCCTTCACTTCTTTACTTCCAACGAAGTGCCTCCATAAGGTCACCCAAAAAGTATCAAAATTTCTTATGCAGCCTTGTGGCAGACTATTGTACCACTTCAGAGCACTCCCCGTAAAAGACTGGGAGAACGCTCGACAAAGTAACTTATCATCATCGTCAAAATTCATCATAAATTTTTTGAAATTCTCCAGATGGTTATCTGGATCTTTACTGCCATCATATTTTTCAATCTTTGTGCTATCAAACCTCTTAGGAAGGTTTCCGGACAGTATCTTGGAGGACAATGGAGATTGTCTCCAATTTTGGCCACGACTAAATACAGTATCTTCGTTGGGAGTTGCAAAGATTCCTTGCTCATCATGAAAAGGCAAAATGATCCATTAGCAATCGGTCTACATGCCTCCGGCCATGGCTGTGACTATGAGACGACCCTTTACCCAGATGCCTCTTCAACCTTCCATGCCTATCCCTTTTTCTTGAATATTTTTTGACCAACTTCTGTTTTTTCTTAGAACGGTCTTCATCACTGCTGGATGATAGGGATATTTTGACTCCGTCTTCATTTGAGGAGCTGCTAGAAGATTCTGAGTTTGAATCTGAGCTCTCCACCGGTTTGGACCGGTGAGACTTCTTTGAACTAGGATGAGTCTTTTTAGTTCTCACATGGGTTTTTGATGGCTCATGCTCTCTTGGATTGTCAGTCTGGTGAACTGCTGATACTTTTGACTTTTCTTTCAAACCCATCTCCGCCCTTTTAGCAGCCCTCAAGACTTCTATCTCAACTTTTAGTCGGTCTCGCTCCTCGATCGTATATTCATCGTTTTCTCCCATTATTTCGGCCAAAGCTGGTGGCACTTCCTGCTCGTCCGGATTCATCCGAACTGGTTTTTCTTGATGGTTTCGAATGCTTGATTCAGGAACCTTCTCCTCCCACTGTGGTCGCCAATTTGGTGTGTTTTATTTTCCACTGAGGGTAATTTTGTCAGGTGTTTTGTGGTGTTTTAAAGGTATTTAATGCTTGAGTGGTTTGTAGTAAGAGATTTAAGCTGCCTGGTTGTATTAAATGTTCATTACCCTCATTAATGAAAGTGGTTGGGTATTTATACCCTTAATTATGGGCCTCATAGGTTTTTGGGTCAAACTCATGAAACTGGGTCAAGATAAAAAAAAAACCCATTAGTTTATTAAGCAGGTTACCAATTAGCTTAGTCAACATGTGATTAGCTTTTAATACTTTTGTCCAGTTCGGATGGTTCAGCGGGTGGTTTTTGTCCGAATTGCCCCTGTCCGGTTTCTACAGTGAGTGGTGAATAAATCTGGACTCATCAATTAAAACCTCCATATGCCAACAGGGTAGGAAAGAATGTGCCAACTATTCAAAAAATATTCAAAACAAAAAACCTCACTCCCAATATAGCTTCAGGTGTTCTATATTCCAAGGATTTTGAAGCGTTCTCCCCTGCTCATCACAAAGTCGATACGTGCCCGACTTTATCCTCTCCATCACAATATAAGGACCCTCCAATTCGGGCCATCTTTCCAAGCCGTTTATCATTTGTATGGAGGAATACCTTCCTTAAGACTTTATCACCCACTTTAAAATCTATTCTCCTCACCTTTAAATTATATCGACTCCTCATCAAAGTTTGATAATGAGTCATAGTAAAATGAATTTTAACTCTTTTCTTTTCGATCAAATCTAAATCTGTTCTTATTGCCTCTTCATTCACCTCTTCAGAATATTAAAGTACTCTATAAGAAGGTAAAGTAGATTATGCAGGACTAATAACATCCATCCCATATACCAAGGCAAAAGGTGTTTCTTGAGTAGCCTCTCTAGGAGTTGTACAATAAGCCCACAACACCTCATGCAAATAATTAGTCCATTTCCCCACAACATATGTTAAATTCTTCTCCAAACCTTTCAAAATAGATATATTAGTCACTTCTACTTGACCATGTTCTTGAGGATGAAAAGGTGTAGAAAAACACTGTATTATTCCCTTTGAAGCACAAAAATAAGTCATTTCTATGTTATTGAATTGAGGAACGTTATCCGTAGTGATTTTTTAAAACACTTCAAAATTGCAACAAATATTATTCACAACAAACTTAATAACATCTTTTAACTTTGTTCCAGACAATGGTTCAGCTTCTGCCCATTTCGAAAAATAATCTATAGCCACAATGATCATTTGACATCCTCTAGAAGCCATAGGAAATGGTCCTACCAAATCTATTCCCCATCTGCCAAGAAGGATAGCTTCAGAAACATGCATTAGTGGTACCGCTTGTTTGTGAACATAATGGGAAAAATGCTGACAAGTATCACAACCTCGAACTAGAACTTTAGCATCGTTCATAATTGAAGGCCAATAATATCTTACCAACGAACCCCGACACGTCAAACACTTGAAACCATAATGTGTTGAACCCTCACCATCATATAACTCAGATAAAATATCTTTATATTCTTGTTTTCCCAAACAACGTAACAATGCTCTGCTCAAAGATTTCTTGTACAACACTACATCCAATATAACATAGCCATGAGCTTTATATCTTAATTTGTTAGCCAGTTGTGGATCTTGAGGCAACATTCCTCTTAGCACAAAATTAAGAACATCAGACCTCCAATCTCCTCGAATTGTATTAGGATTGACAAATACCTCATCAACATATTTACATTTTTCTGATCGTGTTAAAATGGAGAGACTCTCTTGTAATAATATTCAAGGATATTCTCATGTATACGTAATTGTTGCCAACGAGTCGGAAACTCTATTATCTCCTCGACCAATATACTATACAATCACGTTGTCAAACAGAATAGCTGAATTTCAAAGTTCGCGAAGATTCAAAACTAAATGATCCTTCTAAGCCTCGGAAACACCTGTCATATCCACTAACTGGGAATCTGTTTCCAAACGAACTTTGGTTGCCCCACAAATATTTGCAAGCCTTAACTGGCCAATGCAGCTTCATATTCAGCCTTATTATTCAATGCATGAAAACTTAATTTAATAGCTTGATACATTGTCTTCCCAGATGGAGCAATCAACTACACTCTTGCACTAGATCCTAAAATACTAGAACCACCATCAGTTCGAACCACCTACACCGAACTTTCTGGTAAGACCTCTTTATATGTCTCCTCATCTGATCTGCTTGAATATAATTTAACAAGAAAATCAACTAAAGCTTGAGCCTTAATAGCCATTCGAGGAGAAAAAATGATATCAAAATCTCCCAACTCTACTGACCCCTTGGTCATCCTTCCAGAAATGGTTGGGCGTTGCAACACATTTTTTAATGGAAAAGAAATTCGAACCTCAATAGTATGAGCTTGAAAATAAAGGCATATTTTCTTAGAAACCACCACTAAATCTAAAGTCAAAGTTTCAAGTCTCATATATGTCTTCTCAGCTGCCAACAAACTTTTACTAACATAGTAAACTGGCTTCGGAACTCCCTCATCTTCACTTATCAAAACAACACGCACAGCAAAATCTGATACTGGTATGTATAAAAACAACTGCTCTTCTATTTGAGGCTTGGTAAATATCTCTGGTGATAATAAAAGTTCTTTAATCCTCGAAAATACTACTTCACAATCCGATGTCCATTCAAACTCCTTTGGTTTTCGTAACACTTAGAAAAAAGGAAAACATTTGTCAAAAAACCTCGAAATAAATCTATACCTCCTTTTTTAAAGCTATACAATATGAACTATTATGTCCTATGTGATTATGATACTTACAGAACTTGTTCATGCGCCCTTTTATTAGTCTATTTATTAGAGCAGACTTTTTAAAACTCACATATCACTTTGCCTTTTCATAAATAGCTGAAACATTCTTAGTTAAATCAACATAATATTCTAGCTTTATCTACTGATTTGGCCTTGGTCTTTGAAATTGATACCATATAGCCTGAGTTAGGTACCCTCTAGTTCGAGGAGGAAAATTATTTTTAATCTTCGGATGAGATGGTTGGGTCAAATTCGAAGAGTGCACTTGATTATTTGACAGAACTCTTTTGACTGGGTCCAACCACTTCTCGACTCTAGTTGATTCATCCACTTTTATTTGATCATTGACTTGAGCCAGCAGCGCTCCAAAAGTTAAAGCTCTTCTCTTTGTTGTTTCATTTTCTAAATCACCCGGTAATAAACCTTGTCAAAATGCATCCATGGCTACCAACTCTTCACAATTATCTAAACCAACTTTTGTTATCACAAAATGCTTTGTATAGCTCTTCAGCTTCTCTCTCAATCTGCTTACACTGTATTATTGTGTCACTATTTTCTTGCATCTCTTTACTTCCCATAAATTATCGTCGGAAATCTGTATAAAAATATCTAAAATTGGAAATAGATCCCCTCAGAATCCCATTGTACCATTTCAAAGTTGTGCCCTTAAATGTTTGAGAAAAGGCTCTACATACGAGCATATCATCATCTTTTAATTTTATCATGTTTTTCTTAAATTATTCGACGTGGTTATCCAGTTGTTAGAGGATAATTTCTTGAGTTAACTTCATGAACGTACTGGTTATCTCCTCATGTTCCCATGACAATATACAAATTCCGATCATCTACTCATGTGTACTGATTCAATATATTTTCTTCACACCACTCTGTTTCCCTCAATCAACGACTTACATCGTCTCTTCTTGATTTATATTCTTTTTGTGACTTTCAAGGCTGTCATTTTTCTTCTTTAAATATCCCCGATACCTATTTTGTTCAGATGTCCAACTTTTCAACTCATCATCACTAGATGTGGCATACCTATGCTTTTCTTTTTTCTCACGATGCTCTTTACTAGATTCAAAATTTGTTTTCCTTTGCTCACTTTGAGTCTGGAGAGCTATACAAGATTGATCAGATTGGTTGTTCACATCATTCTTCTCCTCCATTTATTGAACCTTTAATTTTAGCTTATTTGATTAAATATCTTGCTCTCTTTGATCATACTTCTCATTTAGAGTTGTAGTTTTATCCAGTCACTAATTCATTTGATCTTCAATGTCTGAATAGATTTGTTGAACTGGAATTTGATTATCTTCCTTATTTTCCTCTATCCGCAAATCATATATCAACGGTTCTATTGCTTTTCGAACCAATGGATCATTCCAATTCCATGGCTCCATTATCAATCAAGAACAATCGTAATTGATCTGAAATTTGATTATCTCTGGTTTTAGATTTTTAAATCAAGGTACCAATCGATTGTAATCTCTCATTGTTGTCGCCAATTTGTTACGTGTAAATCTTGTTCTTGAATATAAAAGAGAGATTAATTTTAGAGAGATAAAGTAAATTTAAAAAGTAGCTTTCACTTTAGAAAATGTTGACCCTTGTATTAACAACCTCAACTTTTATTTATAGGCAATCATACTTAGTGTAACATAATTAGTTTGAAAAATGGGTTGATTGAACTTTAGCCTCCCATCTTTATAAACAGTCTAAAATATGTCGTATATCCTTTACAAATGAAAATATAAGACTTCAAATTATTACATTTAAGCCATTAACATTCTATATCCTTATCAAAGGTGAGGATGTGTGTCGTAGGCTTTTTGCCTCCATAATTTTTCTATTTTGATGATCCTTCGACCGATCTAACTCTTCTCTCGCTCCCTTTCCTTGATATTCAGGACTATGGGGTGTGCGTTAAGGACTTCAAGACCATTTTTGTTGTTGTCCGGTATATGGCATAATTAGTTCCCTCAAGTGCCTTTTTTCGATGTGCTTTTGGATTTTTTTCTTTAACACTAGATACTCTTATATGATATGGATGTGCTCTCGGTGGTATTCACATTGTTTGTTACTATTTCTAGTTTTTGGATGTAAAGATAACTTTCCTGCATGCGTGAGAAGTTCAGTGTTCTTAATTTGATCGTAGAGACAAGCATTCAACATGGTCAATAATATGTTGTGGGCTTGTTTGTCGGGACATAATCTTTGCCACGATGGTATAGGCATAAGGGCTTCCCCGGGAAAGGTCATTGTTTTTCCTTTCGTGGGGCATCTTCCCCTTTGTGCCCGTTATGTGCGTCACTCTTCTCGAGGTTAATGTATTTTTGCGCTCGGGCAATAAAGTCACTTATAGTAAAAAAAAATCACTTTCTTGATTGAGTTGGCGAATAGAGACTTTGAGAGAAGATCTTGACAAGTCGTGGATGATTTTAAATGGTTGTGGCAGTTTACTGGCTTACTGCTAAGGTTAACATATCGCGAGATGAATTTCCTCAGTGTTTCGCACCGCTTTTTCTTGAGCTTCCACAAGTAGTCAGCTCTCCTTTTTATTTTTTGTTGAAGGAAAAACGGGACATGAACAACTTTCCGAGTTGGGGGAATATGTGGATGGATCCTTAAGCCATCTATTACAACCATACCAGGCTGAGGGAGAACAAGTGACATATTATCATATCCCCGCATTAGAAATACTCAATAGGCTACCTAAATTATAGCATGTTGTGCTCGGGGTTGTTTGCACCGAGGAAGTATTGCAACTTCATTATATCCAAACCAGCGAGTGTTTGCTCGATGAGGATCCTCGATAAGAGGGTCTAATTGTGCACCTCACTCTATGGTCATAAAGGATGGCATGATAGCGAATGCATGAGGAATAATCGACCGTTTCTTTCGAAATGGGAGGTGTCGGCCTTCCGGATGACTTACTAGGATCTGCCTCACAAGCGTGAGCTATGACCTTGACCCATAGGTCAAGGTTGTCTATCTGCTCACCTTTGGGTGTATCTTCCTAGATTCTTCCTTTGATGGCCGGCTTCCGATTGATAGAATAGGTGTAGGCCTAGTTTTGGGTTATCCACTACTGCATGATGGTTATGTTTCTCCCCGGACTATGCCATTCTGGTTATGCCTCTGATGAGTCTTAAAAGGGAAGGTTTGGGGTACAATCACCTAGTTGCCTCTTGAACTTCAGCAATGCTCCTGGTCACTTGCACAAGTGCGTTCACTTCTCAAGATAGGTTATCGATTCTCTCGTTGGTGAGAATAATAATATCACCTTCATCATCACCATTGTCTGAGAGAATAAAAGTGATGTCGTTTGTGGGACCATCAGACGAGGCAACGGGTTGTTTCTCGTATGGAGGATTCTCCATCTCGACAAGGTGAATTGGCTCGTCGTCAATGATTACCCTTTGTGGTGAGATAATCTGCAACATTGATACTCTCACTTTGGTGGTGGACATTTTTCCCGATCTTAGATTTATGTTATCAGAAGTAGAAATCTGTGATCTTGAGTAGGTTTAGAAGTTGGCTAATTTTGTTCCCACCAATTGAAACAAAATAGTGAGTCAAAAATCATTATAACTTATTGAACTAATATTGTTAGAACAATAAATGATAAGTAACAAAAGATCGTATGAATTTGAAACAACTAAATGAATTATAAAGCAGAATATTGTGTTGTTGCTACTATTTTTCTTTTTCTAGATTTAAATACCTCGTAAATGCTACATTAACTCAATATACTGTAGCCCTAATTTGGAGAGGTCTTAGGCTGCTGGCTCTTTATTGCTGCAACTTTTTTCTGGCCTTCCATGATAAGGAGGTATCCACCGGCTAGTAAGTCAGAGGGTATTCGAGCAGAAAGAATTAATGGGAAGAGATAATCGACACCAAACTAAACTGATTACAAGGAAAACTAAACTGGTGAGCCAACATGACGATGATTTTGGCATCCCTGAAGTCTATTTAAGCGGTCAAGACCTTTCAACAAGGTAATAGAAGACCAAGTAGAGCGCATAAAATCTGGAAAGCTAAATAAGAGCGAGAAGACGCCTTACCGAGTATCGAATAATAAGAACGAGGGAAAGAAAGAGAGCATACATCCAGCGAGGCGAATAGAAAAGTTAACCGATCAAAGGGCATAACCGATCCGAAAGGTAAAACGTGGAGCATCGCTCAGTTTATAGCACGAATGAAACCCATCGAGGAGAACCTATGGGAAATCGGTTAAGCAACTTTAATTAACCAATCAACCCATTACAATCATGGTAATTAGATTAGGTTTCTTACCATAAATGTAAATTTACGGGCATTATTAGTGGAGCAGTGATCTATGGATTATTTGTAAACGACCAAACGATGTATAAATGGAGAGATAAGCGAAAAATAATGTAATTTCTCTTATCTGATTAAAAAAATCTACTTGGCATTTCCTTTGTTAATATTTCCCATAACATTCGAGATACTTTTTCAAACGGAGATACATCCTTAGGGGCAGTCTTTTAGTATAATGTCAAGTCATGCTTCTACACATTTTCAGATATGACTTATGTAGACCCGACGACACTTGAGGTAGGGAGGAATGATAGATGCTAAATATTTGTTGATTAATGATCATGAGGCTACCAAGTGCGAGATCTTTGTGAGATTATTGTTAGGTCGAATGATAATCCCTCCTTGTATGGGTGATTGCGTGGTAGCTTGTCCTTGAGCGACAAGTCGGTTTCTTATGGTCATATGGCTAGTGTTGGCTAGCTTGGCCTTGAGCAACTAGTCAGTCTCTTATGGTCATCGGGCCATTCTTGGCTAGCATGGCTAGAGTTGGCCTTAAGCGATCATGTGGTCTCTTAAGGTCGTTAGGCCGACGTGTTTGATATTTTTTCACACCATAGTCAAGTTTTTTGGGTTTGAGATCGGCTAACTCACCTTGTACTTATTTGTGTGATATCAATGGTGTAAGGCTTCTAACTTGATCAAGGACGTGATAGTTGGTTGGGTTTCTTACACCAATGAGGTCAGTGATATGATTAACGAAGATGTTGGCAACTCCATCTGGGGAAGTATAGATATTCGTAAGTGGTTTATTGATTAACATTATTTTATAAAAAAATCATCTCAAACAATAAACCCACTTTAATTCAATTTTTACAAGACTTGTATCTAAATAAAGACTCTTTTACGCAACTAAAATATATAAAGTTATTGGAAGGATTGATTTCAGATTCCATGAGCGAGAAGTTGAGGGGGTCATTAGCCAGATTTTATTGGGCTTGAAATGGAAGAGTTTGGGTAGAATAATCTTTATCGCTTATATAACTCACTTTTTTCATTAAGGAAGGAGAAAATAGATTGAAGACGTTTAAGTTTGGTAGGAATAATCGACATAATGGAGCGGTTTATTGGGAGGTTCCCATTAGCGGTGACAATGGAATGATAATCAAGGTGAGATTGTCACATGTTCAAAAAATGAGAAGGTTTTTTAGCGATATAATTGGTGGTACTAAGGTAAAGATAAATGGGAGTATGGTTGGAGGAACGGGGTTCACCATAGTGTGCTAATTAGTTGTGAAAAAGATCGTCACAGTTGTTATTGACAAGAACTTTATTAATTCTAGAAGAAATGGGTTTATTTAATCTCTTGTTCAACCAAGATAATTGAAAACCTATGGCTCTAAGGTCATTTAGCTCACTAATATAACAAAAAATTTAAACATTGTCAGAAGGACAAAGTTCAAAGGTCTGAATATCTAGATCGGTCATCTAGCTAGCGTATGGAATTGAAAGCTTCAATCACAACCCAAGATGTGTTTTGGAAACGGGAGGAGGTAGTCGAGAGATCGCTCCATAGAGAGAGGTGATATGTTTCATCGTTGAAACCGCATATCAAAATAGGTAAAATGAGGCATTGGAGAATATTTAGGTAATAGATCAATTTATTAAATGAGATTAGGAATTTTTAGTAGTAACTATGAAAATACTTAGATTCCATGCCAGCGAAATTGTAAATAAAATATGGATCGCGTGATTATTTTCAAAATATAAAAAAAAAGCATGAAATTCATAATATTCTCGACTTTATTTTCCCGAACTTTAGTGTCAATTAAAAAAATTAATGTGATGTGATTACTAAAGATAACTGAGTAATATTTTTTAGAGGATGGGATCATTGAACCCATGAACGAGATGAAGGCCTAGCCACGATGAGACAATAAAGCTGGCGTGGACGGGATAATAAAACCGACGAGGACCAGCAACAACCTACAAGGAAAACGGACGAGGCAGCAAAGCCGGTGTTGATGCATTAGAATCTCCAAAAGTGTACTTTATACTAGATAATGAATATGAAGGTTGGTAAGTTATCTACAAGATAGCGACATGATAGTTGAAATGATAAGCAAAGAAAAAGAAAACTCACAATGAAAAATTTGCAATAATTTTTATATCGATTTTTCTGTATAGTCAGTATACACGTGTATAGTTTTTATAGTAATGTTGGTAGTAGTGTGTGTATGATTACAACAGAATTATTTTGTGTGAGAAACCTTATCATGTAGACTAATTTATCACGTGACTATTTGATTAGTCTAATACAGGTTTTTTTAGTTTAATGTTGGCACTAGTGCACCAACTCATTGCTTTATTAACTTGGATAGTAAACGCAATTGTTCAATTTTAAATGGACTTTGACATTTTCTTTTGTTATTTTGTCTAATCATCATACATGGTGTAGGGTTCGAGACAGCCATTGTTTTATTTTCGTCTCCAACTTCAAGCTTTCTCTCATGCAACAATTTTGTTCTCAAACCCTCCTGTATTCATTCCAACACTAAATCGTCATTCTTAATTTCATCTTGAGCCATTATTAATCTATCATCCCCCCCCCCTTAAACAGAGCGGAGTAGAGTGGATCCTAACAAATCGAGTGTGAGAGAGAGCAATTTAGTGAACAAATCAGTTGTATGGTCACGCAAAAATATATATTTTATATTAAGAGCTCGCTGGATAACCTAGTCACGAATAAAATGCACAACAATCTCGATGTATTTTGTTTATGCGTGAAAGATTGTGTTGGAAGTAATAGAGGTTTCTTCCAAGTTATCACACCACACAATCAGAGATCGAGGTAAGGGTGCTCATAGTTCGCGAAGAATGAATTGAAGACAAAATATTTTGGAAGACATGTTGTCAATAGCCATGTACTCTGTCTTAGTCTTGGATTGAGAAATAATTTATTTTTTCTTAGATGACCAGGAAATCAAATAATTGCACAGGAAAAAAAACAGTACCCTCTACCAGATATGTCATCAACCGAACTTGTCCAATCCGCGTCAGAAAAACCAATAAGAGTTAGTGGTGGGTGAATATTTAAGATGAATTTTAAGACTCATTGTACCAGATAAGTATCTCAAAATCCATTTTACATTTATTAAATGTACATCAGTATGAGCCTTTATAAATTAAGAAAGTTTGTAATTATGAAGGCTATGTATGGCCTTATATTTACCAGATACTGAAGTGACTCTAATAAACTTATGTATTCAGTAAGAACTAGAAGCAACTTACCATCATAGATGTACAAGGAGTGTCCAATAGCCATCAATGTATCATATGGCTTGGAAAGACTCATTTCATCAGTTGGAAGTAAGTTCTCAATATATTTCTTTTGAGTAATACAAAGACTAATGTCATCTATGGAAATTACCATTCCAATAAATAAATGGAGTTTAGCCGTGTTTTTTTAAAGAATATAATGAGTGTAACTTCCTCATAAACCCTTATAAATCTTATGATCTCAGTAACAATAATATCGGCAATGTATATTATGATGATCAAAATGACATTGCCTATAATATAATAAAACATTGAGTAGTCATCCTTAGAATTTAGGAACCCCCAGCCAAGTAGTCACTCTCTCAATATAGAAAACCAAGCTTTTGGATCTTGTTTTAGTCCATAGATAACCTTATGTAATCTGCACATATGGTGTGGCTTCAGAGGATCAACAAATCCCCAAGGTTAAGCCATGAATATTATCTCATGTAAAAACCATTACAAAAAGTATTCTTATATCCAACTGGGGTATGCCTAGTTGTTTTATAATACAATGCTCAAAACCAGTCTAATTATTGAATATTTAATCACATGACTGAAAGTTTAATCAAAATCAATTCTTAGTGATTAATGAAATCTTTTGGCTACCAACCTAGCCTTATACCTCTGTAAAGATCCATTAGCATCATACTTTAATTTGTAAACCCTTTCAGATCATACAAGATTTATGTTAGGAACCCAAGGTATCAAAGACCAAGTACGGTTAGACGGTAAAGCTTTAAACTCAGCTTGCATAGCCCTATGCCAGTAACGATAAAAAAATACATCCTTAAAACTTGTTGATTTCCTAATTGAGATTATATAAGATTTGGTTAGGCCAGTATAGATGTATTTGAATTTAAAAATACTAGTCTTGGACCTAGTACTCATATAATGAGCATTGATAAGGAAAATAGGTTAACTTGGTTGATCAATAGATAGATGGTTTGAGATATATTACCCTGTAAATGTAACCTGACCATGTAGAAAATGTTCAATTTGGAGTTGTATATGTGTAGAATAGGTAGTTTTGATAGGAAGTAACTGTTGTAAAATTGAATACTCTTTAATTAGGAAATAATAGATTATCTACATGTTATGTTAGACCTGGACATTGACTATATATTTGGTGGTACTAATGAAACAAATGTATTTTGTGTAGGTGAAGTTGAAAGAGGAGTAGTAGAAGGACTATACTCTACTTCAGGACAATGTTCATGCAACTATTCATCTCCAGTAGAAGTACTTAGGTCATAATTGTATTGCACTAAAAATTCATGAGAACTAGACACATTAGATAACTTAAGAAAAGAAAAAAACCAGTCAGACCTTGACACATACACTAGAGGATCAGATTCTCTAGTGTTAAAGAACTTATCATGACAAAGAAATCCATCTTCATTAAATACAAAATGTAAAGAAATTATGACATTACGACCCTCAAGCTAGTGGATAGTTGAGGTCAGTAACATAAGCATAATTGATGCCTTGAAGAAGATACTAGAGGTTTTGGCCGCCAAGTGGCCATATTTCTTGCACGAGGTCCTATAGCTTACCAAACTACCCTTTAGACAAAAACAAGAGAGATGCATTTTACCTTATTCTACAAAATGGATGCAATAGTTTTTATGAGCAGTTAATGTTCTTCAGGCTTTCAGCTAAAGAGTATGAGCGGAACTTTATCACTTTAATTTTTTTTATAAAAAGGCTTATCATCTACATTGAGAGTTATGGACAATTAATATTATATTTCTTGAATAATAATTTTCTCTCTTTAAAATTATCTCTTGTATATGTGGTGCATTTACTAGTCTAAATATTATGGTTTGTATGATGATAATTTTGTGTGAATTACTATTAATTGAATGTACAATTTTTTGTTTTATTCTTCATTATTATTTTTTATAAGAAAGGACATTTATTGTATAAAGTGTATAAAGTCATATCAAATAGTGCATAATCGATTTAATATTGATTAATGTGAAAAATATGTACCAGTTATAATTGATGTTATGGAACGTAAAAAAATTATTATTATTTTTAAATGATAATTTTATTGGATTTAAAAAGTCAATAGCGAATAATAATTTATATTTATTAAATAGTACTAAAACCCATAAAAAGGTTATAAAATAAATATAATCGATGAGTTAGATTGTGAATTAAATTTTTTGAAAAAAAACTAATGATTAGATCATATTTTTATTACTATAATTGAAAAGTTTGTTCCGCGATCAGATCTTCAGATTCTTTCGTGATCGTATCGATCTTCAGATTCTTCCGCGATCGTATCGATCTTGTTTGGAATTTTCTTCCCTGTTACGATTCAGACAAATAAAGGTTTGGATGATTCCCTCGTCTAACCAGATATTTTGAGTGGGGAATCCATACTCGAGTCCTTCATTACCTCTTCCATTATCCTAAGATTCGTTTCTGATGGACCGGTGGGTAATGTGCTAGCATCATCTTCTAACTCAGATGAATGGTTGTTTCGACTCGGTGACGAATGAGAGTCAACCAACACTAACGGCTCTGTGGAAACACTGGCTTTAGCTGCCGACTGTCAGGTTACCCTTGTTGGAATAACTTCTACTGAGTATGATCTTATCACTTTAAAGGTTGAATGTATTTGACGACTCAAAATTTTGTGAGAGTGGAAAAGTTTTGACGAATGATTGGGATAAGTAGAAGAATGGGTTGTTGTGGGATTTTCTGAGGGAAAGGTTCGAACATTAGAACGAGACCCACCGTACTCGATAACTTGGGTAGTAACTATTGGAGGGGAAGAGGCGGGAAGTCCAACAATGATCCATAATTTTCCCTTTTCTTCTTCAAGCTCCGAAAGATTTATCCAACCATATTTAATTAAGGTTGTTCTCGCGGTAAACGTACAATCTTCACAAATGTAATTTCATGTAAAATCAACAATTTCTTCTCTCTCTCTAAGTATATAAAACCGGAAAAATAAGGATGTTTTTATATCGAGAGGGTTTGTGGGATACCCAAAAGTCATATAAACTTAATTAATAGATTACTTAAGTGCCATAATTTACTAGGTAAGAGTGTGTTCATTATTGAAAACCTCTATGGAAGTGCAAACGTTACACATTAATCTGCTTACTTTACCTATGGCATAGTAAATTCAGATTCCATTAGGATTTTGACACGTGTAAAAAAGGGCAGTGAAAAGAAACAGTAACGTTACAGAAGTTGTAACGTTACAAACTTCGAACAAATCTGATTTCCATTGTTCGGAAGCTGCAAATTTTGAACTCTGATTGGCTTTACATCAAAAGTAGTCTTAAAAAGAAAGCTATTATGAATACTAATGGGGGCTATTATAGTGGGTTGAATATTTTTTAGAGTGAATTATGTCTTGTGTCAGATTAATTCGAATAGCAATTTGGATAATTCTATGAAGGGAAAATTCAAACTATTATCCGAACAACTATTTGAAGACTGTTTTTAGCTTAAAAAGTGAGACATGATGTCAATATGATGACTAAGCATTGTGTCTGCTAAACATGGGCTAATGACTTATTAATATTGGGTTTAGCCCATGACCAGATTCATTAATCAAGGTGTTTAAGTTCTTAACCCGACTCACGACCCTAGATCCAACTATAAATACTTAAATCAACTTCATTAAATAGGGGACCAAAAAATCATCAACTCAATTGTACGCTCCAAAACATCATTTACTATTTTTAACTTATTTCCTAAATAGACCTCCAAATATATCAAGTGCATACCAAAAATACCCTCTTAACAGATTTTAATTGTTTCATCTTATAGGACACATATCATGCATCCCTATATTCTAGGATTATATGCATTGATAATAAAAACGTACCCTTCATTTGTGAAGGTTAATCAAAATATTTAGGAGGGAGTTTATTGAAATATACTTGATTTCTTTTTTCTTGGGTTGTCCATTCATTTAGTTATTGACATTCACTTTGACGAAGTAATCTTTTGTCAAAATTAGCACAATTTGTGTGAAAATATCTTTGAATTACCAATAAATATAAATGGAGACGACTCATTTAAGAGTAGAAAATATCACTGACGGGGTTAGTCGATATGTGTAACTCCAACAATTACACCGAATTATATCAAGGATAATTTCGCCAAATCAAAATAATGAAATAATTTGTGGTACTCTGGTAGTTGCCAATCTAAATAGAGCCTGAATTATATGGCTTAAATCCATGACTGATCATCTGACTATTACAATTTTTCCATATAGTCATTTGACTTCAAAACTTCTGGTGAATGTCCTTCATATATGATGATTTCACCCATATATTCCTTTAACCTCAAAATACCAAGTGAGCGTCCCTCGAATATAACAATTTTGATTAATTTAGTACCTCACACCAGAGGAATTAAGAACTAAATTTATCAAAATCTTCATAATTGAGAGACGTTCATCGAAAATTTTGAAGCCAAATGAGTAAAGTTATCAAAATTAACAAGTCGATGAACCTTCACCAGATGCTTTAAAGTCAAACTACTAAAGAAATAATTCATCATATTCAAAGCACCAATCACGGATTTAAGTCTCGATTCTTTCACCAAACCAAGATAGTGTAGTTAACATAGAGTTATCTCAATGTTTGTCGATAAGAGGTGAATGTGAGATTCGTAATAATTCTATATTTCGCTCATTATAATTACAAATCGATGAATTGAGGCAAGAACATTATAAATCTAATTTATTTCAAATACAAATAGATGAAGAAGAAGTATGCTATTAGCACAAATATCTTACACTTTAAAAATTTTAACGAAATTATAATGTTAGAAGAAAACTTTCATCAATAAGAAATATGTGCTAAAAAAGACGTAATTAAAACTAAAAATAAATTTTCTAGAATAACATATTCAAGCTAATGATAACGGCCAAGTAATGAAATTAAAAAAATAAAATATGAAATTAAAATCATTTTCTCTTTATAAGAATACTTATCTCGAGTTTTCTCTTGTTAAGTAAGTGTAATATATTGAAAACATGCTACAACGTTACGAAATGAAAAACAACAAACCAAACAGTGCATATTGTAACAAAAGAGACAAGTTTAGTCTCGGTTAATTTCCATAGACAAAACTAGACACGGAGAGAATACAAATATTTCTTTATATTTGGGTCGTTGGAGTCTAGTATATGGTCAAGTTTATATAAGGCCAAACATTGTATTTGTTATCGTGATGTTGGGTAGATATGTAAGTAACATGGGGATGAAATATTGAAAAATAATCAAAATAGATTTAGGCATCTACAACAAACGGATCATCACATTTTGATATATAGGAAGTTGGATAAAGTAAAGGTCATAAGGTATGTTTACTCATATTTTTTCTGAATATGTGAACACACATGGTTCATCTTTAAGCAGCAGATCCCTTTTAATTGGAGATAAAATTTCATTTAAAAATATAAAGTAAATTATGTTACATCTTCCACTATGGCAATATAAGTTTTTGCATATCTGAAGGCATCCAACCAATATTTGGGTTGGATAATTTTATCACAAAACTACGAATAATGGAAAGGATAAAAATATGTATACGATTATATTGTGTATATTTTAGTTAAATATCCCAACAATAACATGAGTTTAATTGAATCCAATTATGTAGATATTAAGTTCATGTTTGTTAAACATATTGTTCATATTCGACAAATTAGTATAAAAACGTTAGAAGTAACTCAATGGTTGCGGATCATCTAATTAAGGGTTTAATACATGAATCTTATGTTTTTATGGTGGGATGTTCCTTTTAAAAATTTGAATAATAATTCAAGGATTGAATTATGATAAAAATATTTTTTATTATATATGAATTCAACATGTCTGTTGCAAATACCAAAACAAATCTAGACTGTTAAAACTTTAATTCAGTGACTGAAATGACATCTTTTGAGACACTTGTAAATATGTAACTTCAAATTATTATTAATATATATATATATATGTATATATATGTATGTATATGTGTGATATTTAGAAGAGTAGTCCTCTCTACTCTTATATGTAATGTTGCACCTCCACAAGCCCCAACGGTAATCATAAAGAACATTTTTTTCCCGTAGGCATACAACAATCCAAACCAAATTTGCAATCAATGGTTATCCCTACCACTAATGGAAGGGGATCAAAAATATGTTAAATTTCAAGAGCAGGATAAAACCACTTATGGAAGCTAACGCAAAATTTACTATGATAAGTAAGTTCTCAAATGGAAGGTCACCCGTGATAAAAAAAACTAGATATTTTGGCTTTAATGGACAATTCAGCCTTACATTATGGGATCATTGCCACATTATACTAGAAGACATAAATAAGATTTGGAGACGTAATATTTGGAAAGTTAGCCAACATACCATGTTCTTATTAAAATGGAGCCCCAACTTTCATCCTAAACAAGAATCCCCGATATCCTATGTTTGGATTTCATTTCCAAACATTCCAGCCTACATGTATAATGAGTATTCCATCAGGGTTATTTTCGAGTCTCTTGGTAATCCTCTAGTTGTTTGGGTACCTTACAAGAACGGGGCCATGTGCAATTGTTGTAAGACCTAGATCGAGCTTGATTTGTCCAAGAAACTATTGAACACGCCCTAGAGTAGATTTGGAAACTCTGGTGGATTCTTGCAAGAATTAGCTTATGGAGCCAGACCCATCTATTGCTCATATTGCTATCATTGGACACAATCAACATTTATTTAGACATATATGAACCTCGACACACCTCAACGAGTCATCAATCAACATCATCAAACCATCCCTAATATCAAACAACTTAAGTCAACTGCAAAATGGATGCTAAATCTAATGACAATCATAGTCAAAGAGTCAAATAAAGACAACTCCGACAAAAAAAACTTAGACATAATCTAGCCTATGACCAAACTGAACACCATACTTTATCCAATATCATGGCCTTACATCATCCATTACCAATCCCTAATATACCAACCATCACTAATGAGCCACTAGCTTTGAACCAAAATAGCAACACTACACAAAACATTCGCATACATGAGATAAAAGATACAGATATAAATGAAGTTGTGCATTATATAGATACAAGTATCATGCTTATAGAAAACAAAGACTTGGTCTCGCCAACTTCAACTCTTCCCTCTCTAAAACTACAAAACACTAGAAGCTTTCTGCCATCCTATATTTCCACAACCCTAGAAAGCTTGGAATTCAAAAAAAAACCATGAGGATGAAAATAAAAAAACTGAAGTTAAAACCACCAGGAAACCTAAACACTACCAAAGCCATTCACTTCAAAGGGTATATCAAAGGCCCCATGCTGGCTCTTCTAAAGCACAATTAAAATTTTATGCTGGAATATCAAAGGAATTGGAAACAAAGAAACTATGTGGAGGCTCAAATTCATTACCAGAACATAAAACATTGATTTTCTTGTTATCCATGATAGTTGACATTCACCTACCTAAGATTGAAAAAATTCTTGGTTACCACAAAGGTATTGTTAATACCTCCAATAAGATTTAGCTCTTCTGGAAGGATGAGTTTATGATTCAAACACTGGAAAATTTTGATCAGGGTCTCCATGTAAAGGTCACCCACTATACCCTAGACAATGCTTTTTCAATTGTATATACAAACTGCATCATGGATCAAAGACTTGATCTCTAGAAGAACCTTAGAAGTATTTTTTTACCCTACAATGGAATGGATAATGATTGGAGATTTCAATGACATCATACATCTCACCGATTAGTTTTCTTGCTCTTCACTCGTTTTGAAGAGCATGGGCAACTTCAATAACACTATCAGTAATTGCAACCTCTCTAACGTTGGATTTTCTGGTTCCAAATATACATGGACCAACTCTCACAAATGTAAACACTTGGATAAGATGGTATACAGCAATGCATGGTCAAAAGACTTTAAAAACACCATGGTTAATCCTTTGGCCAGAACTGGTTCTGACAGTAATCCTCTATGTATCATTATCTCATACTACTCAAACAAGCCTAAGTTGTTATTTAAGTTCCTTAATGTGTGGTTTCTCCACCCAAATTTCTCAAGTATGGTAGAGAAAAGATGGAATGAAGATATGCACGGTCTCCCACTTTAGGTCTTTTGGCAGAAATTAAAAAAACTCAAGACTAACCTCATGACATAGAATAAAGATACATTTGGAAATATCTTCAATTTCATTGCTCAATCCAAAAGAGAAGTAAAGATCTTTAATAAAAGCTTTAAAGAGACCAAAACACTTGAAGATAAAAATCAAGCTATCAAAAGCTCATGCCACTCACCTCTAGTTCTTGGAAAGAGAAGAATCCTTATGGGAACAAAAATGAAATGTTAATTGGATCAAATTGGTGGCAAGAAATCTGGTGCATTTCATAAATATGTAAAGAAAAAAGGAAGAAAGATTAAAATACTCAAAATTTTGGATGGTAATAATTGGATTGAGAATCAACGGGAGATATGCTACTCAGTTGTGAACCATTTCAAGGATCTTCTAATTGAGTATCATATTGATAAATATATTTCTAAACTTTCCAACATCATCTCTAAGATCATTAAAATAAAGATAATAAAAACCTAATGAGCTATCTTTCTGATGAAGAAATACACACTCCTTTCAAAGCTTTGAACATCTCGAGTGTTGCAGGAGTGGATGGATTCCATACCATATTTTTCCATCATCGTTTGGCTATAATACGTAAGGACCTATGTGCTGCAATCAGAACCTTTTTCAATGGTGATCATGTTCAACAAATAATTTACGCAACAACTGTCTTATCCCTAAGAAGGACTCACCAAATACATGGAACGACTACAGACTCTTGTTGCAATCATAATCAATGGTGAAACAAGAGGCTACTTCAAATCAACTAACATAGTTAGGAAATGGGACCCGATATACCCTAGTCTTTTAGTATAGTTGAGGAATTCTTTGTCACATGAATCAAAAATCTTAATCAAGACAACAAAGATATAAAATAAATCATCTAGCTCAGTTATGGTACCTTATCTAGCCTTTGCATATGACTTAGTCATCTTTACTAATGCCTCATCCTCAAGCATCAATAATATCAACAAGTTCCTGCAATTATATCAAGAAATTTCTAGTTAGGTAATTATAAAGGACAAAACTGTATTCATTCATTCAAAAATAATACTTCTTGCAATGATCAACTTTATAGAGATCCTAACTGGTTTCAAACTAGGTTGTTTTTCAACGAAATATCTAGGAATTGAAGTTCATCCTAGAAAATAAGTTATGTACTTTGGAGACTTTATTATTAAAATCAAGATGAAAAATCATGAATGGGACAACAATCTCATCTACTTTTGGAGGGAGACTCACTCATATTTAATCTTTTTTCCTAAATATACCAGTTTATCATCTTCAGAGTATTAACCTCTCTGAATCTGTCATCTTTGGAATAAAAATGATATTTAACAGATTTCTATGTGGTACTAATGAGAACAAAAAGCTATATCATGGACCAACTGGAGATTTATTTGTAAAACTTACAAAGAAAAGGGTCTTCATATCAGAATTCTAGAAGTCACCCAACAAACTTTCACTTGCAAGCTTTGTTACAAATTCAGAGAAAACAAAAACCTTTGGTCTAAGTACATGCATTCTACCTACTTCTCTATATACCATACTATACAATTCCAGCTTACAACTAAAAGATCAAAAATTTGCAAGAGACTGAAGGAGGTGAGGCATATAGCAGAAGGATTTATTTATTAGAAACTTAGCGAATGAGATATGGAATTCTAGTTAGATATATGGTGAAACAATCTTCCTCTTATCTCTCTTAGTGATGATGAGATAAACTCTTGGTATGAATAGGAAAAAGTAAAAGACTACTGGTTTCAAGGTAATTGGAATACTTCCAAGTTTCTTCATGTTATTTTGCCATCAAACATGGAAAGAATCAAACTCATTTCCATAAATAAAACTTAAGAATACATAATTAAATTGAGATTATATAATCAGAGGGACTATAATACTAAAGATACATGGAACAAGATCAGGATCAAGGGAATGAAATCCAAGATCGAGATCAAAAGAACAAAATCCATGCTACTCAAGAAAATCTGGAATAATATCACTCCAAAGAAGTGTTACTTCCTTCTTTGGAGGCTGGGGAACAATTGGATCTATGTTGATTCAGTTCTCCATTATAAAAACATGTCTCTAGCCTCTAAATGTTAGTATTTTGAAAACTGTGAGTCCATAAACCATATTTTTATTTAATACGGGATTTCATGGAAAGTCTGATAGTATTTTGGATGCATTTTTAACTTAAGAATTATACGACATATGACACTAAACCATGTCATCAAGATTTGGTACCGTTATTCTCCTAAAGAAGTTCATATTTTCCCAATTCTCCCTTCTATTATATGTTGGGCCTCGTGGTCTAACAGAAATATTTTCAAGTATCAGTAGAAAAACATCTCTGCTAATACTATCATCCATCATATCAAGAACATAATCTTAAAGTTCGACATTGCAATTTTCCTCAAAAGAGACTACTGGACCAATGACGTAGATTCTGCCTATGTATTGGGTTGCTACAATCATCTAAATCAACCTCGAAATAATATAACTATCACTGGAAACCTTTTATTCCATAAGACTTAAGATGGACGTCAATGGTTATTGTTCGTTAACTAGAGAAGCAAGTAGATGTGTAATTATTATGAACAATAAAGGGAAGATCATCAGAGCTATTAGTTTGAGCAATGGTAAGAAGTCTCCTATCACATTTGAATGTAGAGCCCTCTTTGATGGTCTCACTCTCTGCTCCAAAATGAAATTCTTTAGCCTTGATATAGACACTGACTACAACATACTAAAAGCAATGATATTGAATCATAATATTTCATGGTTTCTATCATCCTTATTAGATTGTTCCAGGAAATTAATATCTTCAAACATGACAATATCACACATTTACCGGGAACAAAACACTATTGCAGATTGGCTAGCTAAGTCGACTCACATATGAAAATTCAAACAAGATCTACTGCCTTCCTGGATAGCCTTGAAGTTGAATTTATCAGAGACATATCCTAATACTAATAGGATATCACCTCTAAATATCTTTTTATCGCTATATATTTTAAAAATGTAAAATATACTAAATTTTCTTACCACGATAACTTTACAGGTAGTAATACATGACAAAACAAATTATAGCTCTATTATTAGTTCATTCCTCGCTGGTCTTGTAGAAGCTACAACTCCATCCAGATTCACCAATATATCACTTTATCTAAAAAGAAGCATAAAAACAAGGGACATATAAGGGCTAAAAAACATGGTAGGTCCCTCATATTTGTCACTTGTCTCACGTTAGTCTTCATCATTTAACTCTATGATAAACTGCTTTTCCACGTTTCAAAAAATGTAATAAACATGTCCTTTTTACGCCAACTCATCTTTTATTCTTCAATTACCTTTTGATTTTCCACATCAGAGTCCACGTAGGACACTTATGTGGATACAAGAAAAATATAAGTTTTACTTTTTAATTCAACCCAAACTCATTTACCCTAATATATAATCCATATCTAATCCAAATAAATTAAAAACTAATATGGAACCCAATTTTTACAATTAAAACTAGCCCGACTTCGAATAACTCATATTCGAGCCACAATAGCCCAACTTAAAACATAATCCAAAATCAATTGACCCAACAACCCATCCACCTATTTTCATTTACTCTAACAAGTGAATAAATAAGATAAAATTATATAATATCAAAGCGAGAGAGATGTCACCATCATCCAACAATCAACATGTAACAAATTAACGTTGTGACATACAGCCCCATAAATACCAAAATAAATTTAGATTTTCAAACTAGAATTATATATTTTAAGACTATTATGAATAAATAAGTAACTTTATGTTATTAATTTTACACAAATTTTTTTTGAATAAACTACTTATACATTATTTATTTATGTATTTAGTTATATAAAATTATTTTTAAATAATTTATAATCTATAATGGGTGAGTTAGTGATTAATACGCATTCTGCAAATCTATTATTAATTTACACCTAATAAATTTAACAAACTATGTATCTAAAATACCATTTTATATAAAATCATCAAACACGTATACAATCTCTTTCCTTTATTTTTTTAACTTAATTTTTTAAAGGTTCATATCTTTTAAATCGTTATTCGAAAAAAATCTGAAAATACTATTGGTTTTGTTTTATTAAGACGAACAAAACTAGATCTATTCATGATATTTTAAAAAATATATAAAAATATCGTGAGCCCAATTAAACCTGGTCTCACATCTACTTTTTTAGTCACGCTTGTATCATCTAAAATCATATTTTACAGTAGTATATGGTTTAGCACCTATCATAGTTGTTTTGGTTTAGCATCTATCATAGTTGTTTTGGTTTAGCATCTATCATAGTTGTTTTGGTTTAGCATCTATCATAGTTAGTCTAGTTTCTCATTATATGGTTTAACATATATCATAGTTGGCATGGTTTCTCATTATATGACTTAGCATCTATCATAGTTGTTATGGTTTCTCATTATATGGGTTATCATCTAGCATAGGTGTCTTGGTTTAGCATCTATCATAGTTGGCGTGGTTTCTCATTACATAGTTTAACATCTATTATATTATAGTTGACATGGTTTTGTATTATATGGTTTAGCATCTATCATGGTTGGCATGATTTCTTATTATATGGTTTAGCATCGATCATAGTTGGCTTGGTCTAGCATTTATCATAATTGACATGATTCCATTGGATTAGTTTGTCGTTATATAGTTTAACATCTATCATAGTTGCCTTAGTTCAACATCTATAAAAGTTACTTTGGTTTAGTATCTATCATAGTTGACCTGGTTTCTCATTAAACCGGATTCGCATCTATCAAAACTTCATATTCTTTATAACCCTCGCCTTCTTCACAACCTTCATCTTCTTCGTTTTTATAATAAAAACATTGTTCAACGACATTTTAAAGAAAATCGAGAATAAAATTGAAAACGAGTAAGACCTAAATCAATACAACATTTCAACTATAAATCAAAATAAAAACAAATAAAATACCAAAATCATGAGTAAAAATAGACTTAGAAACTCAAAAATACAGAATCTGTGGAAAATCGACTTATATGAAAACAATTCAAAATTAAACGTCGAAATCAAATAAAAACACCAAACAAATCAAAAAATACGAAAAAATCATATGAAAACAATAACAGAAAATTGAGAATCGAAAGAGAAGTATAACTGTAGCTAGTATATATTGTTTATGTACATAAAGAAAGAAACACAGATTAGGGTAAAAAGAGGAGAAAAGGTTAGTAAAAAATTTAAAAGCATTTAATAATTAATTAAGGGTATATTGTGTACTATAAAAGATAATTGGGTCTTAGATGATATATATAGGACTTAAATAGGTCTTGCTTATAAATATATTGATATAGAGTGAAACGCAGAGAAGCCTAAAGGGATAAAACCCTAATTTTTTTATTAATAAAAAACAATTCCCCGAACAATGAATAGAAGATAGGTTTATATAGAGTTCAAGCACACCCCTAAAACTAAAAATAAGAAAATTACAAAAATAGCCTAAAGTATTAAAATTGCGAAAAAAGAGAGGATAGATGAGCCCGAATGCCCAAAAAAGCCCATAGCTCACGAGCGAAGTCGGTGACTTGCGTTCGTGACGTCGTTTCCTTCGAAACAAGGTGTTGTGGGTCAAAATCTGACACCGGAGCTCCGAACTGTCAATTCACCGAACTGTCTGCATCATATATGAAAGAAAATATCTTAGGTTAATAATGATGAGAATGTAAATAATCAAAGAAATTAAAGCAATTATGAAAATGGTTTTTATATGAATCTTTTATAGTTAGAGGATAGATTAAATGCAAAGTTTAAAATATCAAGGACTGACAGTGAAATTAGTTATAACTTGTAACTCAATCAGTTATTCATACTATTTTTCTTATAAATAGAGAGGGGATTTCATAAATAAAGATTGATTGACACTTTTTACCCATAACTTTTCTTAATCATTTTCTCTCTCTCAAATTACTCTGAACATTTTCTCTCTTCGCAAAAGATTTAATACTTAACATTGGTGACCACAATGGGAGTTGAGTGAATTACCTAGATAACAAATCTAAAACTAATAAAATTTACAACTGAAGTTGACCACATTGGTCTCTAGGGTGTTTGTTTTCTTTTTATCATTAGAAGGGTTCTCATTCATTCGCTATGTTACTCGTGGATTATCTTTGTGTTTTAGTGAGTTGGATTGAGAGTTTGAATCCAAATTTTCAAAGTCATTCAAATGGTTAAACATGTTACGTACTTCTAGGGTACGGAATGTTGTTATTAGTTTATTTTTATGAGTTATATGAGAAACGGACTCGCTAGCATTTGGTTTATCATTTTGAATGCTTTGTTTATCAATTTTGTTTTCAATATTTGTTCTGTTATTTTTCACATCTTTAATTTTTTTAGTTTGCTTTTTCTCTTTTAGATAAATTTCAATAATTTATGTGTTTTCAGCTCCTGGTTTAGAAAAATAAATGTTGTTATCATTGATACCATCATTATCTTTCTTAGATGAAATGTTTTTATCCTTTTGTATTACAATTGATTTTTATTTGATTTGTTGTTTCTAAATCTAAATTCTTTGTTGAGAAGATGGATTCAAAAGAGGTTGTACTTTATTTTTGGGAGTTTTGTATATTGCACCTTCTTTATTAAGTTCGCACTTTTTACAGTCTTTAGATTGATGTCCAAGCTAGTTACATTCAAGAAAATAGTGAGGTTTCTCACCATAAGAGATAGTTTGCCAAAAACCATCTCCTAATCCAAAACCAATCCAGATCTTATGAGAGAGTGGTTGAGAGACATCCATCTCCAACCAAGCCTTACAACAATTATATATGTCATGGACCCATATATCAAGAGGTCTTCCTAGAGAATTTTATATATATGCAATCGTGTCTTGATTGTACATATATTCAGGTAAATTTGGGTAAGAAACCTACACAAGTGTTATTGGGATTCAATTTTTGGATTTAATCCCACAAACCATTTAAAAAGGTAAAATGAATGTTGACCCACAATCCATACATTCCTTTTCCAGACTTTTTTTAACATCTTTTATCAACTCTAATTATATCAGTAAATGGCGGAGGTAAACTAAAGTTACCAACAAACATAAAGGTTTCTAGAAATGATTTGATTAATTCTAATTTAGTTTAACCATATGAATTTAGCTATTATAGTTAAAGAAGAGAGAGAAAGTAACTTGGTCTTATATTTTTCCTCGAATATTACTACTTTTGTCCTTCTTTAGTCTGAATTTGGACTTTTTCATGGATGAAATCTTTCGTTTTGACTCTAGTTGCTTTTGCATATGTCTTTTATTTGTTCCTTGTTTCTCCTTTCTATGGGGTATTTGTCTGTTCATCTGTCAAAAATATTGGATTGTTGAAAACTTCTTTAAACTGGTTAGGGTTTGAGTTTTTTTTATGTTTGAGGTTTGCTTGCTAGGGTTGGATATTATTATTCATAAGTTCATATGTTTGTAGATTTTGATTATGTCATGCTTGCAAAGCTTTTTTCTTCTGGATCTTTAATGATATTTCTCTTTTCACGACACTTTCCGGGGGAAAGTTAATTAGTATTTGACATTGAGTGAAGGTTTTGTTTGAGTTTTTTTCTAATTTGTATATTTTTGTTTTGTGAACGAATTGCTTAAATCGATTTAATTCAAAAAGCTTAAGTTGTAAAAATGTTGAGTTGCAGGTTTTGAGAGCAAGATCTGAACTTTGATCGGATCTAGGAATTTTGACTGTATCGCGCGACTTTGCCTTTGTGCGATTTTTATAGCATTTTTCAGAAAAACTTCTAAAGTTTTGTCTGTATCCCCTATTTATTGTACAACAGTAATTAATTAAAAAAAATTGATTGAATTTTTTTGTCTGTATTTTTTTTAAATATCAAACAAAAAATTTACATAATATTAATATTATATATTAATTTTAATTTTAATAATTATTTATAAAATAAATTATTTATAAAACTTTTAATCTTTTTTAATAAAAATATAAAACCATTAAAAGAAATAGCTGACATATAAAATAACCAAAACAATAAATCCATATATATATATATATATTATAGTTATAATATATTAATTTTTATTTTAATAATTATATATCTTATTTATAAAAACTTTTAATCCTTTTTATTTTATAAAACTTTTAATAAAAAAAAAATCCCATATGGTCCCGGCGGGGCTCGAACCCGCGACCTTCGGCTCATAAGACCAACGCTCTAACCAACTGAGCTACGGGACCTTTGTGCTACTACATCACAATATAAATTAATTAACCCTTTCGGTATTCCGTTTATTCTAATCTCAACTTGTGCGTACAATTTGGAGCTACTAAATGAAAATATAATTAAAAGATGAATATTTTTGGTAAGAAAACATGGAAATCTCGGATAATTTCACGAAAGAGTTGCTCATTCAGATAAATCTCAAACAAATTTTTATGGGATTATTTAAACATTTCTTCTCATCAAGTATGAATCATTTTAGATTAGAATTGAAGTTATTTATGCAAGTCAAATGGTAGTGGTTGAAGGATTCGTCGTTTAGTTATGTGTCATATATATAAACTAAACTAATAAGTGAGATTTTTAATAGCAATATAAGAAAAGGTCACTGTCCACATGTTCCGATTTGAAGTTTGGTGGTGTCATAGACATCAAAGATTTTGCTGCACAACTCAACTGAAGTTGGAGCAAGGTTGTTTATCTGATTTTTAGATCCGAGTCCTATATGTATTTTGATTTCGAGTCCTACATGTAATTAGATTTCAACTGAAATTGGAGCAAAATCATTTATCTGATCTACTTCAAATACATATTAAAAGCAAAATATTAATTTACACGAACATTAAAAAAAAAAGTTTACAAAAAAAGTATGGTTGTAAGATTTTTGAGCTTTTTTATTATTATACTTGTCATGCTAAAAAAAATACTACAAACCCTAATTACGAACAACAAAATATATTTTCCTATTATAAATATAATTAGCATTTTGTTTGTTTTTTATTTAGCATTAATTGACCTTTTTATTGGCATAAACTTTACTAACTTTAAAATTGACAGGTAGTTAAAGATAAAGTTGGAAAAGAATTATTTTGGGTTGTCTATTAATGTAATAGCCCCCATAGTTTTAAAAGCTACAGTGAAATGACTATTAATAGAAGTAGAGTTTGTGTAAAGATTAAATTCGTTTTATGTAACTCGTCTAATTCTAATTTTAAGCAAACAGTAATTCGTTTTTTTTCATCTTATTGATATAGTTTTACTAATTAGTAAAGTAGTATTAGCTAGAAAAAAAAAATTATCCATACGATTCTTTCGACAATTTTATTTTATATTTTATGATTTTGTAATAAAAAAATCTATTTAAAAAAAATTATTATGGCTAGTGGCGTAGTTAGGATCGAAATATTATGATTTATATTGATATAACAAATATGGTTTATATTAAAATTTCAAATATTAAATTGTCGGTGTCATGACATAGTATACATTACATAAATAACTAAAATGTGATTATAGAAAAAAAACTAAAAGTGAACATAAATCTAAGTTAATTTTACTTGTAGCTTTTTCAATAATAATTTTTAAACCCAATTAATTTTACAACTTGAAAAGCTCGTAAACCCAATTGAAGATTTTATGTTTTTTTTGTATTCACAATAATCCTAGAAAGTTCCGCAAGTCCTTCCAAATTAGAAAATCTAGCATCTTTTCTGACACTCCTAATATAACACTCAAATTGGTTTGTCAAAACTTTATCATCAACATCATAAAACTGAGTTGGGTACATTTTTGCAATTCTCAATAATAATTTACTATAAAAAGCTTCAAATAAAGAGCGAGGACTCAAGCATGCACTATACTGCAACGACTCAATAACTTTCATATAAAACCTCTCATTCAACTCTTTTAATTGCATATCTAAAATATTCATGAAGCAATCAAACTTGTAGTGATGCAAATTAGAAACAATAGGAGCTAAATGCCTAAATTTCATATCTTTCGCATATTGTGCCGTCATATCAGGAATGTTAGCACTCAAGTTGTTACAAGATGACACAACTTTATCCAAAAATTCTTCCCAACCGTCATTTCTCATATCCTGTAATCGATCCTTATTTATTGAAACAAGCTCCAAAGCATTCAAAATATCTTGATCAGCCCTTTGCAACGTCAAAGACAATTCATTTTTCACCCATAATACATCATTCATCAAATGCAACATGAAAGTAAAATCAAATGTTTGCATCACAGTTAACAAGGTCTTTGCTTCTCCATTTTTATCACTCAATCCATCAACTTCCAACTCTTCAAGAACTTCAATAACTGGAGAAAAGAATTTCATCAAACTAATACGTGTTAATACTGAGAACCCCACCTTGTGTCACCAGCTCTTACAAGAAACATCTCTTGATTCAATCCGCGACCAGTTTCCACAAAGCCCCCTTCTATCAAATTTGTAACTTGATTTGCTTGATATTCTCGAAGTAAATCCTGACATTTGTTAGATGACCTAATAACATTAACAACACGTGTAACAACTCTAAAAAAATCATTTCACGCAAATGTGTTCTCTTACAACTGCAATAAGTGCCAATAACGATTGGTGAGAAAAACAATGTCATAATAAGCATTAGGATTGTCCTTTTGGATCAAAGTTTTCAAACCTCTAAATCTACCATGCATGTTGCTTGCCCCATCATATCTTTGTCCTCTAATTTTAGACATAGATAATTTATATCCACACAACAAACTCTCAAGAGTATTTTTTTTATTGAAACTGCATTAGCCTCTTGGACATGAACTATTCCAATAAATCTTTCCATAACAAACCTGTTCTCTCAACAAAACGAAAAACAACAGGAATTTGTTCTTTACCAGAGCAATCTCAAGATTCATCAACTAATACATAAAAATTACTATCTCCAATTTCTTTGACAATTTTGCTAACTATTTCAACTGCACAAGCATTCACATGCTCTTTTTGAATATCAAGAGAAATCATCTTATGATTTTTCGGAGCATTTTTTAACACAATTAATATTCCTTCATTGATCAAGCCAAAAACTTCTAATTGTTAAATAGATAAGGCCCAAGCCCGTTAGCTAGTATGTTTTATCTATAAATAAGAGCATATACATTATGTAATAGATACACTTTCTAAATAATACAAAAACCCTAGCCGCTTCTAAGAGACTCCTTATTGATATCTCTTTTGTTCTTTATTTAACATGGTATCAGAGTCTGGAGTAATCTGATCGGGAAAGCGTAGCGATCCCTCCATTTCGTGGATCTACCATGTATTCAATTTTGTATTAGTATTGGATTTCGGTTTGGAATTGGATTTATTAGGAAATCTTGGATATGTTCAGCAATTTTGAATTATGTACTGGTATTGATCTTGACAAAGCAGGTTAAAATTTTATAAAGAGTTGTATTATTATTTTGAATTTGGAGGAAATAATCTACTAAGTTATTTGAGTTATTATTCGATAAAAGTATAATCCACTAAGTTATTTGAGTTATATTATTAGATTTTGGTTTTGTTTTGGATATGGTTTTGTGTAGTTTCCAATTTTTTCTCTTGTTTTTCGATTGGATCTGTGTTGGAAATTTTGATATGTTTTTCGTCAGAATAGATATAGTTTTCGGTTTTCAGATATGCTGTGTGCAGCCCCAATCAAACGGTCTGATCGAAAGGCAAACGATGTCCATTTTGTTAAATTTCAGAGAGTGTGTTCGGGGAATCCAATCCTTCAATCTGGCCGGTTGGATTATGATCTGATGCTAGAGTTTGGGAAAGGAATCGCTACTGAAACAATGCAGGATTTTTGTTGGTAAAACCATGAATTCAATTTGATTTTCATTTTCATTTTGGTTCTGATTTTTATTTTAATTAGAGATTGGAAATTAGAAATTGGAAATCGGATTTAGTTTGATATTTGATTGGATTTAGTTTGGTATTTGGACTTGGTTTTGGATTTGGATTTGATTAAGTATTTGATTTGATTTTGCTGGACCACTAAGATTTTGAATTTGGACTTGGTTTAATTTTGGATTTTGGGTTTGTTTTTATTTTTATTTGATTTTACAATTTGGATTTGGTATTTCTTTTGTTTGATTTTGTTTGATTTTGTTCGATTAGAGATTGTGGATCTTATTGCGAATATAATAAGAAAAGACGATTCTCTACAGTCTACTAGTAATAAAATGAATAAAAAGAACTGTGTTATGTCAACATCTGCATACCATTCAGGCATGTCCTTGTCTTCCACTTCAAGTATTGATTCGGATTTTGGATTCGGGTGTGTCTCATTACATGTCACCTCACATTTTGAATTTTGTTTCGTTGTCTCATGTTTCACCCATATATGTTTTGTCTGCTAGTGCTACACCAATGTTAGTAGAGGATATTGGCTCTATTTGTATCCCCCATTTATTGCTATATAATGTTTCTTATGTTTACACCCTTGCTTTGAATCTTGTTTCGGTTAGCCAATAAAGTAAATCTGGTTGTTGTGTCTTGTTTTATGATTCTGTTTGTGCTATAAAAAAAATCAAAAGACTCATAAAATGATTGGGGCGTGTCGTAAAATATGGAACTCTATGTTTTAGAGAAACTCGAAGTAACAGATATGGATGTCTATGGTGTTGATAGTGGAAAAACATACTTAACTGTTATTGTTGCCTCTTGTGTTGATTTGTCTTCGTTTCGTTTGAATCCTTCATCGTTTGAGTTTTATCTTTGGCATTATCGTCTTGGACATGTATATACATCGTGTTTAAAAATTTTAGTCTCTACATGTGCTTTAAGTCATCTAAACACTTGTAATATCTCGGATTGTAGTGGTTGTAAACTTCCGAAATTTTCGGTGTTACCGTTTAATGAAAGTGCACTTCTTTTATTGCTCTGTTTGATATTATTCATTCTGATGTCTGCGGTCTATCTCCTGTCTCCATAAAGGGTGGTTCATCCTACTATGTTCCTTTCATGATGATTATACTCGATATACTTGGGTTTAACTTATGAAACGGAGATCAGATTTCCCTGGAATTTATAGAGAATTTCGGACACTTGTTAAGACTCAATATTATGTTGTAATAAAATGCTTCAGGCGTGACTTAGAGGGTGAATATACATCCAATGATTTTACTCAGTTACTTGCATCTGATTGTACCATAGCTCAGTCTTATTGCACTGACATCCCTCAGCAGAATAGTTTTGCATAAAGAAAACATCGTCACCTTATTGAGACTGTCCGTTCTTTACTTTTATCTGCTGAGGTTCCTACTATTTTTGGGGAGAAACAATTCATACTACTGTATATGTGATTAGTCAAATTCCCAATGCTCATAATGCAGGGATGTCTCCCTTTCAGAATTCATACATACAAATTCTAGATTATTCTTCCTTACGAGTATTTGGATGTATATGTTTGTCATTCGTCCTCATGTAGACTACAACAAATTGGGCCCTAAATCTATAATATGTGTTTTTCTGGGTTATGGTGTTAGACAGAAATGTTATCGTTGTTTTGATACTACTAGTCAGAAACTTTATGTCTCTCGACATGTTATATTGCTTGAGTGTATCCCATTTGATTGATTCCAGCGAAATCACATGATATAACAAGTACCAAACTTCGGACTATTGATCCTTTTGAAAATCATAAAGACATACACATTGATATTAATGTGCCAGCTGCCATCTCATGAGATATTGACTACAATTGATATTAATTCTGCTCCATCAATTCATGATTTAGTTTCTTCTTTTAGTGAACCACCGGCCCTACCCCTCAGAAGATCTACTCGTATAAGTAAATCTACCAAACTACTAGATTTTGTGTATTCTTCTTGTTCAAATCCTTTCGCCTCTTTTATAGCAAACATACGTGATTTATATGAATCTTGGTCGTTTAAAGAAGTTTTTTATGATCCTCGTTGACCAAATACAATAGTCGAAGAGCTTACCACTCTTTATCAAACTCATACATAAGATATAGTTAAACCTTTATCCGGTAAGCATATAATCGACGCTCGATGGGTTTTTAAAATAAAATAAAAAATCTGATGGGTCTGTTGAAAGATATAAGGTTTGTCTTGTAGAAAAAAGGTTATTCATAGAAGTATGGTATGGATTATGATGAGAAATTTGCCCCAGTGGCAAAAATAACGACAGTTCGTACTCTTAATGCGGTTGCATCTGTTCGCCAGTGGAAGATCATCCAACTAGATGTCAAAATTTCATTTTTGAATGTTGATCTTTATGAAGAGGTTTACATGACTCCTCCTCCAGGTGTTGCTCCACAACCAGGTGAAGTTTTTCAACTTAGGAAAGTTGTATATGGTCTCAAACAAGCTCATCATGCTTGGTTTGAAAAATTCTCTATGGTTATTACTTCACTTGGTTTTCTTGCTAGTAATCATGATTCAGCCTTGTTTATCAAATGTACGAGTGCTGGACGGATTATTTTATCCCTATATGTAGATGATATGATCATTACAAGTGATGATATTGATGGTATAGAGGCACTCAAACGTGATTTGGCTCAATGCTTTGCGATGAAGGACTTGGGACTATTGCGATATTTCTTAGGTATTGAGGTGGCTCACTCTCCAAACGGTTATATTCTCTCTCAAAAAAATATATATTTGATTTACTTGAGCAAATGCGACTTTCTGATAACAAGACGGTAGATATCCATATTGAAACCAATGCTCTCGTAGAGAGCTTGGTCCATCTTACAGTTACTCGACCAGATATAGCTTATGATGTTCATATGGTTAGTCAGTCTGTTACTGCTCCTACATCCGTCTATTGGGGAGCTACTCTTCGAATATTGAGATATCTTCGTGGCACTCAGTTCCAAATCATTTTGTTTCCTTCAATTTCTTCAGTTAAACTGTGTGCCTATAGCGATGCTAATTGGGATAGTGATCCTCATGACCGAAAATCTACTATTGGTTTCTGTATTTCGTTGGAGATTCATTAATCTCATGGAAAAGTAAAAAACAAGATGTTGTCTCTAGGTCGTCTACTGAAGTTGAGTACCGTGCTATGGTTGTGACCACATATGAGATTATTTGGTTACGATGCCTTCTTGCAAATATGAGGATTAATGTTACTAAACGACTTATTTATACCGTGATAACAAAAATGACATTAAAATAGAAAAGAATTATGTTTTTCATGAGAGGATGAAGCACATTGAAATAGATTTTCACTTCACTCGGCATCATCTTCAAATCAGAACCATCTCACTTCCATATGTTCTATCTGCTTTGTAGATTGCTGATATTTCACGAAGGCTCGGTCATCAGCGCGATTTTGTTTTCTTTATGACAAACTCTCAATGTTTATTAGTGTTGCATTGTGAGTTTGATAGAGGGTGTTAAATATATAAGGCTCAAGTCCGTTAGCTCATATGTGCTATCTATAAATGAGAGCCTATACAATATGTAATAGATACACTTTCTAAATAATACAAAAACCCTAGCCGCTTCTATGTGACTCCTTCTTCTTCTCTTCTTTTTTATTTATTTAACACTAATAACTCAAGAAATTTTCCTTTATATGAATAATGTTTTAGATTCATCATGTCCACAAAAATGCCAAACCACTTAGTAAAAGATATTTAACATCTATAAGTGATGCATTCAATCTTACAAAATAATCAACTTTCTCTTTGTCACTTTGCATCTTTAAAGAAGCTTCAATATTTTGCTGAGACATCATAAGAGATTCACATTTTGTCACTGCAAAGTTATGTTGATTACCAACAAGGATTTTTAGTCTACTTTTCGTATTCCAACTTTGAAACCCTTTCTTTTCAGCAAAACTCTCTTGACTACCCGTGCCACACTCATTCTTGAATAAATAACAAAGCAAACAATAGACATAGTTATTATCTTTACTATATTCTAATCAGCTTATATATAAATCAAACCAAGATTGAACAAATGCACGTATTTTTTTGTTAAAATGTATTGGACTATAGTTCTCCTTACGGGGTTGAGTTGGACCTTTTAAAAGACAATCTCTTCTTCCGAGTCTTGAAGATCTAGATGGAAGCTAGAAATTGGGTCTCTTTTTCCTGGACCAACCTCCAAATTTTCCCATTTTGAAGATTGATCTTCGACTCCAAGTTGTGAATTATTGACCACCGAAACATGTGCTTCTGGAATAACAACTTCATTTGTGTTTCTCCATGGTTAACTTTAGTAATTAAATTAGAGACATTTGTATTTTCTCTTTTATATTTAGGAGTGTTTTAAAATATCTATGCATCCTATAATGACAAACATAAAAAAAAAACCCAATCAACAATAAAATTTAAGCTTAATCTTTGTAACTAGTAAATAATAACATAAGACATGTAGCAAAGCTTCAATTTTGAGAATTCATAACATGAATACATAATAAATATTTTAGTGTTTGAAGCTAAAAATCAGAAGAAAGTAAGAAAACACTAATATATTACGAGTCAAGTCTAATCTAATATATAGGACATATTATATAGTCAGTCAAATCTTATATATATATATATATATATATATGATATAAATTTAATCTAATATATAGGATAAAAAATTCTATTAGTGAGTCTTGAACCCATGACCTACGAGTTTTTGGCCTTATTGTTTGTCAAACAAACATCGGTTCGTGTTAATTAAGTACTAAATATACTCCCTCCGTCTTATAATATTAGACGTTTTAGGAGAATTTTTTTGTCTCATATTAATTGTCGTTCTCTTTTTCTAAGGTAGTATTAATCATGTCTTTTCAACTTTCCACCAATAGAATTCTTAATTGATTGCAGAAACTTTTCATCCCACCAATCAAATTTATTGTTGTTTATTTTTCAAAGTAATTATTGCTCTTCTTAATATTGGTGAAACAACATTAAACGACTCATATCACGAGACATAGAGAATATTATTTTAGGAATTAGATGGTTCATGGCCCCAAAAGCACCTACCCAACTCTATATGTGATTATGACTAGTTTCTATTTTGATTTATTTGATTGAATTTCGATTCAAAGGGAAAAAAATGTGGAGCTGCAATACTTCACTCCCAGTAGTAATAAAACATTAATGAACAAGTATGTAGATGTATCATTAATTTACCGTCTGTGGTGCTGCTTCCCAAACTTATCCATTTATAATTGTTTGGATTTCATTGAATTCTAGTCATTTATCTCTAAAATAATATGAACAGTCTATTTTATATTTAAAAAATTAAAAATTATGATACATTATTATGTTTTCTATACATCTGGTCTAGAGACGGATAGGATTAACTTTTTTTAAAATAATAATTTTCATTTTTATTCATTCTTTTCTAATCTATAAGCATTTTCTCCTTAAATATTTTTTTGTTCGCACTTTCATATTATTTCTTTTCAGTTTAAAGTCTGTCACTCTAACACTTTATTTTTTAAAAATAATACTTAATGATTATCTAATATTTTATTACAAATAACTATAAAAATAGATTAAAATATATGATATTTTTATAAATATTATATATATATATATTATAAATTTTTAATTTTCAACTCAAATGTGCTTTTAAGTCATTTGCATTGAATTAAAAATATATCATTATCTTTTAATAACAATCGGTAATTTATTTGTTTGTTTTAAATATTTTTTACGAGTGAAAATAAACATCGAGTTTTTAGATTAGGATTTTATAAAAAAAAATTATTTTTTTTCACAAAATATTATTTTAAAAAATTAAGGTAAACAAAAAGTAAAATAGACGCATCCTGGAGTTAGGGCTGTTATCGGTCCGGGTTTTGAAGGAACCGGACCGGACCGCTAAGTTTATCGGTTCGGACCGATCCGGACCGCTAAGCTTTCGGTTCTGATTTTTGGAACCGGACCGAACCGCTAAGCTTTCGGTTCGGTTCGGTTCGGTTCGGTCCGGTCCGGTCCTGTTCGGTCCGGTTCGGTTCGGTTTCGGTTTCGGTCCACTTAAAAAAATAAAATCAATTAAAAATTTATTTTTAATTATTTTTTTATTAAAATAAATGAGATAAAAACTAAGTTTATAAGTTTATCTTTCATTTTCTTAAAAAATTGGTAATTAACTATTAATTTTGATACTATAATTTATAAAAGAATATATAATAATAATAAATAATCGATTTTAACGGTTTTATTGGTTCGATTTCTTATCGGTTCTACCGGTTTATCGGTTTTATCAGTTCGATTCCGTATCGGTTCTTTCGGTCCTATCGGTTTTATCGGTTCGGTTTCTTATCGGTTCTATTGGTTTATCGGTTCTATCGGTTCGGTTCCTAACCGGTTTTTCGTTTCGGTTCCTTATCGGTTTTCGTTTTTAGAATGGAACCGCGAACCAGACCGTTAAGGTTCGGTCCGGTTCTCAGTCCGGTCCTTATCGGTTTGGTCCCGGTTCGGTTCTCGGTTCCGGAGAACCGTTGACAGCCCTACCTGGAGTTCATCCATTTTATATGTTCTCTTTTTCTAGTCTATGACTTTCCTTTTATTCTTGGAAAAGATCAATAAAAAAATAGGAATAGTTAAGGGATAAAAAATATTGATCATTGTTATATTGATGAGATGAATGTTAAGTAGGCATAGAAGATAATTGGGAAAGTTAAGGCTGTTATCGGGTCGGGTCGGTCCGGGTTTGGACGAGACCGAGACCGACTCGATAAGCTATCGGGCGGGTCGAGCCGGACCGTTAAGCGAAGGGAGCCAGATATTATGGACCGGGACCGGCTCGTTAAGAATCGAGTCGGTCCGGTCCGACTCTTAACGGGCGGGTTTGTTAGTTCATCATAATTTTCTTTAGGGTTTTAGTTAAGAATATGCATAGATTATGAAAAAATTTATGTATTTCTCTTATCGGGCTGGTTACCGGGCGGACCGGTCCAGACCGGTAAGAGAGTCGGTCCAAAAATTTGGCTCCCAACCCGCTCCCTAAGCTATTCGGACCGGTCTCGGGCGGGTCTTACCGATCCGGTCCCGGGCGGGTTAACGGGTTGGGAGGCCCCCTAACAGCTTTAGGGAAAGTAAATGATAATAAGGTTAGTGATGAGGTAGTTAGTGTGACAATTTTTTATTATTTAATAAACTTCATACTAATTAGGGAATTGCTAAAAAAAAAGCCAAAACTACTCCGCGAAATCGCTTGTTTTGAATTTTAAAATTCTTCCGTGAAGTTTTTTTTTGACGATTTTGTCCTTCACAAAATCGTATAAATAGAAGAAATTACTCCGTGAAGTTACCATAATTTCCCAAAAAAATACAATTTCTCTACCTTCTCTCTACTTTCTCTCTCTAAACATAAAGAACTAAAACTAAAACTAAAGAAGTTAATAGTATCATTATCAATTAAAATGTTACCCATTGCCTTCAAAACCACTTAATCATATATACAAACACTTCGATGACTTATTTGTAAAAAAAAAACATATTTAAATCTTAGTTTTCGAAAGGTTTTTTAAACCATAATGGGTATTTTGTTTTACTTTAAATTTATATTGTTTTTAGTTAGTATAAGTCTTTAGTAAATGATAACCTACTAAAAAAATTACAAAAATGGATAAAATTGAAAGATAAATGTTAAAAAATTGGAAAAAAAAAACGATACAAATCTGATACAGGTCTTTTGGCCAATGAAATGGCGCACGCGATAGTGCTGACGCCATTGCACGGCGGCAACAGAGGTCTGTACGCCATTGCACGGCGGTTGTAGAAAAACAAGTTTTGTTACCATTTCGGCAAGTTTTGTTAACATTTTATTAAGTTTTACAAAGTTGAAAAAAAAAGAGTTTTTGATTAGTTTAAGTTTTGAGTTTTTATGATTTTAGTGAGTTTTAGGAAGTAAAATGTTAAGTTATGGTAGATTTTATGTTTTGCAACTTCATTAAGTAAATAATGGCATAAAACATAATTAAATGAACTTCTAAGGACTTTTTGGGTTATTTTCCTAGTGGCAATTTTGTAAATATTGAAAAACAGAAAAAAGCGACTTCGCAAAGTAGTTTTGACTTTTTTTTAGCAATAACGTACTAATTACTGATAGTTTGAAATTTAGGTATCCGTTATTTACCTTACTGCAAACAGGTATTTAAAAAGAAAGTAGGTTCCGGGTTCGTTCATAAATTCTGTGGGGACGGATTCGATTGTAAAATTAGATTAAAAGCCCAGTCCAATACTACATCTACATGTAATTTCAATATTTATTTTACGCGGGAACGAAAGGAAATCTTAATAAGAAAATAATTTCTTCTTTATCTAATTCCGTGTCAGATTGATCTTCAGTTACCGATTCCCTAGCCTACCATCAGGTACTCTTCACCTCCCTTTATCATCTTTATCATCTTTATCATCATCAAGCTTAAGTCTAACCTTTCTTACTTAGTACTTCCATCAGTGCTCTATGTAAAATTCATTCGCATGTAACAACATAAAACCCTAATTCTAGCCATATTTGGGCTTTTGCTTTCTGCTTTTCTTAGACTTATGAATTCGATTTTCAGAGTCCTGTTAGTCTTACCAGTATTTAATCGGGAGTTGTAAGAATACAAATCAATTGTTAGTTGTTACAGATCCGAATCACAAGTCACGTTCCAGTAAGAAATATTAAGAAAAGAAGAAGAAGGCTATGTCCATTGTCTCCTTGTTGTAAAGCCTGTAGTCAATTCATATTCTTTAATTACACATCCAACATCAAAAATATCAAAACTTCAATTGATTTATCTGTTTCCAGACTCTGTATTGCTACTTATTAAGCTAGCTTTTCAAATTTTCCCCCAATCTTCTGTCTGCATCTGCAGATTTTAATGGGAGCTAAGCTTGGTACTTTCCTTTTCTGCCAATTCTACTATTTTTGCTCCTCTGTTCTTTGATTGTTACAACTTGTCGTGTATACTGATCGCAATTGATACTCTCCTTTTTTACTTTTGTTTCCGTGCATGAACTATGGGAGTATTGTAGTGGTAGCAATCACTGTTTAGATTGTATATGATGAACTCTATTTTGATAACTAGAGTTAAGCTTTTGTTCTCACCTAGTATCGAAAGACTGCGATCATGTTATCTAGTTTCTGTCTCATCCTTGTAAAATTTGTTGCCAACACAAACTGTTGTCCCATGGACTACGCTGATAAATGGGTATGTTATGAATTAACAGCCTGAGGAGGCATTTGTATTGCTCCACAGAATCCAGGTTGGTAGCTTAAGCCCGTAGGGCTTTTTCTGTTTGAGTACTTACAGTTTTATTTACATTCATGTGGCGGAGGAGGGACTTGCAGTTGGGCCATTATAGGGCCTTTGCTGTTCCAATTAAGTGATGTAGTAGCTTAGTGCTGTTCCAGTTCGGTGATGCAGTAGCTTAGGCTGGGTGGTAGTCTTTGGCGTAACAATTTATTTTTAGTGTTCATCATCCCCACTATTTTGTTTCATCTTTTGTTCTTTCACCCTTAAATACTTTCATGTGGTGCAGCAGTCAAGCTGTAATTGGTTTGGTATAGTAGTTCGAATGTAATTGCTGGGAGATTTCTCTAGATAAGCACTCATGGCTAGATTTTGGTCTAAGCCTTTGCAAGATAGAATGAATTAAAACTCCTACGCAATATGTCTGGAGATAAATTCAAGGGTACGATCCCACTCAATCAATGAGCAAACTAGGTCTTACAAAAATTTATGTGACAGGAATGAAAATTTAAATATGTTACAAGAATTGCCTACTTACGGGGAATGCTATTTGTTTCATATTACACCATTGTTTAAACTCTTCTCTTAGTCTTGCTCAAGTTGAACGATAAAATTGAAGATATCTGTTGCATAAGCTGGAAATTTTTAGTGATTATTTTTCTTTTGGATTGTTGTTTTTCTACTAGGAATCATGTTATAATCTTTTGTTTTAATTGAGGCCGGGGGTATTCTGTGTCTTATTTTTGTGTCTTATATTTCATTCTAGCTATATTACAAAATTTTCAATTCACTCAAAAAATTTCTAAATGTTTTCTATATTTCTACTTAAAAAATTTCAATTTAGCCTAATTTTGCAATTTTGTGTTGAGATACACTTTTTTGCAATTATATTTTCTCTAGAATTTTATATTTCTGTTACCTTAATCATGCTGTATTTTGATGGACTAACACTTTTTCTTTCTTTCGTAGACCAAAAACTAAAAAGATGAAAGTGAAGATATTGCGTATCCTTTGCTGCTTAAGTTTTGTGTACCCTGTTCCTCTATTTCAAAAATTGGAACTTTTATAACCCGTAGTTCCAAATTCATTTTATTTTTCACATTTCATTTCCCAGTGCTTCAGTACATTTACAGTTTATCTCGAGTTCTAAAGGATTCTTGGCAAAAAAACTGTTTTTAAGAGTGAATTACTACGTTTCCGGTACTGTTCAGATTTTATTTTAGCTTTTCAAAAAGAAGTTTTTTCTTGACATATCTACCTTTGGCTTCTTGGGGGACTTCGGATAGAGTATGTTCTTCTTCTTTCTATTAAACCTGTTTTATCTTTATTTATACAACATGTGAAATAGATATATATGGTCTGATTTATCTTTATTTATCCTACATATGGAATTGATATGTTTGATCTGATTTTTTTTTTCACAGGTGGCATGCTGTTGGATCATGGACCTGGGATGCCCAAGATGAAACATGTGGAATTTGTAGGATGCCTTTCGATGGTTGTTGTCCCGACTGTAAACTTCCCGGGGATGATTGTCCTTTGAGTAAGTTGCTCCTACTCACTCATTTCATTTCTATCATTTGTATCGTGTGCCATATACATGCCATTGTTTACGTCTCTCAAAAGTTTGATTTTAGGACTTTCTTGGAAGATAAGGTCGAAAATATTTCTTCTTATCTCAGGCTGTCGAGTATTTTTTGTCTTTTAGCATAGTAGGCTGCTAATAAGCTCTCGCGGAAATACAATATATATGTTACACTTTTGAGTGGGTTGTTGTTACCTTAGACATGGTTAATTTGCAAACCATCTGCATTCAACAGAGTTTGTTTCCACCTGCACAAAGATTTTAGATGGTTTGTCCTAACTTGACAACCAGTAAAACCTAATTAATGAATCAATCCTTCGCTGGTGATCTATGTCAAGCTGGTGATATGATTCATACGAGTCTGCGAACTAATTTTGATGGGTTTTGATCTGCTGTTAAATTGGGACTCTGCGGCAAAACACTTTTAAGTTGGTTCTCTTCTTATTTTATCCAACTAGGAATAGAAAAATGTTCTATGCTGTTCTTGGTTTCAGCTTTTAGTGTGCCAATATTCTTCAATATACTTGCAAGCACAAGGGATGGCATGCTGAAGCCCAAAGTTTCTTCTTTTGCTATGCATATTTGTTGTTACTGAGTGGTTTCAGTTATGTACTATTGCTTTGATTAAGTTGCATCTTCATGAAGGTGTTATCAAGGAGACTTGACTATATGTTTTGCTGCAAAATGTAATGAAGAAGGATCCATTCTGTTAATAATCGGACCTCAATTAGCGTAAGAGGTCTCAGTTTTGCAATTAGGTTAAGTTACACAAGACTATAGTTGATGTTGCCTCAGAGAAACACATGTAATGAACGGATTGCTTTTTAATGTGTTCTATAATTCGTGCATTGCTCATATATATATATATATATATATTGCCACTTGGAAGCCTAGGATTTAAGAGCAAAGGAATTCATTGAAAATGATTTTCTTTTTTCTAAGGAAAGGAAGCAAATAGATATATATTTGGGTAGAGAAATAGGGGTGGTAATACTGTTATTTAATCGTAAATGTATCAAGGTTTCAACATCTGAAGGTGGTTTCATTATATACTGATAATTTATCGTTTTGGGGAGCAATAATAATGAACTTCAAGTCAGAAATTATGATTATAAATGCATAAGTTATGATGTATATCGGCTAAGAGATTCTTCACTTATATCATTTCTCAACTGTTGCAGTTTGGGGGGAATGCAATCACGCGTTCCATCTTCACTGCATCTTAAAATGGGTAAATTCACAGAGTGGTCAAGCCCATTGTCCTATGTGCCGTGGAGAGTGGCAGTTCAAAGGACAGTGAGGTCAGCGCATCTTCTCTTTAGCTGTGCTTATTTGCAGAGCTAAGAACAATAAGTCATCTGCGCATTGTTTTCGGATTATGATCCTTAGTTACACTACTGTTAATTAGACAAGTACAAGAATGGATCTGCTGTTATTTAGACAAGTACAATATTGCAAGTTTCATTTTGTGTAGATACTTGTCATCTTCTGTTATATGCATTGAGAGCTATTCTCTTTTGAGGTTTTGCATTGGTAGATGAAAATTGCAGTTTCAGCAGGTACATGAACCTTTTTTCTTCTGTCAAAGATGAAAGATTCATGTAAAAGAAAAGTAGTTGGTACAATATTAAACCAACTGAATTGACAGTAGGGCATAAAGAGCAAGCGATGAATTTGTCCAAAGGGTGGAAACAATTGACCCTCGACAAACAAACAAAATAGTAAACGATAGAAACTAAAACACAGTTAAGGTAGGATCATCGGTCTGACTAGCTCTTCTACAGATATACGAGTCAGCCAGCATGTGCAAATAAACAAAAAGTAAATGAGTGGAAATTATGATTATAAGTACCTAAAGATTTATGCTGCTTCTTTACACTATCAGTAAAGTAAATGTTATGTATAATAATGACATTTTCTCTTTTGATCTTTTAGTGTACAAGCTGTTTAGCTTCTTTGCAGCATTAAGTAGTTATGTTACTGGAAATAGAAAGAAAGAAAAGAATTGGCTTGCGTATGATTAGTGTTTAGTGATAACGTAGATGGCATAGATAATTCCAGGAATGTAGCCGAAAAAGGTTAGCAGCAAGCAGATCCAAAACTCTACCTGTATAATCATCATTATTTAATTAGTTATATACACAGTTTGCACTTAAGAAATAATAGCGATTACGTGACAACTGTATTAGAGAAGGACACCCAGAGGAGGCAAGATGATTGCCAATAGGATGCCAATACAAGTTGCTGTGCTATCATCTGCCATCTTCTTGATTGCTGCTTCATTTTGTCTAAAGAGTGTTTTGTTTAAATAATAGTCAAGTGATATGCTAAACTTTATCCATATGACTCGGTTCCATGTGCTACTTCCTTTTGCTTACTTGGTAAAGGCTTTTGTCCATGGTGTGCCAGGTAGGTTGTTCCTGGATCCAACATTATATCGTTAAGGAATGTCTAATGTCATTTTATTTACTTTTCAACTATCGATGTATTGGGACTTGGGAGAGAGAGACTATACTAGTTGTTTCAAAAAACAGGGCATAAGTTCACATCATATAACTTCCCTCTCCCAAGTTCACATCATATAACTTCATAAGCTTTCTGATTCTAAATGTGAATTATATTATTACTATGTAACATGCCAAGAAGAAGCATCTTTATCCTTACCAGTAAAATGAGTTTGACCAATTTAATTGTAAGAAACTTTTTTCAAGAATAAATTATTTTCACAATATGAAAAACGAGAAATCACTTCCTACTGAACATAAAAAGAACAAGAAGGGTGGATGTCCATAATATATATCAGAATAAATAAACAAATTACTTCTCCAGATACAGATAAGGTGATATACTTGAGTCAATGCTTATTTTATTAGATTGGATGAAAAATGTTTTGGATAAATAGTTAACAACAACCTTAAAACACGGGCAATAGTATATCCTGAATCATCTATCACGGCTAAGTATATATCAATCTACATCATAAATACACGAGGAAAGAAAAAACATTTGTATTGTAATTTGTATCCAATATTTTTTAGGTGTTCAAAACCCTAAAATTTATGATGTTTTTAATATAAAAGGACGCAATGCAACTTTGTTTTCTGAAAGATTATTGAAACTTACGTTTTCATGCTTATGATAAGCAGCTCTTATCTTTAAAACTAAACAAATCTTATAATATCTTCTACAATCAATTCCAAGAGATTGAATGAAAATTATCAGCATGCAGTCAAATAAAAATTTAAGAATCGCATATATTCTAACTCTTAATTATTGAATTAATGTACAGCCGGCCATTGAATATATACACCAATTCTACCGCTTTTTCGCCTTCCGTTCGACTAATTTCACAGAACCAAAGAAAAAGGCAACAACTTAGTACTGACAATTTACAATTTGAATTCCCTTCATTATACTTTTTTATAGTCAAGTGATTTCATATCAAGATTATATACTTGGGATATACCCATATCATTTGAGTTTTCAACAATGCAAAAGGAAAAAAAAAAGCACTAAACTTAGAAATCAATAGTGACACGTAACCTAAAAATAATCAATTAATGTTGTTTTCTTTTTATCAAATAAAAATTAACGGTTGGCTTATTAGATATCAATTAATTAAGAAATTTACTTTAAAGTTTTGGCTGAAAGGTTAACGTCCTTTAGGATGAGAGCTCAGGGATCATTACATTCCTACTTAAATCTTAATCTTAATCTCAATATCAAATCTGTTACATGAAGGCCAAGCGCCAAACTGAAACAACAGTTGGAAATCTGACACATAACATTCCAAATTCAAAGCCAATCCTACAACCAACACTAATGCGTCACATAGGAAGGAAGGTTGAAGTTCTATTACCAGAAGACGGAAAAGCCTGTCGTCTTCGTCCTTGAGAAAATTCACTTGTTTCATTACTTCTTTTTTTACCTTTACTTCCTCCTGATTCTCTTCTTTTATTGTTATTCTTTTGAGCTCCTCCTGGTCTTCCACCTTTATTTTCCCCAAATCGAATAGCAGCTTCATAGTCAAATGGTTTTATCTGCACCTCCACGTTAGGTTTCTCAGCACCTTCTATATTCTTTTGTTTTCCAGGTCCATCTTCTTCTTTAATTCTCAGAGCTGATCCACTGACAATCGAAGCATCGTCAACTACTTCTGAATAACCATTTTCTAAAATTTCTACACTTGACTCATCATCATCCAACAGTATTATATCGTCCAGCTTTGAGTTGGAAGCCGGAATTAAACAAGGTTGTGCGGCTTGTGCAATTACCGATACTTTAGGAGATTCAACAACTGGTTTTGGTGTTAAATCCTTGCCGGAAAAAGGCTGGAATGAAAGACTCACTGAAGATCTTATCTCCTTCAACTTGGTTGCTTCCTTTTCCTACATGTACACAAAAAGTAATAGTTTGAATAAAGTTACTCTGACTTTCACATAACACAAAATATAAGCCGTACCGCCGTACTAAGAACACTTATACAAATGTCCCAAGAGGATTTTTTCTTCAATTTGAATAGTATTTTTTATTTATTCCCTCTCTTTTCACAATGCTTTATTTTTTATTTAAACTTTACAATATTAATCTGTTTTAAGTTTGCTTTTATGGCCATTATACACTATGAATTCAACATATATAGATTTGTAGAGTAAGGAATTTGGATTGTTGACCAGAATACATGATTAATTTAATAATGTTTGTGAGAGCATGCATGTGATTAATCAGCACAAAATGTTCAAACTGTGCATTAATGAAAACCGCAATACAATTATCTCACCATGTTGTCTAAGTTGAACTTTTTCTTTGGGGCTGTCTTTCCCAGCAAGGCAGCAAAACCACTGCTATTTTTCTTTGAAACTTGAACGGTACTTGCAGACCCCTGTGTAGATAGATTAAAAAAAAATCAGTATCACAGTAAAACACTTCACAAATTTATATATTTCTGAAGGAAAAAACCTTTTCTGAGAGAGATGATTCAGAGCGGGAAGGCATGTCTTTGCTACTCTCCGGAAAGCAGCTTCCACCTTGATTCTTGAAATCCTCCATGCCAAGTTTGAGAAAGCTAACTTCTAATTTTGCAGATTTTGCCTCGTTGGGGGAAGTAGATTGCGCCAAATCAGTGACAGAATTGACAATATCCATCCCATTATCTGGTGTCGTTATTGATGGTTCCACCAAAGATCCATCACATCGTTGTGGACTGGCATCTATCGCCTACAGTATAATTTTTTCATCATATAAACAAATAGCAATTAGCATAAGAAGGATTACAAGCAAACTCTCAAGTTTCATTATCAATTAAGATATTAAACTGACATAATAGGACCAACTAAACACAAAGTGCTTAAAGTTAAAGTAGATGAACTGCAACTACTTTCAAGGACCAACGTGGAAAATAGATGAACTCGATTATTCTCTATCTAATGAAAAAGAACCCATTATTTCAGCAATTATTTCTGAGGTTTTCTCATCTCTATTCGCTGTTATTTTCCTAAATGGAGGGATAGTACGTTACTCGCATCATAAAAAATATTCCAATGTCTCATTTTGCTCTACAGGACACACAAACTGCTCTACAGGAGTCCAATACACACAAAGCAAGATCATCGGACGTCAGGGTAACCGGTCGTTCCCTAATTACTAATGTTCCTAAGCGAAAATCATCATATGATTTATGATTTGACGAGGTCAGTATATTGCAAGTTTGCAACTGAAACTTCTACCATCAAGTTACATAGGTCCTCTACTTACACCTCCAAAACTCAAACTGACCAAGAGTTTAGCCCTTCCTTCACCAGCTCTACCATGCACAAAAGAGACTACGACTCACAGCTCACAAGAGTTATCGTGTCAACAAATCCTGTATATATAAGCTTTTTACTCGTACAAGTACTTACTGTCACAGCACGAGGACTAACCATGCAATATATAAAACAGAACAAAAGAAGGCTATATGTAGTTTGGCACATCACTGAAGGACAAATTCAGTGAAGAATCACAGTACGCATATACTGAAAGTTAAAAGAGAGATGCTCATGAAGGTCTTACAATTCTAGTGCGTTCAGCTTGTTGAGCCTCTTTTTGTTGTTGAGCCTCTTTTAATTGTTTGGAGGCTTCTTCAAATGCAGTAGCATTTTGCATGGAGTGTCTAATGATATTAAGCACTGAATTAATCCTGCGTTCAACAGAGGGGTACTTCGATCTTGCCAATTGGCGCAGTTGGGTCATTGTAACAGGCATCTGCTTGGCTTTTACCATGAAAGAGCATAAAAAGATCAAGTTTTACAGAAACCACCAGATAGCAGTTAAAAATTTACTTCAAAGCTAAAACCCTTATAAGAAAAGATCTAACTTTTACCTATCTCGATGAGAGCTTTGTTTGGCAATATAAAACCAGTGCTTTCATCCTCTGCACGTGCAATGCTATCTCGCCACTCACAGAGTCCCTGCAAGATATCTAGTACTGTAAGATAGTAAAGTGGACAAACATTATCGGAGTCTATCGAAACCTTGAAAACCAAAAAAACAAATATTTTAATAACATATGACGGAAAAAGTGAAATACATAGGAACAAGTGTAAGACTTACAGCAACAATAGCAATCTGCTGAGCATCAAAACCAGCACCTTGCAGCCTATATTGATAAAAACCCAAGGAAAAAGAGAGCTATTTTCTGAGATACCAAGCTCGGAAACATGAGTTCCATTCAAGAAATTAAGGAGGATATAACGCAAGTACATGAGCATGCAGGAATTTAAACAAAAATGCAAGACATTTTAAATGAGGTGGTAAGACAAACCCGTATATATGCATATATGAATCCTCTGTCCAAAGTTCCTTCTCATAAAGCTGCATGCATACATCATAACTACGCTGGTATACCTGTTGAATAATAATGACCAGCATGATGTGAAGTCTCAAATGAATTGTCAAAAGTAGTTAACTATAAATATTAATGAGCAAATATCCATACTACTTGATGGAAATCGAGATTGCAATGGAAAAGAGCAATCAACATACTGTCTCTAGGAGAGAGAGTATACAATAATAGGTGAAGAAAGACAATGGGAACACAAAAAAAGAAGCCAAAACTTCACGATTGTTACAGCTTGGTGACTTATTCACTAAAAATGACATCGTTTTTACGGTGAGGAAGAAAGGAAAACAAAACACAGCACGTGCTACAAACATTAATTAGGTATAATATGATGCAAAACAAGAGAATGATTTTTTTTTTCGTGTCACTTGGGTTGCTAGTGAAGTCTGAGCTCAGGTTGAGCCCTTCGAACTCTAATCAAACTGAGATATAAGTGAATTTTAGCTCAACCAAAGTACATCTAATAGAAGTCATGAAGTAAAGGAATACGAAAAAGGAATTGAAAACCAAAGACAAACTTTTGGCCGGTGGTTTGGTAGATAACATCTGCTTGAACTCAACTCGAATTCAATAGAATCAAGCAGTCCTAAGCAGTCCAGAACAGCTGACCTATTGGCAACCTAAACGCAATAGTATCAATATACAAATATCCCACGAAAGCAACTCCAAACCAATACACGGCGCTCGAAGGGGAGCACAGGGTAACCTGTGATGGCCTAAACTCACGAGACAAGCAGAAAATAATTTTCGGACCGAAAGAACTATATACCTCGTAAACAATCTCTAGCATGACATAGATGCAACTAAAAACAGCTTTCTATTAAAAAACATCATGCCCTTTTATCGTTGGCACTACTTACCTCTACCAGAGGCGAAACAGAACTTTCAGACTCCAGTGACATTGACTTCAGCTTGACTTTCATCACATCAAAAATATACAGCAGAAAGTGTGTATCTTCTCTTGCATATCTGTCACACATGAAAAGTTAGCTTCAATAAGCGATTTTAATGTTTTATGTATCAAGAGACTGTAGAAAAGTAAAAATACCAAAAAGCAGTCTAGGAATGATTGATACAGATATGATATACATCACAACAGATACAGATATGTTAAGCGCAAATATTGTCAAAAATATATCATTAAAATAGTTTCTTCTGTTTCTCCTTTACGGGAAATGTGCGCCATAAAATATTGATTATAGATATAAACCAAGAAAAAGGAGGCAAATTGGCAAATTACAACAAACAGGACCAATCTTAATCGATTCTGACATTGAAGCAATACTGGAATAACAACTCAAAACTCTCCACCTTTCTTATCAACTTCATCCTTCTTTGGATAATGTTATATCAGTATACTACTATTTTAAAAAAGCATGAAAGAAGGGGACAAGGTTATCTTTCTGACAGAAGGCTGCAAGACAGGAACCAAAATGAAACATTGAAGAATCAATGCTTGGAATACTTAGCCAAGGAAGAAAGGAAGTATAAGTTTAACTAATGAAACAAAAGGTTAACAGTTTTACATAACAACCAAACCTGGATGCATTAGGTCAATTTGTTTTTATAGAAACATGATAAGCCTATTGACGCACAAGATGATTACATTAGCTAGATTACACTACGGGAAATGCAACTCTTCGCTTCCGGTAACATCCTGCGACATCAGAAAACTACACTATGCATATGCCAACAACTAGAATAACAGCTAATTCATCTTTAAACTACTAACTAGAAATACTTCAACTAAGGAGGCAACGCATGGAGAATATAAAAAGGCAGCAATGATAATCATAGACAAGAAACACAAGAGCGAAGCCAGTAGCAACCATGTGATGCATACAGACCTGAGCATCACGTCAGGAATAGGGCGCACTCTCCAGTCTGCGTTCTGGTACCTGCAAGGCGTCACTTTTTTGTAAGAGAATGAGATAGATAAAGCTGAAAAGGTGTAGCAGATAACTGAGTTCATAAACACATACTCTTTGTTTGCAGTAACTCCACAGAAGTGATGCAGAAGAAACTCCAAACTATTTCTCTCCAATTTCAAAACTCTTGAAGCCTGCGGAAGTAGAAATAAAGTACCATTTGTAACAAATGAAGCCGCAGGTAGCATTGCCGTAAGATCAAATGCTCTGGCCAGTAGACAAAGAAACTAGACAACATGCATAGAGATAGGTATGAAGTTTATTAATGCATCAGATCAGGTTAGCTATGGTGAATATGTGTATATTTATACGAGTCTATGTATATTTATACGAGTCTATGGATATTTATATATGTGAATATGTGTATATTTATACGAGTCTATGTATATTTATACGAGTCTATGGATATTTATATATGTGAATATGTGTATAGATCAGGATTAGGTCATCTATGAGGCCTTCAAAACCTTGGTTGGAGAGAGATATTCATTGCACACTTTGACTAACTGCAATCTGGACAACATACAGGATGCGGACATGGCCGCATAGACTAGCAGCAAAAGGTACAGGTTGTTTCCAGATAAGAGAACTAAATTCTATTTTGGACAGCTATGAAGTTTATTAATGCATCAGATCAGGTTAGCTATGGTGCATTTGATCCTGTCATATATAAAGTATCAACAAAGACAATGTATACATACAGAAAGTAAGAGAGATGCCGAAAACAATTTTCTACAATCACAACGAATAGATTATATAAAATTTGCAAATAAAGCATTTTCAAAACACTCCAATGTAGGGTTAAACGGGATTGCAAAACAGCCTATTCTTATGTTAAGAACATTTCTCTAGTCAAAAAGTACGTTAAAAGTCATACAAAGTATAACAAACTGGATAACAGTTGCTTAACTACATATTTCCCTGGACTTCAGCATGAATAGAGTCTTTCAGAGTGTCATACCTGTCCGGTGTCAAACATATTGCATACATATATGCCAAAGTCCCTTTGAAGCCACACAATATCTCGGTCTGCTCCATGCATCACCTAATTATTGGAATAATTGATGAAATGGATTTGTGCGACAAAAAGTGTACATAATCGCTTAGATGGTAAAAAATAAACCTTTTTCTTTGAAGGGTCCATGAAAACTTCTCTAAGACAAGGGCCAACATGCATCCGAAGTTTTAATGTATCGACAACAAAGTCCTCGTTCCGCGTAGAAATTTGCATCAAGCAAGTTAATCCTTGAAAAGATCGATATTGGTTATGCTCCAAATCAACCTAGATAAGTGTGAACTTAAAATATATTATACCAGAACAAATTTAGAAATAACTAGTTACATAGAGAATGATCTTTTATGATTTAGCAAAACATAACATGAGAAAACAGATGTAGTCTCAACATATTAAGCCTTTGACTGCACCTTGGTATATAGCCTGAATTTTATTATCTATGCCGTTTGAGTTCGAGATAATGCTCTATTCTTTATTTTAAATCATGCAAACACCTTATAAATAATCAATCTATTGTTATTTGAGATTTTGGCATTTTGCTACCTCGGGTTTCATTTTTGTCCCTACAACTGTTTTATTGCAAGATATACAAAAGGCCAACAAAATCAGAGGTAACAATGGAGCGATCTTTACCTTAAAGATAGAGATATACAAGATATAGTAATCTTGTAGGCCATGTCATCATGAAGATAAGTTAAATGCCAAAAATGATAAGGTCTTACCGAAAACTCATTTACACTGCAAAGTTTAGCAGCTAACTCTTCCAAATCATTGACTTCTTCTACTAGCTTGAATGGAGTATCTTCAATCGCGCAGGGTTCAGCAGGCGCAACATCTCCAGTATCTGTGTCCACAAAATCCAAAACAGAGTACTTCTCCTGTATGCCAAAAGACAAGATATGTAAAAAAAGAATAACATGAATCATAAGTAAACATGGAAACATCAGAAGATTTAGAACAACATTTTAATGATAAGTAATCTAAAATATAATTTTCCTTGATACATGCCGTGTCTTATTAGACTACTTACAAGAACAGTACAATAACATTACGAGTCATGACAAACTTTGTAATCACACAGTTTTCTGTGATTAGAAAAGTAAACTTCATCCGTAATTTATGTTATTTGTCACGACAACTTTACTTTGTAATCACACAACCACACTTATAGAGCAGACTGAATATATTAGTTTAGTAAAACACGTAGTCTGGTATGCTAGCCTCATCTGGGGAAGAAATGAGCTTAGAACTTCTGCTTCAAAGCAAATTATCAAAAGTTCCACCAAACCACAGTTATAGAGAAGACTGAATATGTTAGTTAAAATTGCATAGCAATTTCAAACTGCTAAGAGGGCCCCAGTAGTATTATTCAGTGAGAATGTTATAATATGGATAAATGATTCTAGTACTTCTGCCAGCTCAAAGCCTAAGCTCACTAATCATCCTAAGAAATTGTATAGTACAATTTAGGTGATGTAGAAGAGGGTGGTTGATCCCTTGCATAATGGTACGCATAATATGCAACTTACTCTCTCTCTTTAAACAAATGATATTTAGGCGACGAGCTTGTTTGATCAGTCAGTGGCACCTGCACAATGATTAGTCTCTTTACCCAGATCTAATACTACTAGAAGTTATAGAAACTGCACCAGGGTTTCTCTAGAACTACATTTTGATAAGCCAGAGTTTTAAATAGTATCTTGCGACTTTCTGCTTGTTACGATACCAAAAAGCGTCTCCATTGGACTCAACAAAAAGATTATCATTATAGCTAGGATTAAATCAATTAAAAACAGTAAAATCTAATTTACTTCACCAAACTAAGTATTTTAGTTAAATCTATATTTATCTTATATAGTTTGTATTTTATTTTTTACATCTAAGTGTAACTTATCATTTTTGCTGGTGAAAAAAATGAAATCTTGATCTTTGTAGCTAGAGTCTAATGCAAGATAAATTTTTGAAAAAACTTCTAGCTACCGTCCAATAATAGTCTAGGGACGAATAATGGTTATAGTGGAGATGCTTTAAGGAAAACAAAGCAAGGTTGCCTCTATTCGATGCAAGTATCCAAATACAGATTTTTCCAAAGCATAAGCATAAGAATAAATAATGTGATGTAGTTTAAAACTAAATTACCTAAGAAGTACATTTAAGAAGCAGCCAATTATCTTATCAGCCCGTAGAGAAATAGAGTAGCACCAATTCCAAATGGAATGACCTCAAGATCGAAAAACACAGTTCATAAACCACAATAAAAAACACTAACCAGTGGGTGAATAAACCGCTGACCATCCTCACTCCTCTCAAGGCAAACATGAACGAAATGCTTGTTTGAATTATCAGGCGATATCTTATACTCCTCCTGTGGCTTCTTAATTGTTGGTACGTGAAACGGCACCTTCGCCTTCGCCTTGACCATTACCTTAACTGAAACGGCATTTTCTTCCTCTTTCAAACTAGGACCCTCGCTCGCTAACCCCTTCTTCTTCTTCCGGCACACCAACTGAAACCCGCTCTCGCTATCAGCCCCCGGGGCCAAAGCCCGGCCTATTTCCTCCTCTTTATTGCGATTTCTTTCAAAATCGTCCATCGACACGTCGAATCTCTCATATAGTTCGTCGTTGACATTGACGAGCCAATCGTACGTATCATCGTAATCGATTTCGTCGGGTAACCCGACGGGGTTATCGCAAATTGCTGCCGACGAACCGATGGCTTCCAGCATGGACTGCGATAAAGCATTGATTTCTTGAATCGGGACTTTAAACTCGTCGAAGTTGTAGAAGAAGTGAAAGTCTTTGTCTGTCGGTATCGCTCGAGAAGAGCTTGAGAGTTTCGACAAACATGGAGAGAGATGGCTCTTATCTAAGCTCTGAGGAGAATTTCCCCTTCCAATTTCCTTGTCCATGTTAGAGTGATTGTCCCTATGCTCAGAAATGACAGAGAGCGGTTGAACTTGCCTCCAATTAGGGTTTTAACGGGTTAGGGTTTTTAGAATCAATTGAACCGGAGGCTCAATTCCTCGTCAGCCTATATCATTAGTTAACATATTAATCTTCGGCTTGTGAAAAGCTAGAAATTTGTCCACGCATTTTAATTGCATTTTGTTTGGGGAAGCTATTTTTTTATAGATAAATAAATAAAAATTTCATTTTGTTATTTTTTTTCTAAAAAAAAATACATTTTTTTTATCCTAAAAGTCATTCATTCTCCAGCAACTTCACTTCAACGATCATCTCCATTATCTCCCATCAATCTCACCTATCTCCCACTTTACCCAACCAGTTTTATTAGCAAGTCATAAGTTTTTTATTTTTATTTTGAAATATGGAGAAAATAAAAATGTGATGGGAAATAGCTTCACCCATTTTGTTTTCATTTCTAAAAAAAATATATATAATTAATTTTACCAAAAAATAAGATTTTTATTAAGATCTGTGCCAATAAATATAGAAAACGAACATAGTATTTTTTCCATATCTTTAAAATTTAAAAGACGGTAAGAAATAATTTATTAAATTTTTATAGGGTGGATAATACAAATTTAAGAGTAGTTTATCTAAATTTATTTCTTATAAGAAGGTTTTTTAATCATTTCGATGGATTTAACCACGGAGTCAAATCTACTATTCAAGCGGTCTCCATTTGACGTTTTGACGTTTGGTTTGTATGAATATTTTTTGGAGAAAAAAATAGGTCTAACAAAAATTGCTAAGAGAGCTCATAGAAAAAGAAAATAGTTCAAGCTTTATAGAGAGAAAGTAATAAAAGTCCAAAGTATTTAAAGTGTCAATCAATCTTATTCTAAAAACAAGTCCACTTATTCAAATATGTAAGGTAATTACAATCAAAGAAACACTTCTCACTTGCTTTTACTATATTGCCCTCACTTTACCTTCTAATTTATAGTTTGATGCTAAAACCATTATAAAACCCTTATATCAGCACACATGTCTTTAACCGAAATTAAATCCAACATATATGATTTACCTTCTACAATTAAACCCTAAAAACAAAAACAAAAACTTTAAGTTTTTAAAGATTATTTATGGTAGAGGAAGACACTCAAACAAAATATTCAATATTGGAGAACATCACCCAATCAACAACAAGGTAATTTTGAGCTTGTTTTTTAGTTTTACATTCATGTAACTTGAAAATTTGTGTAAAAAAATTCATTTCGAAAACCCTGATTTTTGCAGGTTTTAGCAGAAAACAACTAATTCTGAGACAACTTCTTTGAATCATATGTTTTTTTCATATAACAACTGATCTGAGATACCTTCACAAATCGGGATTTTGAAATGAGGTTGGTTGGTATAGTGGTAATAATTAATGAAGTAGCTGGAATGATGGGGTTTTGGTGTAAATGATTGGGATGATGGTAGAATTTAATGGAGTTGCTGGATTTAATGGGCATTGGTGTAAAACTAACGAAATAGTTAATTTGGTATTTCCTTTACGGAAGAAATATCAAAGTAGAGTCTTTTTTATTTATGGAGAAATAAAAAAATTGATGGGGAAGCTTCACCCTTAGTTTGTGGTGTGAATGCTCCACACCCCACTTTACTACTTAGTACAAACATAATCATTACAAATTATATATTTAGCTTTTTTACATTTACTTTTTAATCCAAATTTTTATTCCACCTATAAAATATTCAATTAAAAAACTTTCAAGTAATTATTTATATGCATGAATCAAATATATCTTTATTAGTATCCCTCGTAGTCCTTGCGAAGAACCTTGAGGAATGTATAAATACAACTATATATGAGTCCATTTTTATCTCCTCGTTATAAAATAAAACTTTAAAAACCTCTTTGGAATCACTCTAAGACGCTGTTTAGACAATATTAATTGCGCATTTTCAATTAATATATCATTTATCCTCGAAAAAACCATCCCAAATTAGTAGACCATCGAAATTTATAAGAAGTATAATAATAAATTTCTTAAAATGATATGGAAGGTAGCATAAGCTTCTAGGTACGTGTACCGCTTCATTATGACATGTTACATTTATCAACCTACTTCGAATTATATTTACTAGGCACCCGTTATCTGTCAAATCAAATTCTACCTAATATATGTCTGTCAAACTCTTCAACTTCCCCTTCAAAAATCTCTGACCCGTTTTCATAACTCTGCTTATAAATATACCTTAATTACTCAGTACTTATTTTTCTATCATCATTAAGTTCTAGAGATAGAGAGAGAGAGAGAGAGAGAGAGAGAAATTTTACTGATTTATTTGCTCCATCACCGTCGTCGTACTCAACCCCTGTAGATCGCATTTGATATGATCTAATCCATTCTTACTCTGTTTATGTTTATCCTAGCCAATGTTTGGATTGGCTTACCATTACTCAAAAAGCCGCTGAAGGAGAAGTTTTCGGAGCGTCCAAAAAGAGAAAAAATGTGCCTCAAAGAAAAACAAAAGTTACTCATTGAAAACTCATATTGTAACTTCTCCAGAAGATGTTGTTGATGTGTCCTCCCCAAATCCGACATTGGATGCCGATGGGAAAGAAAAGGAAAATAAATATCAATATTTCTTCTACACTAAGTTGTAACTTCAAGAGATTGAGCATTATGCTGTAGGGATGGGAAATGAAGCTGTCAAAATTTCCCTTGAGAATGTAGGAAATAATCTTCCAGATAATGAATTATCATTGGTTGATACTCGACCTACATTGCATCAAACACACGGTCCATTTTGTCCACTGGGCACTCATTATTACGCTTCTGTATTGGAAAAATATTTTATTTCATACCCCTCCAATGAACCATCTAAAGAGGTTATTACCTTACTTATTCATTTTACAAACCTCGAAAGTGTTGCCAAAAAGATAAATGGATAAGTTGTATCTGCTCAAAATCAATCGGTGCAATTTCCAAATGATGTGGTGTGGTAGAAAAAAACTACTCATAACAATTTCAAGCCTTTCAAGAGGACAGGTTGGAGTTTCATAGTATCGTTATCCTGATAAAAAATCATTTGACCTTTAGGCATAAAAAAGAATTATATTAACTAATTTTGAAGCATAAAGTAGAATTAGACAAAGAGCATGCCAATCAGATAACACTCAACAAACTATACAAAGAGAGTGAAGAAGGGGAAAAGAATCCCTTTAAGACTAAAAAGTGTAAAAATCAGAATATAAAAAGGAGAAAACTAGTACTATAAAGGCTGCTCTGAATGTCAATGCAAGTGATTGTCTTAAAGTTGTAAAAAAACGCAAAGAGGAAGAATTTTTCTCCATAATCCTTGAATTCCACCAAAGATTTCTGAGGGTAAACATAAAAGGCTATTAGCACTTGGTGCCATAAAATAGGCGCCCTAAAGAAGCCTTTGTTACTGTTACAAGTGATTCAAAAGAGTCTGAATCCGAAGAAAATGGAGACAAAAAATCTGCCTCATTGAATAGTGAGGGTCTGGAAAGTGATGGTAGCTCCTTAGAAAGCAACTCGGATAGCTCACTAGGTGATAACCATAATAAATAGGAATAAACTATATTTTGTGTTTATAGCTTGTGGTTTTTGGTATTGATTACTACCTCATGTCATCCTCAAACTTTATGTATGTGTTTATCTTGTTAGCAAGTTTTCTTTTACTTGTGCACAATCCTGAGTGCCAGCCCCCACGACAAAGTTAATGTGGGTTCCCCTTCTTAGAAAAAAAAACCTAAGCCGAAGAAAAAGAATAAAGATTACGTTGAATTATCCTTGAACATCGAGGCTATCCTCAAAAACAATTTGCGAGAGGTTGAAAATAAGCATCAAGCGGTTTTGTATAAAGTAAAGTAGCAGTACTACCAACCTCTAAGGAGGTAAAACTTTGAGACTGATTTGGGATCCTTAGCTCCATAACAATCTGATTTCTCGAAGTTGGAGAGACTCATTTATCTGTTCGGGACAATGAGCTGATCGTCTACCCAAAAATTATGAACTTGGTATTTGGTTTTCTTTAGACCCCGCTCTGGTGAAGTATGTCCAATTGATAAACCTATGTCCCACTATTACATGTCCGAACATGTGTTTCATTTTGATGGTCTGCATAATGATGACCAAGATATCCGGGATCGTTTCTCGATGAAGCAGATCATCTGATTAACCGATATTTCTAAGAATCCATACTTTCTTTTTTATTCTTTGATATTGGAGAATAAATTCAAGATAATGGATGATCTCCTCAAAGCCGACAAAAATTAGAAGCATAGAATTTTCTTTATCTCCGGGTTGTGGGAGACGATATTTGAGTAGTCCACTGAGAAACCACATTGGCTTTCCTTAAAATTGACTAGCAGATATATATCCTTACTCAATTTCTTTTCACTTTTTTATTTGATTTATTCTAAAAAACAATTGTTGGGAGAAAGTGGTGAAAGGGGTGCCAGGGGCGTTTGAGGAGCATCTAGAGAAGGTAGGTCATATATTTTCTCGGCTAAGTAGTTGTTCCATAACTTCATAGTCCAATGAATTCCATCGCTCCTTCACCCCATCTAACCTTGCTAAAATCTATATTTGGAGGTCTGACTTGATGAAATCTATGACATTGGAAGAGCTCATGGCGCCTCCCACAAAAGCCGACGTGCTTGAATGGTTAGAGGCCACAGACGTTCTTGTTTACTTACTTGCAAGAGTTATGGCTCTGAGCCACCGAATCCTTATAAAAGATGTGGTTGAGGGAGAAAATGACAAGACTGAGGCTAAGGAGGAAGAAAATGTCGAGCCTGAGGCCAAAAAGGTTAATCCCCCCGAGGAAGGTGGCTCCAAGAGGCCATCGAAATAGAATTGTTCTAAGAAGAAACGTAAGCGCTCAATTGTTGAAGAAGGTGACAAGAAAAAAGAGGAAAATGTCACCGCCTTGGGTAATAAAACAGTTGAGCCTAATCTGCTTTCTCATGACAATGTTATTGTTATCGATTCAGACTCTCCTCGGGTATCAAATGAAGAAACTACCACCCAAGAAGACGAGGCAACTGATGCTAAAAAAGGTCAAGGACATTACATCCTAGTTCTTGAAAATTTCGAGGTTGACTCTACATCCGAGCAGATTAATCTCTACAACGATGACTATCTAGCCCTTAAAAATCATGTAATCCTTCAATCTGCGGTATTTTTGGAAAGGTATGCCAAAACATTGGTCATTCAAAAAATTGTTATAAAGATGAGGCTTTCAGGAGGATATCCAAGATGAAAAAATTGGAAGATAAAGTCACATATTTTAGAGATCTTGCTGACAAACGCCTTAAACAACTCGAGATGGTAGAGGATCAATTAAAGTTAGAGCAAGAACTCGAGGTAATCGTAAAAGTGGTTATCATCAAATTAGGCTGAAAACTGCATTTAAAACTAAACATAGATTATATAAATGGTTAATAATGTCATTTGGGTTGACTAATGCACCTAGTATATTTATGAGAAAATGTTAAAACGATCCATAACCTTGCAGAATTCTATAGACGTTTTGTCAAATATTTGAGCACCTTAGTCACACCATTCATTGAAATAATAAAGATAACATTGATTTTAAGTAGGAGCAAGCCCAAGACGAAGTATTTCAATCCTTAAAAGAGAAGCTTATTGATGCTCTTGTTTTAACATTACTTGAGTTTCTTAAAACTTTTGAGATTGACTATGATGTTTATGGTACTTGAATTGGAGTTTTTTTGATGCAAGATAAAAAGCCCATAACTTATTTCAGTGAAATTTTTTGAGGAGCCACTCTGAACTATTGGGGATATAGGTATCACATACTCCACATTCGTATATAAGTATGAAGAATCCGATCTTAACACTAATATGATATTATCCATTTTGGACTTGATAACCCACACAACTTTACTTTTGGTTAACTTCAAAAAGACCTCATACTAGTTGAGATATGTTCTTACTTATATATCGTTAATTTTCCCATGTCTAGCAAATATCAGATATGAGACTTTGCTCGCATATAAAAAATCATCCTCTAAAGTACCACTTTAGTATATATCACCTCTAAACTGGTGGACAAATATAAATAATAAATATGACTTTGTCTAGTCTTCTACCTGCATTGATTAAAAAGAACTTGAAAACTTGGGAATATTGTTTGTCACACGTTGAATTTTCATACAATCATTCTATGTGGTCTGGATTATAAATAATCTCTCATTCATATTGTTTATGGATTTAACCCAACATCTCATTCTGATATAATCCATTCCCTTTGAGTGAAAGCACTAGCATAGACGGGAAAAAGAAAGCCGAACTTGTCAAATATATCCATGAGAATGTAAGGAAAACATCGAAAATGAAAACTAATTAGTATGTAAAAAGATCAAACAAGGGCAAACATGATAAATGTTTTGAAGTTGGAGACCAAGTATGGGTGCACTTAAGAAATAAAATATTTCCATAAGAGAGAAAGTCAAAATTGGTGCCTATAATTGATGAACCGTTTGAAGTAACAAAAAGGATAATCAATAATGCTTATCAGTTTAACTTGTGAGGTACGTATAAAGTGAATCATACCTTTAATGTTTCTGATTTGGTTCATTTTATTGCAGATAAAACAAATATGAGGTCAAATATTTTTTAAGTAAGAGAGGATGATGTAATCCTATATGACACAATGAGCTTAAAATATGAGAATGAGCAAGAACCTGTTGAGTAGCTTGAACTAGAGGATGAGCTTGAAGTTGAAGATAAGCTTGAAGCTGAGGATGTTCTTATTATACCAGCTAGTTCGATAACCTGATCGAGAGTTAAACAATTTAACAAAGTTGTAGGAGGATTGCTTATACAAATAAGAAATCCATGTGATCATAATAACAAGTATGAAGGTTAAGTTTATAAAACCATTTTGGTCTTGATTTAAGTTAATTGATGCTAACAAATGGGAATATATATCAAAATTGTACCTTTTTCCCTTAGTAAAGTTTTGTCCCAATGGTTTTTTTGACAAGTTCTTTAATGAGGCAAATGTTTCACTTTATGATTGGCCATTTGTGGAAATAAAAGCCTAGTGCCCTTCTACAATAATAGCCACGTCTTTGGAGGAGAGAAGAAATGTATAATCGTACCAACATTTCTTGACATCGTACTACCCGTAAGCCAACAGACAAGTTGAGGCCACAAATCTAACTATCTTGGTAGAGATAAAGAATAAACTGGACAACTCCAGGGAAAAATAGCATGACGAACTCGCTGATGTATTATGTACATATCAAACTATGCCCTGATCAACAACCGAGGTACCCCATTATCTCTAGTGTATGTGTGGTACCTGCAGAGATTATAATCCCAAGCCATTAAATAGAAAATTATTCGGAAAAAGTGAATGACCAAGAGCGACAATCGTCAATTGGGCTAATCGAGGAAATAAGGGACCCAACAAGGATTCGATCTGAGCATTACAAATTTTTGATGAGAACTAGGTTTAATTCCAAGCTAAAACCTCAAAGCTTCAAAGTGGGTGACTTAGTTTTAAAGAAAATAGTTCACCGAGCTCAAGACAAGAATACGAGCAAGCTAGCCCCTGATTGGGATGGTCCGTACAAAGTAAGTTTCAAAGGACATCACGGGGCGTACAAATTGGAAAATGTGGATGGCAATACATTCAAACATCCATGGAATGTTAATCATTTAAAATGGGTCATCGTGCCACTTAAAGCGGTTGTGCACTCTTTTTTTCCTTTTGGTGACACTTAAGGGTTTTTAATGAGGCATATTGTAAGCCAAAAACATTAATGAAGTTACATTTTTTCCAAATATCTATTATTTTTATGTTATGATCAAACAATAAGGTCAAACTATAAAAATAATACAAATCTCCATAAGTAATGTGCAATATTAAAAAAATATGGGGGGAGGGGGGTCCGCCAAAAATATAAAAGAAAATGGGTAGAATTGAGCCGCGCCAAATTGGCTACAAAATGGGTCATACTGAGCCATGAATAAAGAAGTCAACAGAAGTGAAGTTTTCTAAAACAAGCCTACAAGGCTACACCAATGGTCATTCTAAGCCCGAGTAATAAAGCTCAATTAAGTGATTTGGCTCAAATGTCAAGTCTTTAAGACCATGATACATACCATACTGAGCTTGGCATTTTACTAAGCCCAAGAAGCAAACTAACTTATAAGCTAAGCCTAAATGGCCACGCAAAAAGCCAAACTGTGCTTAAGCAAATAACCAAGATTCCTCCCTCATCCACTCAAAGTGAAAAAGGTTAATACTATAACATGTATTTTAAACAAATTACTATATCACTTCAGAAAACATCAAATCAAAATATATTTAAAGGAACATGACAAAAAATTTAATTGTTCAAAACATAGCAAAATACAATAACAATGAAATACAATTATCCTAAGCAATCAAACAGGCTTTACGTCAATGTCATTTTCCTTTCCAACCTCCTTATCGTTTAAGATAATATATGATGGGCCCTCAGTCTCAACTAAAGTAACATCAATATTTGTTGACCCCCTTATAAAGAACAAATACACCTTCACATATCTTGGTAACCTTTTCAACCACCTTTTCGACAACTTCTTCTCTTCCTCGTCATCCATTGCCTATGGTCATTCGTACTCTGGCACCAATCCCTTTAGCTTCCCTAACTTTAACCAGAGTTCGCTTTCCACAACTCTATAATGATATATTTTTAAACATTCTCCAGATTTGTTTGAGCATCCCAAAATGTATCCCTCCCCCCATTAGAATATGTTTTATTAGCATGATCAGCCTACTCCTTTTAAGCCTCATCTAAATCTGACCTCAATCGAGACAACTCTGCCCTGAGAGTAAGACTCTCCAGTCAAGTGTTACATATTATGATGGTAGACTCTTCAACCTTAACAAACAATCCAAAATTCTGCGAAATCAGTTCCGTAGACCGGTTAGCAATAGTTTCATTATGTTCCACCAGCTCTTTAACCCTTTTCCCTTTCAGAGGTGTGATAAGTCAACCGATCACCTATGCTTGCCTTCTCTTTGATAAGCTTCTTACAACACAACTTGGATTCACCATATGCCCACTTGTAGCGGAACAACTCAACATTATAGGATTCACCATACCCAAAATAGTAATGGCTCATGCTTGAAGTATAAGGGAAACACCATTAAATTATGATGACTCTACAACAAAACAATGACAGTAGAAAATTATGATAAGTAAAAGGAGGGTAATTTCGAAATTGACCAATAACTCTAGTGTTGGTATGAAAGTTTACCTCCATGACCAGTTCCAGCTAACGTTGTAAAATTTCAACTGATGGAACATTAGCAGGGAGGGATTCAACATGCTAATCAAGAGAGGGTGTTTGTCTAGTTTAGACATGGATGGTTACTATATAAACGAATGATCCAAAGGTGATACCGTGCCCACATTTCCTATGTTATTCACTTCTCTAGAATGATCTCCCATTTTACCACCATCATCAATATGAATATGAGCCAAAAGATCAACATTTGAGTATCTTACATGTAGGGGGGTCTCAGAAACAAGACGACTGTGGTTAGTAGGCACAAGCGGGGATGGGGGGAAGGGTTCTACTCCCCAACAACGAAAATATTGCTCAAGCCACCACCCACACAACCTTTTGAAAATAAGGGGTCTTCATGCACAACTAGAGGGAGCACTTACCACCATGGCCAACTTGTCTAAAACAGTGTGTGGTCGGCCCTTAATCCCCTCATGTTTCCCGCCAACAGGAGCTCCGTTCTTTCTCAATACCCTTTTTTTCTAACAAACCCAGAAATAGAAGGACTCTTATGTCCCTTTCCTTTATCATATTTTTCCAATTAGACAACACTATACAGTTACTATAACCTTTTTGGTCAAATGCAGTCACAATGCATATAGTATCAGAAGGGCATGCATCGTCAAAAACCCAAGCCGGCTGCATAACATTTGTATCACGACAAATTCTTTTCTTTGTACCTTTTGATCTTCAAGTACCTCTTCAAAATATTTAACAACCATCATTAGGGGAAGTTCTAACCTAATACCGGTTGGGTTCACCTCATACACTCTTTCAAGAAATATTGACCCTATTCGATCAACAATGGCCAAATCTCCGGTAGAGGTAATAGTGAAATCTTCGTCTTTGACATTGTAATCTCAAGTATCAGTCGTAACCCATCTAGTATTAAAATTTACAAGGGTGAACATTTGAGGGTACTCAATGTGTCACTTAGAGAATACAATGCCAGACAGTTGTTCGAATAAATTCACTACTCGCTCGTTGTAAACTTTCCTCCATAATTTTTGATATTTTCCTAAATATGTGCCTTCAATAGAGTAAAACAACAAGCGGTAAAAAAAACTAAAACAGAGTGACATCATAAGCTGAAACACAAAGCTGACTATAAGCTTATATATCTTCATCCATCTATATTTTTGTTAAGGGAAAATATAACAAATAATATGCAAAGTAGCAATTTTATTAATCGGGAAAGAAAATATCGTTTTACATAATCATTGACATATTTATACTATTTACAAAGCTGTTTCACTTTCCCAATAAAAACATAATTCCACTAACTATCATTGTGGGTCTTGATCAATGGTAATGAACCTATAATCATGGTTATTAGTCTACTCGTGGTGCGTTACGTGTGTTGTCTAGTCAACAATTATTTTAATGAGTGTTGAATTCCTTTATAATATTTAGTCGTTGTTGGTAAATTAGCTCTACATGCATCGGTATATGTGCGTCGTTCCTCGATGGGCCTTGCTTTGCCCTTCGATTTTAGTTTGTTGCCTCTACTTGGTGGAACCTCTGCTTAGTAGATCCTGACTTAATAGTTGCCATCATATGACCTTTTCTTGGTTTTCTTATTGGTTGGGCAGACCTCAATCAACTTATGTTGACCTTCTCATACGACTTTTGCTCGGTTGATTTCCGTAGGCTAACCTCGACATCCCTTGTTTTGGGCTTTGGCGCGATCACTTGCGATGATTTTGTCCAATAGTTTGCAAGTTGTCTTATTATAAAGTAGATACCCCTTAGTTTGGCCTCTGTCCTTTGCTAATGAGTGTTGCGTAGATGTATTGCTTATGGGTTACCTCAATATGGTATTAGAAATCCCTTGATTTGGTCTTGCTTATGTCTTAATATCATTTACATATTCTTGTAATTTGCTTGATCTATAAGCTTGGTGAGGGTATCCTCATCAGTTCTAATATGATATTGTTCGCTCCAACGGTATGCTCATAGTTACGAGAAATAAAGATAAATGAATACTTTCATTGTTTATCATAATCAAGTAATTTAATAACTATGCACCTGCTACGTTTGGATATGTAATACTAAGGGGTCTTCAACAGCTTATGGATATTGATTCTAGCTAAAAATTCTGATAGTTAGATGTAGATATCTAAAAGTTTTAAAATAACTAAAACACTTAGCAACAACCATAAATTATTAACTGTTAACTGCGTGAGACATATCCTAAAGTATCTAAAGAATTCGTTAATTAAACCTGACAGGGGTAATCATAATCCTATTTGAAAAATGTTGTGTAAAAGAAGGTTTCACACTTCCAAGAATGAAGAGGTTGTTCACTCGGCTCGAGAAGTCTGGTTACTACTGAATCTGGAAAATTGTATACTAATTTACGATGTCATTCTTCGGTCAAACATTCATAATGGGGGGGCCAAATGATTAAAGTAACTATATAATAATTCTTTATCTTCTACCTTATCCACCGATTGAAGGCCTGGAATGATACCAGTATCAGCTTTTGCCTTGTTCAATGCTTCTTTTCGAGGCATTTCTGAGAGCAAATAGATAATTTGTTATCAAAAGATGGGAAACCCATTACAAAAATAAATTAGGATTTCAAGGCAAGAGGCCGGTGCATGTAAGGGTTTTCATAATAATATTAATCATAAAACAACAACAAAATATAATAGAGAAACCAAAAAGAAGAACAAAGACTTCAATTTTTACCTTTTTACTATATCTAGAAATAAAAGGACCACAAATGAAGAACAATGAGGAACATGCTAAATTTCTCTCTGCAAAAATGACTTAAACCATGCAAAAGTTTTTTTAAAATTGACTCCGACACACTTTTTAGTATTTTAGAAAGTAAATAAATAAGTGTAAAAAATAGAAATAAGTCCAAAGTAAAATTATGATCCTTAAATGATAAATATATTTACCAATCAAATGATGATAAATGTATGAAGCGTCATTTTTGTTGAACACGCAAGTAGTGGTTGCGATTGTCAGACATAGGTATACGATTTGCGATACATGGCAACTGCATGCATGCTGTTACATATTAAAGGTGACTTCACCACATAACATGTGACGAGTATAGGAGAAATAAAAAAGCAACACCTCATGTCATTCATATTTTACTTTTTCTAAAAGATAAGCTCCTACACCAATTCACGTTTAAAATGACTATGGGAAGCATTGATAAGGAATAAACCTTCCACCAGATTATACATATCGACCATGAAAAGGCACCCTCAATCATACATCAGAGTTGGAGGGGCGTCAGCTAGTAAAACACATCAACAAGGTCATATTTATCGACTATGATTAGGTATGCTCGATTATACAGAAGTTACATAGGGGAATCAGTAAACTAAGCACAACTTCTGACATTGTCCACATAAAGCTCGTGCTATGCCTCAAAGAATTTCCATGGTACCGTCAACCGAAGGCAATGACTGATGAGCGCATTCTTAAGCGAACGAGGTCGCTAAGAGCAGTAACAAGACAACATAAGAAACATGGGAAGGAAAATTAACCCACCATCAGGCACAACTAAGAGTGAAGAATTATTATAAGATAATGAAATCATGTATAGGATTTTGTAGTATATAAATGGGTCAAAACCCAATCATAACGTAAGATTTTCCGATTGAGTAATAAAATAACTATGCATTTACTCTTTTTAATATTCATATTTATTCACTATAGCTAAAATCCCTCATGAGGTTGCAGTATTGAAAATAATAAAAATAGCAAGAGTAATAAATGAGTTTATTACATATCACAAAAAATATGATCTATAAATTATCCAATTTTTGTTATTCTTTCACATTAAAGTTTATTTTTTTCTCACCATTTGAAATATCTAATTTTTGTGTACCTTCTAAACCTATTTACCACAAACTATTCTACCTATTTTTATTCCCTATAAACTATATGAGATCAAATAAAAAAGCATAAAAACTTTGTATCACTATAAATTAAGTAAAAAATTCCATGCCCAAAGATATGCGAATATGTGCATCAAATTTGCATAATTTGTGTGAATATGATGCACATGTGTAAATATCCATGTCTATCAAAAAACAAACTCATACATATTTAAAAAAAATACACAATTAAATACTATATATCACTAAAACATAAATAAGTGAAAACATTAAGTAAATCAATCCAGTAAACCTACAATTAAATTTTTTTTTTGTTATTTTCAAATTTAAAAGTTGAATATCTAATTAACCAAACAATAAAGATTTAGTAAACTAATTTGGAAGATTATAAATAGTTATCTTGATATTTGTTACTAATTCGATTTACAATAATAATAATAAGTTAAAATTTTAATTTTTTAGAGAATTTTTGGGATTTAAAAATAAAGGATAATAATGTATCTTTATGGATAAGTAAAATTACAAAAATGGTGAGAGCAATTTTTATAATACAAATGGTAAGAGGAATAACATAATATTTTATACAAAAGATACAAAAAAATTTAAACGAGAGATTATATAAAACATCAAATAACAAACTTTAATTAAAAATAATACTAAAAAACATAAATTAAAACATAAATATTTTAAAGATATAAGCATCCCAAAAATGAGGATTCGCTCCAAGAAAGGCTCTTCATTGATTCGAATCAAAATTCCTAACTCTTAGTCAATATTCCTCTATTATTTTTTGTGTCTTGCTCTCAAGACCGGCCCATTCCCTTCTAGCCACCAGTATGAAGAACCCTAACAAGCCAAAATCTCCGTTGAATGAAGCTCGCCAAAAATCAGAAAGAAATCGTATCGGTCATCCTCCTCAAATCAAAAAATCCTCTATACCTCCATCTCAAGCAGCAAGAAGTGAATAAAATTTCACAAGAACAAGATTCAATCAACAAATTAAAAAAGGGTTTGAAAAAAGATTTTCCTGAAGAATAATTCTCAAAACTGCCAAATAACAAAATCCAGCCTATTATAATTAATACATTTAACAACCCTATCTTCAAAAGTGATAATTTTGATTCAAACTTGAAGCAGTAAAACCCTTGGAAAGGTGAAAGATCCTTTGCAGAAGCGGTTAGAGTCAAAACCAGATACCTCAAGCACGATAATGTTCAGGATCTAGAAGAAAGATGGGTTCAATGCAATAATATTTGAAGAGAAAGATGTTTCTCATCTTATTTCTTTCTCTTCTTTTACACTAATTGCAAATTTTTCATATGGAAAACCTAGAATAGAAGACCTTAAAAAATTTAGAGTCATTTAGGTTCTCTGGTAGTTTCAGTCTTTCGTTATGAATTATTATCATATTATTATAGAGATTTATTAGAAGATGTAACCAAACTATGGAAGATGAATGTGTGGTCTGTTGGACATCATTCCTTTATTCTCTTACAATGGTACCCGAGATTAAATCCTAAGATTGAATCCCTAATCAACCCTGTTTAGGCTTCCGTCCCCGACCTCCCTGAACATTTATACAACCATGACACTATCTTTCAAATATCTAGCACATTAGGTAGACCTCTCCATATATGGTTGCCTTTGAAAAACAAGGCAATATATAATTATTGCAGGGCTTGGCTTACGATAGATGTCTCTAAGCCACTTATTAAATTTTTTAAAAGAGATGATTTATGGAACACCATCTCTTATGGTAACAAACTTAATTATTGTCATGCTTGTAATCATCTTGGACATCAAGATAATGAATGTAAGAAATCTGAGTATAATAAAAAGGGTCAAAATAATACAAACAATGTTAATTAAACTGAATTAAAATCTCAGAGTATTCAAGAAACCTCAATCCAAAAACACCCTAAGAAACTTAATTCTATAGTTATCCAACAAAATGATATAAATAACAACAATAAGGATAATGATATTACTCATAATAATATCATCATCCCTGGTACTAGTAGTGTCTTAAACAACAAAACCATCAATACTGATCAGAATGATATTAGTCATTACAAATCAATGATATAACTGAAACTGTCAGTGAAAACATAAGCTATGTTAGAAACTTTAATAAGAGAACAACTTTAAATGAAAATCTGCATGAAAATGAAATAATAGAAGCTATACACACCCTCAATGTGGGTAACATGTTCAATAACTTAAATGAATATAAAAACCTTGATTCATCCTCTGAATCATGGATCCTCAAATCTAGTTTCCATCATAATGAAAAACTAAAACCAAAATTTTCTGAAAACAATACATGTATAAGTAAAAGAATAAGGAACCCTAAATCTAAAATTCATAGAGATCTTATAAATAAAAAGTTGATCCAAATTAAAAGATTAATTAAGAATTCTAAATCCACCTCAAAATGACTACTAAAATCCTAAATTGGAATGCTATGGGTGTTGAAAATAAAATCACCCTTAAAAGAATCAAATCAATTTTAAAATCTGAGAAAATTGATTTCATAGCTCTACAGAAGCCTATGATTAATTCCTCCAGATTAGATAATATAATTTGATACTTAGGTTTTCACCAAAATTTCTTTAACATAAGTAATAAAATCTGGATTATCTGGAAAAATGATTTCCATATTAATATCCTTAGATATAATTGATGAGTCCGGATTTTGTCACCACTCTTTCTAAGAGCCGGACAGGGGCAATTCGGACATCATCCATCTAGCTGGACAAGGACGATTCGGACAACCTCCACTTACTAAACTGTCCGAACAGAACTAAAGTATTAAAAACATAATCACTTCATGATTAAACTAATCACTTGTTTACTTAAAAGCTAGCGGGTCTTTAAACTCGACCCGAATCCATAAAAACACAACCCGAAAGCCCATATAGCCCAAAAGATAAAGGGTATAAATACCCAACCACCTACATTAGATGAGGGTAATGAAAATTAAATACAACCAGGCAGCTCAATTCTCCCTCTACATTCTATCCAAACATTAAATACTCTCAAAATTCCACAAAACTCTAGACAAAATTGAAAATTTCCCTCAAACGAAAATAAACCACATCAAATTGGCGACCACATTGGGAGGATGACGGTGCCTGAATCTAGCATTCAAAAACATCAGAAAAAACTAGTTCGGATGAATCCGGACGTGCCGGAAGTACCACCAGCTTTGCTCGAAGTGGTGGGAGAGAATGATCAATACACCATCGAGGAGCGCGATAGATTAAAAGTTGAAATATAAGCTCTAAGGGTTGAGAGGATGTGTAAAAGAGAAATCAAAGGCGTCAGTTGCTCACCATACTGACAACCCTAGAGAGCATGAGCCTTCGAAAACCCATATGAGTACGAAGAAGACTCATGCTAGCTCCAAAAAGTCTCACCGGTCCAAGCCGGTGGAGAGCTCTGATTCAGACTCAGAACCTTCCAGTAGCTCATCGGGCGAAGATGGAGTTGAAGAATCCCTGTCATCTAGCAGTGATGAGGGCCGATCTAAAAAGAAACAAAAGTTGGTTAAGAATTATTCAAGAAAAAAGGATAGGCATGGAAAGTTAAAGAGGCATATAGGCAAATGATCGTCTCATAGCCGGAGACACATAGACCGGATGCTGGTGGATCCTTTTGCCTTCCATGATAAGCCAGGTATCTTTGCAACTCCTAATGAGGATACCGTCTTCAGTCATGGCCGGAATTGGAGACAATCTCCACTGTCCTCCAAGATCCTGTCCGGGAACCTTCCTAAGAGGTTTGATAGTACAAAAATGGAAAAATACGATGGCAGTAAAGACCCGGACAACCACTTGGAACAATTTAAAATTTTCATGATGAATTTTGATGATGACGACAAGCTGCTTTGTAGGGAATTCTCCCAGTCCTTTACAGGGAGTGCCTTGAAGTGGTATAACAGCCTACCGCAGGGGTGCATCAGAAATTTCGATACTTTTTGGGTGGCCTTCCGAAGGCAGTTTGTTGGAAGTAAGGAGGTAAAAGGCAATGGAGACACAATCATCCATTGTGCCCAGGAACCGAAAGAATCTCTAAAAAATACATAAGTCGCTTTGTAAACACCAAAAATGGGTTGGTTGATTGCTTTGAACAAGTAGCAATAGCTTCTCTGAGACAGGGCTTAAACCCTGGAAACCTGGCTGACTCAGTAACCCGAAAGAAGGCCATGACATGGGGAGGCCTGTTGAATCAAGTTGGAAAGCAGATTAATGTTGATGAAATAAAGAAAAAAAGGGTGCACAGGCAGGTGAGATCTGCTCCGGCTGCGCCAAATCCAAACCAAAACCAGTCCGGGAACAAGGTTAGGGAGGCCGTATAGAGTCATAATAGAGCCAAAACTCAATCTCAGCCAGCTGCTCCAGCACAGAGTCAGCAATCTAGAAATAAACGAGGGCCTTGGGTCCAACCGGAGTGGTTTGCAGAATTAAAAGAAAATATAGCCACAATTTATGACAAAACAAAAGACGAAGTGCATTAAAGAAAGCTGGCTGCGTTACAATCTCCTAGGGAAAGCCGTAACAATTGTTTTTGTCAGTATCATAATGATACTGGCCATACCACTAAGGATTGTATTGCTTTGAAGCAAGAAGTCCAGAATTTAATTGAAAGAGGAAAGTTGGGAGCATATGTTAAAAGAAGAGGAGGCAATATGCCTGATAACACTCACCGGGTTGGCCCAAACAATGCAGGCGCATCTGCTCCGGAAGGGGCCATGGAGATAGTTGGGAGATTCGATGTAGAGTCAGAGTACTTGGATCCTGATCCGACCCGGAATAGAGTGGGAATTATCGCAGAAAATTACAAATCGGTGTCCGGACTTATCAACTTTTTTGAGTCACTCATAATTTTTGGATGAGACACCATGACAGTACCTACTGCTTCTTCAAGAAAAAGGCATGTTCATACCTTAGCTACCTAATTGGAGGGATGCATGACTTCCTATCAGTCACAAATTCCATTTCCCTTCATTTTTTTCGATGAGGATGACTTGAAGGATATAGCTGGTCCTCATGAAGATGTTGTTGTCATAGGAGCATCCATTGGGGGCAATGATATAAGACGAATTCTGGTGGACACCGGAAGTTCTGCTAATATTATCTTTTTAACTTCTTACAAAAAAATGAAAAATCCAGCAGTCATTCAGCGTTCGAACAGGTCAATTGTGGGTTTCACTGGAAGCTCAGCATATGTGATCTGGGAGTTTGAGGAGGAAGTTTTGTTGGGCAAAGGCCCTTTTAAGAAAATGGTTAGAATACTGTTCGTTGTGGTGGATTGTCCCACTTGTTATAATGCTATTCTGGGGAGGTCTTGGCTCTCCAGAATGCATGCGGTGGCCTCAACAGTCCATCAATGTTTGAAATATGCTGTGCAATGGCAAGTGGAAGTTGTTCGGAGCAGCCAAAAGGTAGCCAGAGAGTGTTATGCAATAGTACTGCCCCCCCCTGGATGTTGGGGGCAGTTCGGATTAACGAAGAATAGCAGTTTGAGCGTCTTTCTGGGGGAGAGGGTGAAATTGATGACCCCAAAGTGACCCCTGGAGTTTTAATTCCGATTGAAGAAGTTGAAACACATTCTTTGAAAGAGAGAAAAAATGTTAAGATAGGGTCCAAAATGACATCAGAATTAAAGGGTAAAATGTTGAAGTTCCTAAAAGACCATCAGCATGTTTTTGTTTGGTGTAATGCTGATGTTACCGGGGTACCAGCAGATATTATATCACAGCATCTGTCCATCTGAAGAGACATAGCACATGTGGTACAAAAGAGAAGAGCTTTTTCTAAGGAAAATGCTGATGTCGTAGTTCAAGAAGTCGACAGGCTTACTAAAATGTGGCACATAAAGGAGTCTTAGTATCCTTTATGGACAACCAATCTGGTATTGGTGAAAAAGAAAAATGGCAAGTGGCGTATGTGTATCGATTTTACAGATCTCAACAGAGCTTTCCCAAAGGATTTATACCCGGTTCCTCGGATTGATCAGTTGGTGGATTCCACATTTGGGAATAAGCTGCTGTCTTTCATGGATGCCTTCTCCGGGTACAATCAGATTCAAGTAGATCCGAAGGATCAGGAGCATACTATGTTTGTTACTGATAGGGGCCTTCATTGTTAAAAGGTGATGCCATTTGGGTTAAAAAATGCTGGGGCTACTTATCAGAGGTTGGTGAACAAAGCTTTTGCTGATAAAATTGGAAGAAACATGGAAGTATACATTGACGACATGATGGTAAAAAGTGTGGACGAAGAGCTACACTAGACAGATCTCCAAGAAACTTTTGCTAACTTAGTAAAACTAAATTTGAAGCTAAACCCAGAAAAGTGTGTGTTTGGGGTGAAGTCCGGAAAATTCCTGGGGTATGTAATAAGTGAACAAGGGATACAGCCTGATCCAGACCAACTTAATGCTATATTTCAAATGGAGCCTCCTCGGAATATTAAAGAAGTACAACGGTTGACTGGGAGGTTGGCTGCGTTAAATCGATTCATTTCAAGGTCTTCGGACAGGTGTGCCCCGTTTTTTCAAACTTTAAAAGGTGTAAAGGGATTTGACTGGTCTCCATAGTGTGATAAGGCCTTCGATGAAATCAAAAAACACCTGTCCTCCCCCAAGACTTTGTTTAAACCCGTTGACGGAAAGACTCTTTTCATATAATTGGCAGTTTCCAATTGTGCCATAAGTGCGGTATTGGTAAGGGAGGTAGATAAATATCCTCGTCCGGTGTATTACATTAGCAAGAGTTTAATTAATGCAGAAAAATGATATTTGAAGCTTGAGAAGTTAGCACTAGCCTTAGTGATTGCTGCGAGGAAGATGAGACCTTATTTTTAGGCTCATCCTATTATTGTCCGGACATCCTATCCCCTGAAAAACGTTCTTCAAAAGGAAGACATTTCAAGTAGGATGACTAAGTGGTCTCCGGACTGATGGTGGATCAAGTACCATGGGATGTGGTGCTGGGGTATGCTTGACCTCTCCATATGGTGACAGAATGTACCAAGTTATATGTTTTGCTTTTAGGGCTTCTAATAATGAGTCCGAATATGAAGCTGTTATAGTTGGTTTAAAGTTAGCTCTTATTTGTGGAGCCAAAATGGTCAAGTTGATGAGCGATTCTCAGCTTCCTATCCATCATGCACAAGGTCAATCTGAAGCAAAAAAGGAGCAGCTGGTAAAATACTTACTTATTCTCAAAGATGTGGCACTTAAGTTCAAGAGCATCGTTTATGAGCACATACCCCGAACATAAAATATACTAGCAGACTCCTTAGCAACCATAGCCTATACTGAGTCCTACCCTTGGATTCATGTGCTGGAGTGCCCATCCAGTTAATTCGGTATGGGTAAGGAAGAAGAAAGCTTCGATATACAGATAAAACAGCCCCAAGATTGGAGGTTTCCTCTCCTTCAATATCTCTCAGATGACATCTTTCCGCCGGATAAATCAATAGCAAAAAAATTAAAGTACAAGGCTCGTGGTTTTATCATCCTAAGAGATATTCTTTATAAGAAGTCTTACAGTAAACCCCTCTTACGATGCTTGGGGGTTGACGAATCTCAAATAGTGCTCTCTGAATTACATGATGGTGAGGAATCAGCTCACTGTGGATTCAAGGCTCTAACAAGGAGAGTTTTGTTGGCTGGGTATTATTGGCCCTCTATAATGCAAGATGCTAAGGAGTTGGTGAGGAGGTGTGAACTATGCCAAAGATATAGCAATGAAATTCATATCCCAGCCATCCCTTTAGAGTCAATTTCTGAGCCTATACCTTTTGCTGGATGGTGGTTGGATTTAGTGGGACCTCTACCCATGGCGTCCGGAGGACGTAGAACAATAATTGTTGCCATTGATTATTTTTCGAAGTGGATCGAAGCGGCTCCATTGGCAGGTACGACGTTGAAAGCTGTTATAAAATTCATTTTATCCAATATTTGTTGCAGATTTGGAATTCCACAAAAGATAACAACAGACAATGGACCACAATTCGACAACAAGGAAATGCAGAGTTTCTATGCCTCAAGAAGTATACAACATTGCTTCTCTTCCCCTTTCCACCCACAAGCAAATGGTCAGGTCGAAGTAGCCAACAAGACAATACTGTCCGGTCTAAAGAAGAATCTAGAAGGAGCTGCTGGAAAGTGGCCAAGTTATTTGCAAGAAGTTTTGTGGGCTTACCGGACTACACCTGGGGCTGCAACACAAGAGTCTCATTGTGCCTTGGTCTATGGGATGGATGCCATAGCTCCTATATAAGCTACTCTCCCTTTATTTCGAGTTCATAATTTCTCCAAACACACTAACGAGGTGGCTATCAGAGGCCAGCTTGACTTAATAGAGGAAAGAAGAGTTAAGGCTCACCTTATAGCTGTACACTATCAAGGTTTGATGAGAAGCAGGTTCACTTCTAAAATTAAGAGAAGGGATTTTCAACCGGGGGATAAGGTATTAAGAAAAGTCTTCCTACATACTAAAGAGAAGCAGTTCGGTAAGTTGGCTCCAACTTGGGAAGGACCCCATGTGATCATTGAAAAGCTTAAGCCTTGGACATACCGGCTCCAAGACAAAGATGGAAGGGTTTTGAATCACCCCTGGAATATTGAGCACCTCCGGATGTACTTGGAGTAGAAATTATGTAAATATTTACTTGTTTAAAAGTTCATGTAAATATGTGGGGGCATACTCTTGCCTACCCTGGTGGCGCGGGGAGGTTTTAATGAGGTGTCCGAGTTTTTTTTATGAAATTCGATGCCTTCTTAAAAATTCGGAGTGTTTTTACTTAAATAGTTTCTTGTGAAATTATTATTTAAACGTAGGCCGGATTATATGAAAGAAGTGATGACTACTTGAACATTTGTCATTGGAGAAATTAAACACTCTCACTTTAGAATGTTTATGAAATAACTAAAGGCTGTTTAAACATTAGCCACCATAATTGAAAAAGTATGAAAAAATGCAAGAGCTGTGCGAAATAAAGATACCCATTGCAACATACGAAGTGCCTTGGCCATCCAAGGACTTTAAATTGTCAAAACAAAAAGATTTATCTGGACAAGGACCGGACATAGTTACAAAAAATGCCTTGGCCATCCAAGGACTTTGGTTCAATCAAAACAAAAGTGAAAAAATAATTGATATTCTAAGACTGCGCCTTTGAAGATGGCTCAACCTCACTAGCTTTCTTCTTCTGAAGGTCGTCACTTTCTTCATTCGGGCTCTCCCCGGTGTTCTCTTCTTCATCGCTTGAGTCGGCACTAGAATAGTCATGCTTATCACCATCAACCATCGTATGGAAGGGGAGGTCTTCATACTCTACAAAAGTCCATAAGTCTCCCAGATTCCTCTTCGGAAGTTTCTCATGAAAGAGTAAGACCATGTCCGACTTCACCTTGGCATACATTTCTTCCTGAGTGTCTATCACTTGGTTGGTATAAGCATCAATCTTGGCTTGGATTTTTGCCTCTTGCTCCCTTAGCAGATCAGCTTTTTCTTGTGCAGCATTGGACACCGAGTCCTCGAGCGAAATCTTGCCATTGGTCAAAGTGTGAATGACCCTGTCCCTGGCCTTCACCTCCTCTTTCGAAGAAGAGAGATCTTTCTCCAACTCGGACTGCTTTGCCTGGAGTTCTTTGATAGTATCTTCTAAGATAGCTACCTTTGTGGCCCAACCCTCATGGTTCTTCTTTAACTCCTCGTTTTCCCTCTTCAGAACATCAGCATTTTGGTTGGCAATAAGGAGGTCACCGGAAAATTTCTCCTTGTCAGAATTAAGGGCAATAATAATAGCTGACTGACCTCGCACTTGTTTCTCCAAACTAAGCACTGGCTGAATATTACTCAATATAGAGTGAGTTATAATATCTCTTTCACTTGAGACAGAGAAAGACTTACCATTGAAGGAAACGATGTTCGAAGTGCTCGGAGGGAGGTAAGGTCCAGCAAAATCATCCTTGGGGAGGTTTTCGAAGTAAAGACCAACTTCTTCAAAACCACTAATATCAACACCATCAATGCTAATATCCCCTCCTGTACCCCCTCCGGTTTGGAAGTCACTAGGGATGCCTTCTGCTTGAGTTGGGTCTGTAGGGTCAACAGGAGGAAGAGGCTCCGGAGACCGGAGAGAAATCTCATCACCCTTGGAGATATTTTTCTTCTTGGCCTCCTTGTCCTTAGTCTCTGCTCCCTGTTTCTTATCTCTCTTAGGAACCCTTAGAGGTTTTGGAGATCCTGCCCCTTCCCTAGTACTTTCATGCTTCACTACTTCTAGAAGAGCAGCATCAATCTGTCCTTGAACTGACCCCTCTTGGTTTGTTGGAGCAGTTTCCTCCGCTTCGGTGGGATTAACTTCAACCGCACTCTGCTTGCCCTTACCTTTCTTGCCCTTCATCTTAATTGGGGCCTTCGCTCTACCAGGCAGATACAATGCCCCATCTGGCACATGTGTTCTTTTGAGGACTACTTCCGGAGGGGGTGGGATGGTAAGTTCCTCCAATGATAAGTCTCTCCGGTCAGTGGTATTCCAGAGGTAAGACCTTGTTAGATTGCCTCCGGTAAAGGCATTGTGGAAACGATTCCCCCACTTCTAAGTAGCCCAAGCATTTAGCTTGGTGCAAGTGGTCTGCCCGACCTTCAAGTAGTCATTGAAATCTTTAGGCAGCACTGTCAAGAAACAAAAAAGAAAAGACAAGTCAGATAAACAAATGTGTGAAAAATAAATATGGGAATGTGAGATGGGATTCTTACCATCGCTTCGCCATCTGCTGGTAAGGAGGCTTGGGTTGGCACCGACTTTAATCTTCCTCCCATTCTCCCAGGCACCACTCACAAACAAGAAGTGAGTCTTCCAATTTCTCTCCGACTCAAGCAGATCGTCCACTGCTTTATAATTATCACCCATGTTGAAGTGATAGAAGGGAATATGGTGGTTTCTGCAGAGGCTAGCCACAACTGCAAACTGCGCCATTGGGAGAGGAATTCCGAAGAGCCTGGAGGCCATGATACAGGCCATGAGGGTGTACCAGGCATTGAGGCTCAGTTGACTTGGACAAAGTTTGATGAGATGAAAATACTTGACTATCTCCGGGTCTAATGGAAACCTCAGTCCCCGGTTGAAGAGCTCAGTGAAGAAAAATATTTCACTGATCTTGCAGTCCATCGGTGTTTCTGGGTCCACTAGAATCCTTATTTTGACATTCTCCGGGATCTCCCATTTTGTTTGCATCCGACCCAGTTCGGTTGTGTGGATGAAATCATAGTTAAGTTTTTGCAAAGCTATTAAATACTTAACACTTACCTTGTGGAAACAAGGTCCCACTTTTCCCACAAGGACCTTCGGCAAATCTGGATGCCTTAAGCATAGTTTCTCTTTGCCTTTGTCCTTCTTGGCAGCAATAGCCTCACTTGTTTGCCCGGAGACTTCGGACTCAAATGGAGCTTCTTCAATAAAATCCTCCATCACTTCTTCCATTACTAAGGAGGGGTTTTTAGCTGTTTTTAGGTGAGGTGAGCTAGAGGTTGGCTCAGCATGCCCTCCGGACTGTTGGGCTTCACTGGCTTTTTTTACTCTGGCCTCCGGCTGGTGCTCAGATGCAGTGGTTTCTTTCCGGATACTTGAACTAGATGCCTCCGGGCCGGACAGTTTGTCCTTAGGAATCCTGATGGGTGCCTCTGACCCCGTATTGCTATCCTTGCCCCCTGATTTGGAAGGTGTACCTTTTAGAGCCTGCCCCTTTACCAAGGGACCTCTTCTCCGATCTACTAACTTCTCTGGAGAGCATCAGCATCTGATCCCATAACAATGAATGGGGAAGGTTTCTTGAAACTGGTGACTACCTGTCCTGGTTCAACTGTAGGCTCTGATTCTTGAACCGATGAGCCCGAGACAATTGGGGAAATGGTGGATTGGAACAACCTCTTGGGTTTAACGCTTTTGGTTGAAGAAGAGCCCTGGTCAGGTTCTGTGCTTAGTGTTTCTGGTTTATCAGCAGGGGAAACAGGGAGGCCGGCTGCAATGCGCCTTTCTCGTTCAACCTTTTGAGCTTTTTCTAACTCTGACAAATTAAGCCACCCACCTTTGATTAAAGCGTTCCTAGCTGTGAACATAAACTCGCACTGAAAGAAAGTGTTTGTTTTGGAAAGAGAAAGCTTTGAAGTTTAGTAGAGCAAGGATGATGAAGATGGTAAAACAGCAGAAAAGTGAACTAATTTATAGTAAATGTGCAAAAGATGCTTTGATACCTAGGAGAATTCGAAAGGGTTGCAATGATTAAGAACAGCGCTGATGTCATCCTTATTAAATGAAAAGGTTACTTTTTGGAGAAAGTGGGAGCGCCGTTCTAGGGGAAAAAATGCCTGATGTGGCGAACCAGAGAGAGATACGTGTCCCACGATTTCTGGCAAAAAACCGTTTAGTTTCAGTTCTAATAAAGCTATTACACAGTTCAAAAATCTGTCCGGATATGGCTGTGACCAGCTACAGGCTATTTTTTAGGTCTTGCCAAAGGCCTTTGAGCACCACATAAAAAATTGGCTACTGATGAGTCCGGATTTTGTCACCACTCTTTGTAAGAGCCGGACAGGGGCAATTCAGACATCATCCATCTAATTGAACATGGACGATTCGAACAACCTCCACTTACTAAACTGTCCGAACGGAACTAAAGTATTAAAAACATAATCACTTCATGATTAAACTAATCACTCGTTTACTTAAAAGCAAATGGGTCTTTAAACTCGACCCGAATCCATAAAAACACAACCCGAAAGCCCATATGGCCCAAAAGATAAAGGGTATAAATACCCAACCACCTACATTAATTGAGGGTAATGAAAATTAAATACAACCAGGCAGCTCAATTCTCCCTCTACATTTTATCCAAACATTAAATACTCTCAAAATTCCACAAAACTCTAGATAAAATTAAAAATTGACCTCAAACGAAAATAAACCACATCAATAATGACAAATTCCTTCATGTGTATGTTAATAATCATTCGATTAACAAGTTTTTCAATGTAAATATAATTTATGCTAAATACTCTATATCTTTGAGGAAAATATTAAAGAGATCTCTAATACTAACATGAAATGGTTAGTTGTTGGAGATTCCAATATCATCTCATCTTCTAATGAGCAGATAGTTTCTGCTCATCTATGCACAAGAATCATGAATGAGTTTAATTAAAGTATCCTTGATTGCCAGCTTGAGGATGCTGGTTTCATTGGCCGTAAATTCAAGTGGACTAATAATAGAACTTGGAAAAGATTAGATAAAGAATTGGACAATGCTTCTTGGAGAACTTATTTTGATTGCACTGTGATGAATCATCTGGCCAAGACTGGCTCAGACCATTCACCATTTTGCATTTCTATAAATTCCAATTCTATTAAAACTAAATCAAGCTTCAAATTTCTTAACATGTTGCTCCTTTACCCTGACTTTATGAACACTATTAAAGTTAATTGGGACATTCGTTTGCCTGGATCACCTATACATGTATTATGAGCTAAGTTAAATAGACTAAAATACAATCTGAAAAACTGGAATTGGTCTGTCTTTGGTAACATTTTTTACAGTCTTACAGAAATTAAAAAATAGGTTAATCAGTTTGAAATAATTTATCAGAACTCTAACTCTATTGAAGATAAAATAAATCTGTTTAAAGCCAAAGCTAAGCATTTCAATCTTCTTGCAAAAGAAGAGGTATTTTGGGAATAAAAAAGTGCCACTTCTTGGCTTAAGAATGGGGACAAATATACTCACGTTTTTCATAACTATGTCAGCAAGATAAGAATTAAAAGTATAATCCATAGAATATGGAATGGTCACTCAATGATTGAGAACCATGCCACTCTTGGTTCTTCTCCTGTTGAGCATTTTAAAAATATCCTCACCAACATGAATAATATGCCTAATCTTGATAGATTAAATAACTATATCCTAAAGATAATCACTGATTATGATAATACCAATCTATTAAGACCCCCCACCAGTGATGAAATTTATAATTCCATAATGTCTTTAAATCATAACAGTTTATCTGGCATTAATGGTTTCAATGTCAAATTTTATTCCTCTTGTTGGCAAATTATTGAAGATGACTTAACTAAGGCTATTATTGATTACTTCAATAATCCTTGAATTCCTAATGGTTTATATGCTACTTTTAAGTGTCTTATACCTAAGAAGGAGTCTCCCAAAGATCGGAGATACTTCAGACCTATCAGCCTATGTAATTTCCTTAATAGAATTATCTTCAAGCTTATTAACACCATGTTGTCTTTTATCTTACTTAAAATTATTTCTAAGGAGTAATGTGCCTTTGTTAAAGGCATTTCTATTCATGAACATATTCTTATTACCCAGGAAATGTCCATGACCTTAATAGGAAAATCAGAGGGGGTAATATTATCCTTAAGCTTGACATGGACAAAGCTTTCGATATGTTGTCTTTTTAACTTTATCATTAAAATATTCACTTGTTTTGGTTTCAATAACTTTTTATCAACCTGATAATCAAAGGCATTAACAATATTCGTTACTCTATTATTGTCAATGGTACTACTTATGGCAACTTCTCTACTACAAAATGGGTGAGGCAAGGTGATCCTTTATCACACAACCTCTTTATTATAGCTTAGAAATACCTTTTAAATAGGTATTACTCATTTTTTAATACCAATAACAGTATGAGATATCACTCAAAAAAGTAAATACAACATCGATAGTCTTGCTTTTGCAGATGATATTATCATTTTTGTGAATAGTTCATTTGTAAATATCAATAAAATGATTGACTTCCTTAATCACTATCAAAATGCCTATGGTCAAATTAAAAAAAAACAAAACTAATTTTATTACTTCTGCTAACAGAAGCAATGTTAGCATTCATTCTATTAAAACTGAAACTAGTTTCAGTCATAAGCTTCTCCCCATTAATTACTTGGGGATTAATCTTCATCAAAGTAACAACATTTGTTACTTTGATGACTTGGTCATCAAGATTCGTAGTAAAATCATGGACTGGAATTGTAAAAAGATTTCATTTGGAGTTAGAATTATCCTTATAAACTCTGTTTTCGTGTCAATTCCTTATCCCATTGTCAAAACCTCCATAACAATGTTATTATCAAAATTAATATCCTTTTTAATAAATTCCTGCGTGTGAGAATGGTAATAGAAAAGTTATCACCTGTTTTAAATGGAAGAATCTTTTTTTCTTTTTTTTGGAGAATAGGGTCTCCATTACAGAAATATAAAAGATATTCAAACAGTTTTAGCTTGCAAGATTTTGTTTAACTTCAAATCTAACAAATCTTTGTGGTATAAATTGATGAAATCTATCTATTGTAATAACATTCATCATTTACAACCCAGACTTAAACCTATTGATTTCAAAACTTGGAAAAAATGATTAAGATAAGAAAACTTGATGAATATTTTATTTATTTGAACATTGGCAGAGGTGATGGCGACTTCTGGTTTGAAAGATGATGTCACACCCCCTCCCTAATAATTCTCCTTAATAATACCAATAGTGACTGGTATACTCCCACTAATATCAATCAATTCTGGGAGAATGATACCTGGAACTTAATGAAGCTTAAAGCCAATGTGTTACCTTCTGATATCATAAGAATTCGCAAATTCAATATCTAACCTGATAAACCAGATGCGATAAAGTGGAATGCTTCATCCACTAGTTTATTTAACCTTAAAGTCACTATTGATAGAATCAGGGATAAAAATAACTCTTCAATGATGTTAAAGAAAATATGGAATTCTATATCCCATAACAAATATTCTTTCACTCTCTGGAAATTTCTGAAAGGGTTTATAGTTTTTCAAACTATATCTCAAAAGAAGAATTTAAATCTTGACTCCAAATTTCAATTTTGTGGCAATATTGAATCCATAGACCACCTATTTCTCCACTGTAAAAGTTCTTAGAATGTTTGGTTACATTATTCTAAAAAAAATTGATATCCAAATTGCTAACCATATGACTTTAAAGCATATGATTTTTTAACTAGTTTTCTTCTAATACTAAATAAACTCATATTAGGATGATTATCCCATCTATGATCACCTGGATCATTTGGTCTGCTAGTAATAGATCTATGCAAAATAATATTCTAATACCTGACTCTTACATAAAAGACAGTGTACATTTAGTTAATACTAAGCTTGACTTGACTAATTTGTTAACCAATAAAGTCTGCTCCGGAGACCTTAATAAAGTCCATTTTCTTCAATGCTTTAACCATCAAAAGGCTAAAAGTAAGGTCATTTATATCAAATATAATCCCATATTGGTACACAATGGGAAGTCTAGTGGAGGTTACTTAATTATGAATTCATATGGTGAATTGATATTTTATGGTGGCTATCTGTATGGGAAACAATCCCATTTTATTTATGAAGCAAGAGCCTTATTAAATGGCTTATTGCTTTGCAAAGAACTTAAGTTAGCTGATGTTGACATATAAATTGATCCTTATATTGCTTCTGGTTTAGTACCTTGATATATATATATATATATATATATATATATATATATCCCATGACATTTTTTGATATAGAAAGTTAATCCTCTCAGCAATGAATCTTAAAGACATCTTTCGGCAGCAAAATATAGGGGCTGATTGGATAACAAAAGAAGTTCTAAATAATAAATCTAATATGTCATATATCAATGGTATAATTCTGTATAAGCTTAGGATCATTATGTTGTTAGAAAGCCTATGAATATGTTATCTTAGGTTGCAAAATGACTAATTCTTATCAATGTTTATTTTTAAACATGTTACTAACCATTATAGAAGGCTAAAAGCCTGACTATTTCTCACTATCAATGTCTTGCAGGTTCTCATTAAGATTCAAATTTATTAAAGACTCATCAACAAACTTAGCAATGACATCAAAATGAATGAAGAGAAAAAATTAAATGGAAAGATCTAACCCAACATTCAGGCCGAAAGCTCAAGATCATATGTCAATCCAAGTTTCAAGAATACTACTCATTTCTATAAAATTTAACCTTAAAACATAAATCCTTAAAGACAACACTTGTACTCTTTCAATTATCATGTCACGAACAAAATATGGCTTATGTATTCTACATTTATCTCAATGGCTTTGACCTCGTTTTTTATACTTATAAAATTAACTTCTTGTGGAAAACAAATACTTAGAAGTACTTTTACATCTACCATGTTCGGATCGAATATTTTTATAGGTTTTATTTACTTCTTGATGACGACTCATATAGTCTTTGAGATAAGAAATTTATTCTTTGTATCTCCATCTACATTATCACATTAATATACTTGTTTGTACTTTATGAGATCTGACACGATCAACATCATCTTCATCAATATTGTCATTTATATACTCGTTATGTTTGTATTTTACAATTATGTTATGTAATATCATACACGTGACAATAGAATTAGACATTTTTACATATTCTGATCATTATTTGGATCTTTTACTGTGGAAAATCAAGCTTTTAGAATATCACATGATATTTTAACGTATTTACAATATGATTCTTACACTTCACAAAATAATTACTCTTTTAGACTAGTTGCTGATTGGATAACTTGGATAAATTTTTTTGGGATACATTACATTCCTAAGATAATTTGTAATATCATTATCGCGCAAATTTATAATATCATATACTCTTGAATCTTTCATATTAGTTATACCATGAAACAATAGTAAATGAGTGAGAATGTTCACATGATTTGAGCTTCAGGAATGCTAAAAGTTCAGTTCAATTTATATATGTATTGTGAGAAGCGATAACCTTTCATGTTGGTGCATATAGGTACTTAGGTACTCCATTTTGTACAAATCTATTATAGTTTTATAGAATTTTATCAAATTTTTACAATAATAACTTCACTCAATAAATATTTCATTTAAGATATATGCAGGTATAGTATAAACTTCTATTTATTTTATACCTTTTTTACTCAACTTTAAATACCTTTATTTATCTCAAATATTTAATTTATTCTTTTAAATTAACTGGACCCATTGATTATTTTACCTTATTTTAAGATCTTCAAGAATTGCTTGATTTGTAGTGAAGTGAGAAAATTTGAGATACTGACACGATTCATAGAGATGTAACTAAAAGACATCGGAAAGAGAGTGGTCTAAGGGATTCTCCGGCGGGTAAAGATTGTAAATCCGACGATCTACAACTTCGGTGAAGTAGGTGACGACTTTACTCATGACTCCAGCAAAAAACAACCAACAACTCATCCATACCTCCTCCTCCACCACCTCTACCTCCGCCACCGCTAAAGCCACCTAGTTCTTCTCCCCGCATCTTACCTTTCGTCCCCGACGAAGAAGAAGATGAATATGGTAATTCTCCTTTCATAATCACTTTTCTAGATCTAGAAACTCTTGAAGATTCATATCCTAAAGAGATGGATTGATAATTCCGTGGTTATACAAGAAGATCGACTTAGTTCAATAACTAGACCAGGAGAGAGAGAGATGAGACGAGAGAGAGAGAGAGAGAGAGAGAGAGAGAGAGAGAGAGAGAGAGAGAGAGAGAGAGAGAGAGAGAGAGAGAGAGAGAGAGAAGAGAGAGAGAGAGAGAGAGAGAGAGAGAGAGAGAGAGAGAGAGAGAGAGAGAGAGAGAGAGAGAGAGAGGAATGAAGAAAAATACGAACAAGTTCATCGAGGACTAGGGCTCTGCAAGAGAGAATTTGGAGCATAACTTCCGATAGACTCGCTAGAATTTCACCCTAATCGGTATTTTTGGAATTGTCCTACCAGTTCTTGTCTACAAAGGCATCGTAAGAGTCATTGAGGACTATGGCTCTGCAAGAGAGAATTTGGAGCATAACTTCCGATGGACTCGCTAGAATTTCACCCTAATCAGTATTTTTGGAATTGTCCTACCAGTTCTTGTCTACAAAGGCACCGTAAGAGAATTTACGAAGATGCACGCAGGCTATACATGAAGTTTCTTTGAGTTTTCTACTTACAATAAATTTGAATCCCCAAACTGAAATTGAGATTGTGGTTTGTGTTTCCCTTTTGTCAATCTCGACCATGTAGTTTGGACTGCCAAGCTATGTTTTGGATTATGCTTATTTGATAATAATCTTCAATTGCAGTTTTAATTAAAAAAACTTAGTTTAATAACCAAAAACGAATTTATTTATTGTTTTAAAAAACAATTTAAGGTAAAAATAATCTCGAGAATTAATGGGTTAGGGTAAAAACATAAATGGGTAACAACAATCATGGGTTCGGTTAAGTTATACTAAATGGGTCCAGTTAATAATAAAAGTAATAAAAATAAATATTTAAGGTAAAAATAAAAAAGGTAAATTAAGTTAAATAAAAAATTAAAGTAAAAAGTAAAAACAAAAAGGTAAAAGGTAAAAAACTAATAAACAAGGGTACTTTGAGTAGGTTTCAACGAGTGATCATATTTGGAACAAGGAGGAGTAGATTTGGGTGACATGTGTCAGCCCCAAGTTAATTGGCATGCACCAATGACCCAAAATGCAATATTTAAAAAAAAATAGTGACTCATTTTGGGGACAAAAAAACCTTAGTAGTACGAATGCAACAAGTGTCAAACACCAGTGACTTGAGAGGGTTTTTAGCCGTTTTCTTATCTTGAAGAATATTATTTAAGAAACGTTAAAACTTCAGATGAATCTGGAACAATAAAAAAAATAAAAAGTTGTCAATACTTTTTATCTTGAAAGGTTTTATGCAAAAAATATTAACACTTTAGTCATATAATAATAATATTGAATACAAATTTGAAACTTATAATTGTTTTCTTTTCTTGAAGAGTCTTATTTAAGAAACATTTGTTAGGAAATCAAATATCTCATGCATGAATTTTAAGAGTATATGAATCGTTTAATTAGAAGTCTGTATAATTAAATGTAATTAACTATTAATGTATTAGACCACATGTAATTAAGGAAGACTCGTCGAACATATTATGTAGATACTAGTTGAATTGTTGTAGAAGTTTGAGGGAAGTCTCATCAACGTGACACGATAAATATTGGGCATTAAGAGTCCAATATGGTTATGGTCTCAACCGACACAAGATATATCATTAAAACATTATTGAGTCTTTTGAGGTATAATGACGAGTACAAAAAATATCAATAAACTAATTTATCAAATATTAATCTCATATTCATTCATAAGTACTAGACTATAAATAGAGATAGTAAATAATATATTTTATGTTATTCCTTATAATTACATGTATCATCATTCAAAAATAATTGTCTTATTTTTTAAATCTTAATCTCGAATCACTGATGTATATACAAAGCCATTAGTTTCTCTCTTTAAAAAAATATACTAACGGTTGCTCGCGCATCTGAAGGAAGACTAGAACCATCATATTACACTCTGAAAAATCCTTATAATATTCTCCTACCATCGATCATTGTTTTTTAACACAACTTTAATTTTTGTTGTTGTATGGTTATTCGTTGTAAAAATAATGGGTACATGTAAGTACCAATATTCTTACATCACATTTATTTATTCTTAATATACATGCAAGATACTAACCATATATTTAGATATTAGAACATTTCCATAATGATAGTATTTAAATATATTCGACACTTTATGATGGCCTTCCCCGCCATGAAATAAATGTAGCATAGGAGTACCAGATACGAGATTCCATGTTCGGAAATTTCCCCGTGCGTTGATATTTTATGTATTGCTAAGCGTATAATTGAATGGGCTTCTTAGCTCCCCCTGTCCCCGAGAAAAAGCACCTTCGATTCAGTCGATAGCGTGCGTTATTTCCTGAATCCTCCCCTGCTTTGATTGATCCAGGTGGCCCAAACAAGATATAAAACTGGGGTAAAGTAAACATAGCGCGGTTCCAGCTTTCCCGGTTTGTTCAGGTACCCGTTTAAGAGTAGTTTGTACGATCAATGAGTGGCCTGTCCCGACCAGATTATTCATTCGGATCGACAATTAGGTCTAGATCGAAAGTGAAAGTCTGGAGGCCGGGGGGATTAGGTCGTTTAAGAGCTTTCTTATCATTTTAGTCAAATTCTATTAATAACATTGGAGATATATTTCAAACTTATTTTACTTTTTCTGAGATATATTTCAAACTTATTTTACTTTTTCTGTTACACACTATTGTGTAAAAAATATTATTCATTTAGTCCAATCCAAAATAATAACATTGGAGATAAATATGACATTTAATGGTGTTTTATCGTGATTGTTTTAGTCAAATATAGAATAATAACATCAAAGATATATTTGAAACCATTAATCTAAAATATATTTCAATGAATAATAATATTTAATATTAAAAATAACAACAAAATAGATTGTGAGTGAATATATAACTATATGCAAATCATATGTAAATCTCTCTCAAGATTCAAATTTCAAAAGTGAACAAATAATTTGTTGATTTGAGAAAAAAAATCAGAATTTAAATGTATCTGTATCTAAAATGTGTTGACAATAATCGTTATATATAAATATTATAAACGAATGGAACCAAACGATTAAACAAGTTGAAAATGCGCTGGTTAATGGGACTAACTTGAATGATAAGTATGTATTTTTATTATGAATAACATTTTATATATTAATAATATTCATATTTTTGTATTTTTATTATGAATGACATTTTATATATTAATAATATTCATATTTTTATATGCAATAACGCAAGGTAGAGAGATAACTGAGCTGCTTAAATAAATATCTATAGAAAGAAATGCAAAGACAACAGAGATAAATTTCTCATCCTTATTAATGACAAAACTTTTGCGTATGGTTCAAGTTATACATATCCAAAACTGGATTAAGTTTAAATAGTTTTGAGTTTATCCACATTTATATAAGCTTTTTTTTTACTAAATTCCTCCACCTCATTTTCTCTCGAACACTCCATATTCACTCTTACTTCTCTCTAACATATTTTTTATTTCTTCCTAAATTTTCCGGCGAAGTAATTATTTTTTAGATTTAATTTCTTGTTTGATTATGGTTTTTTTATTGTTTAGACTTAATTTTTATGATTTTGTTAAGATTTTTTAATGAAAATCATAGATTAAAATTAGATTTGAAATTGAATTAGATAAAAAATCATTTTTTGTGTGTGGCCGGCACCGGTTATAAAATTAAAATTATTTTTTTTTTCAAAATATTTGTTGTTTTAGTTTTTATATATTTAATGGTTATAATAAATTTAATTTAGGTGTTAATTGTTTATATAATTTTTTGTGACTAACCTTAATTTTTTGTTTATTTTAGGTATTTGATCAGTCTCCTCCCCATTTGAAGACCGTTTTTCAGTTTTTGTTTTAAATATTTATGTATATAATTTATATTTTAATTTAATTATTTATTAACCGTTTATATATTTGAAAATTAATGAATGTGATTTTTTTAAATTGAATTTTAACTTAATTTTTATTAATTGTTTTATGTATCTTCATAAAAATAAAATACCATAAAAAATGAATAAATACACTCAATAAATAATAGGATGAGTTTAAAACAAATTAAATACTAATTAATAAAATCTCATATAAATTTAATAAATATATATGGTAATGTACCAATATTATATATATATATATATATAATATCTAAAATATAATTATATTTAAACTTAATATATTGGTATATATATATATATATCACTATTTAATTAATAAAAACAATAAGTATATTTTTTTAAAACTTTAATTTTAATTTTTTAAATCGAATATAAAATCAATGAATACAAACAATAAATATTGAGATCAATTAATAAAATTTTATTAAATTTCCATATTCGAGCGTAAAATCTTCAGCATATCCATCCGTATCTTTTGGGCAATACGAATTTATTTAAAAAAAATCAAACTAAATAAGAAGATTTTTTTTACTTAAACACGTAAAAACAGGAGTTCGAGCACCAAACCGGTGGTCATCCACCATCAGTACCATCGGAGCATAGGCCCAGAACCAGTGGTGGTGCGCCTTCACACCAGAACAATTTTTTTAAAAATATTTTTTTACCTTAATTCAGATTGATTGATGTTTGATTTTGTCTTTTTATCCAAAGAATTTTAATTCTTCTTAAGAGAGTTTGAATGTTCTTGAGGAAACTTTGAATGTTAAAGAACACTTTAAGAACTTCACAAAATTGTAGTAATATGAGGTTTGATCTACTTAATCAAAGTATTTTTTGGGTTTGATCTACTAAATCAAAGTATTTTTTGGGTAAAGATAGTAAAATATGTTATTTTGTGATTTAGGTATATTTATGATATACTCAGTGTTCTTTTTTACTTAATGTCATTTCTGTAATTAAATGGATGTTCGAAGGTATTTTTGACATATACAGATTAAAGTAAAGTCAACTACGTTTTTTTGGGTAAACTTAAACAGTTTTGGGTATATAGCCATACCATTTGCCTATTTATAGGCTAAAATAGACCCGATGGGCCTGATAAACCAAATATGGGCTGATTCTTGCTATATGGGCCTAAAGGGCATATAAGTTGAATGGACTAAAATTATTATGAGCCTATAAACCTAAATATTAAAATGTAAATACAAATATTATTTAATTATTACAATTATTTATGATATAAATATCAGCTCAATCACCAGTTGGTCGATCTGCCCTTTGGATAATTGTGTCCTCAACACATAAATCTTTTAGTCCTCATGAAATGCTTTCGAGAAAACCAATGTATAAAGCCCATTGAGATTCAACCTATCTGATTTTACTCTTTCCATCATTCTATGAGTTGATCAAATACATTTTGCGGAGGTTATGAAATAATGCGGGAACATGGTCGGATATTCTCGTATAATACCTTCAAGTTCATCTCTTTTATCATACTTTTGAACACGTAGCATACGCTTATTGATCTCACGACTCCTCCTCTTAGTGGTGAGGCATAATGATGATTATAGTTGATTCCACTTCCATAAAAATAATGATCGTTTGAGGCGTTCCATCTTCTCTAGGGTTACCCCTAGTGGGCCTGTAGGATATATGCTTTTGGACTAATCTAAATTTATATTATAAATATTTTCTCCTTATTTTGCCCACACAACCAGTTTTAAAGAGATAAAACCACTTTATAGAGAGAGAAATTCTGCGTTTCTACCACCGCTCTTGTTGCCATTTGCTATTCTATTTTCGCCTTTTATGATCAATCATCACCGTTGTTTTCATGTAATATCTGGTGGAGGAACTCATATGTTCACTACTGACACTGATTTTAACGATTGGAAATGTATATCAGAAAAAACGAAGAGAAGAAAGCTTTCAGAAAAGCTGCAGGGTTACCCGAGTTTGGAGGACCAACCGTTACTTGTCAGACTTTTGATTACGGAGGCGTTTATCCATACAATCGACACAGTCTCTCAGACGAACCACAATATTTCGACCAATTTTGAACCTTCAAAAGTCAAAACTTCAAGACCTACCAGATCTTAAGGAGCAACTAGTGATAAACGTTGACCAACTTTCAAAGCCATGAATTTAGATTCCAAAAACAGCCCCCCCTTAAATAAAATCGATCGAGCAGTAGTTAAAAAAAGGTTAGCTTATATCCTGGAGTAAGGAGAAGAAGAAAGAGTTGGTAAAGCATAATTCTCCATCTTTAAGCTTTCATTCAGAGCATTCATCTAAAATAAAAACTAGTATTTTTGAAGAGGTAATACCTTAAAGCAAATTTAATCTGAGGCAATTGTTCGACGAGGTGGAAGAGGATTAATCCAAAAAGATAATAGAGCGCCCAAAGATCTTGTGAAGAAAACTCAAACGTCTAAGGGCGACAAAGGTAAAACAAAGGTTGCAAAGGAAGATGATTTGCCTCATTCCTTAGTCGAGTGTGTAGGGCCTAATTTTAAGAAGGTGAGTATCAAGTACTTACTTTCCCTTTCACAAATTCACTATATCTATTATTCTAACAGCAATTTAGAAATGATTCAGAGTAAATGGGAATTTTCAAAAGAAATAGCTATTAAAATACCGAAGACAAGAGAGACCCCAATGAAATGCATTGAGAGAAAACTGGTCATATATCCAGACGTGCTAAACTCGGGACTTAAATTTCCCTTAGATTCAGAAATAGTTAAGTATTTTGACCTAATCAGATTATGTCCAAGCCAGGCTAGTCCGAACGCCTGGTTCCTGACATAGTAGAGTTATAACATTTGAATTTCGCTTACATTCTTTTGGAATTCGAATGGCCTATTTTTTCAATATGATTACAAACAATCACTCCCACTTCGTGTTTTATTTTGTTCTTTATATCCAACATCTTTTATCTCTTTCTCGCCTTATTTATCCATCGAAAGGATCGTCGCGAACTGGTCCAAATTGCTTTATCTGCAAAAATAGATGTTGATGAGATCAGTTAATTCTTAGTGATAAATTCAGTTACGAAAATATTCGTATGAGAGCGTTAGTCTAAGAAATGTTCGTATCCGATACTTTTAGTGAAAGAATCAATATTTTTAGAGAGAGAAATGGACAAAATGAATAAATATAGCTATAATTGACTAATCATTTTCCCTTTTCCCCAAAAGAGAATGTCCTTTATATAGTACAAGAGTGATCTTTTGCCTTCTAGTAACAATTGCAAATCCTTTCCATTCATATCCATGAGTGGTGATAAAGGTAATCTCTCCGAGACAAATAAAAAGGATCTGACCAAACAAAAACAATCTCCAAAACCGGTTAAAAGATACATCGAAACTAAGTTGTCTTCTTCGGTTGCGACTCCACAAGTAACCCCCAAGGATCTCCTCAGACTACTCCTACAGTTAGTCCGCGAAGGCCTTCAATTAAAAATACTCGTACCGTGAAGGTTTTGAAATTAATACCTGAATCTCAAGAATACAAGATGTCTGATGAGTCGGACATGATCGGGGAGTTAACCTTATAGCCCCACTAGAAACGGAACCTATCTAGGTTATTCCCGCAGTACCATCTACACCCGGATACTTGGCTACGATTCGAAAACCCTCTCCTCCTCCCCCCAATACTGCTACTGCTTCTCCAAATCATCAAGGAGAAAATTCGAAGGAGAAGAAGAAGAAACAAAAAAGAAAGCGTGCCTCAAATCTCCCTTTAAACATAGAGGATATCCTTGGTAGCAACCTACGCGGGATTGAGACCAAACACTTGGTTGCACTCTTCCAGGTCAGGTATAAATATTTCCATTCGACCGAGGAGCTAAAATTGAGGGAATAATGGGCGATCCCAGAAGATGTTGTAATCCGATTTCCAACTGTTGTGGAAACACATCTCTCTGTTCATAATCATGAACTCATACTTTAGACAGAACTCGTGAATTGGGGCCTTCATCTGCCTCTTGACCCTGCTTTGGTAGAGTATTTCAACTTGATTGAGTTATGTCCATCCCAGGATGGCCCCAACATATGGTACATATTTATGGAGTGCCTAGGATTTCCGAAAACGAATTTTCGATGAAGTAACTTGTTTCTATTTCGGGGGGGGGGGGGGGTGGCGGCAAAAAACTCTCATTATCCCTTCTACTTTTCATGGCTTGCGAGGAAATATAAATTAATCAAGGATTTCTTATAGGTGGATAAAAAATAGAAGTAACAATTTATATTCATCTCCGGGCTATAGGAGACCGACTTTGAGAACTCCAAAGAATTACGTGATCGACTATCTTTAAAATAGTCCGAGAAAGGTATTTGATTACTTACTTACTATGTTTTCTTTATTTAAAATGATCATACTAATTCATCTCTCTATGATCATCAATTAAAGGTATGTTAAGACTTTCAAAAACTATGCCAAGTCCACCAAGGATATCCTTGTGAAGTGAAGCTTTTGGATAGGTGACAACTGGAGTTACAAATTTCACAGGTGCTTTACACCCTCGAACTTAGTCAGAAGAAACCCTTGGAGCTATGATCCGGTTAAAAAGAAATCTTTGAAGGATTTGATGCTGCCTTCCCCGGAAGATGCTATTTGGAAGCGTTTGGAGGGGTTAGACAACCAAGTTGTTCTACCTAGCCGAGCCAGGGCCCCAAGTCACCAGGATGATGAAAACTCCGATGATGATGAGAAAGAAACGGAGGATGATGCAGACTCAGAGGAATATGTCCGAGAATAACAACAAACTGAAGCTCCCGAGGTTCAACAAAATGTTATTCATGATGATCCACCACTTGAGGTCGGTGAAGACCATCAGATGAATATTTGAAATCAAGCGGATTTCCAATAGGTAAATCAAACAATTTTTTCTCATGAAGATGTTGTTGAAGTAAGACCAGCAGGGAGGGAAGGTGCTGCACGGCCAAGGAGATTCTCTGCTCAAGAGAAATAGAAGAAAATGATCGACAGTGAGGAGAAAGACAACAACACCACGGGTCTGAGTTTGCCCCCTTTGAAGAAAGTTGTTATAGTCGACTCAGACTCCGGTGGGGAGTTTGTCCAAAGTAAGCCAGTAACTAGAGAAGTTCCTGAGGAGGGTGAAAATATGCCCTCTGCCTCTGCTTATTTTGACGTTTACGAGAACGAATTTGTTGCCAACGAACTTAATAGGTTGCTCTGTGCTGCTGCTCTCCATGAGAGGAAAGCCAATCACAAAGATCGCTATAAAAGAGAAATGACTTAGAGAAGAACCGAGTTGAAGGATATAACTCTTGAGGTTAATAGGAGGTTGTCCATCTAAAGAAAACAGTTGAAGATTGAAGGAATACTGAGTTGGAGAAAATGGAGGAGGAACTCACTGAAGAGAAAAAGATCTCTTCTAATCATCGAAAGAAAATCACTTCCTTGGAAACCCAACTCTCTAAGGAGAAAACAAAGTTTGATGAAGATCGGGAGCGTTTCATTATTAAGGATACCGAACGAGACACTCTTATTGATGGTCTTGTTGAATCTTGTGCAAAGACTAAAACATACTTTGAGAACACCGTTATTGAAATTGAAAAATTCACCAAGGAGAAGGAGTTATTGACCAAGAATTTTGAAACCGATAAGAAAAAATGCTTGGACACTTATGCTGCCGACTACGTCTCTCGCTTGGAAGCAAGAGATGCTAACCTCAAATCAGCCTTGGTTATGGATATGCATGAACTCTTTCCTGACTTAAAATTAGAAAGTCTTTTGCTTCATGTTATAGAAAGACATTGTCTGGTTGGCATTTCTACAGAAGACTTATTGAGTACTAGTGACTCGAAAGGCTCTTCATCCGGTTCTGATTTCTTGGAAGACAACAAAGATGGATGCACACCCGGACAAAATGAATGACTGTTTTTTATTCGAACTTTATCTTTTATTTTACCTTTGTTAATCTACTTTTTTGGACTCCCTGATTGGACTTTCTTAAAAACCTTTATTTTGTATGACTTTTATTTTCAAGCGATCTAAATATCATAATATCTTGTGGGATTATCTTACTTTAAAAAAGTTCACATAGATAAGCAATTTGTTGGTTGATATTCATCGGTTTATCATTCATTTAGGTTAAAAAAGATTAACATTATCATCTGAACTTTTTTGGAGTATCTTTTGAGTCTAAAAAGATGAACATTACCATCCAAACTTTTTTGGAAAGCCTTTTGAGTCCAAAAGGATGAACATTACCATCCAAACATTTTTTAAAAGTCTTTTGAGACCAAAAAGATGAACATTACCATCCAAATTTTTTTGGAAAGTATTTCGAGTTAAAAAAGATGAACATTATCATCCAAACATTTTTGGAAAGTCTTTTGAGTTAAAAAATATGAACATATATGAAAGTTATTTTAAGATGGCAAAGGAATTTTATATATAAGTCGACTATTAGGGCACCTCATTAAAACCCTCATGCGCCACCAGGGTAGGAAAAAGTATGCCACCGATACGTACATAAACTGATAAAGAAAATATTTACAAAGTTACACATTCACTCTAAATAAACTTTGAGGTGTTCAATGTTTAAGGGGTGGGGAAGATCTCTTCCTTCTTTATCTTTGAGTCTGTACGTATCTGGCTTAATCTTCTTTGTTACCGTGTATGGACCCTCCCATTTAGGAGCTAACTTGCCCAACTTGTTTTCTTTCATATGGAGGAAAACTTTCCTCAGAAACTTGTCTCTGACTTTGAATTTTAGTATTCTAACTTTTGAAGCGTATCGACTTCTCATCAAAGTCTGATAATGTAAATAATTTAGATGTGCCCTTCTTCTCTTTTCCACTACCAAATCTAATTTTATCCATTTTCCCTTGTCATTTGTTTCTTTCGAATACTCACTGAGTCTGAATGAAGGGACATTTTTTTCTGATGGTACTACTACGTCGATCCCATAAACGAGCGTAAATAGTGATTCTTGTGTTGCGGTCCGGGGAGTTGTTATATAAGCCCATAAAACTTCTTGTAGATAATCTGGCCATTTTCTAGCTTACCCTCAAAATTCTTTTTTAACCTGTCTAGAATGGTCCGATTAGTTACCTCGACTTGGCCATTTACCTGGGGGTGAAAACGTGCTGAGAAGCATTTTCGTATCCCTTTATACGCACCAAAAGCTTTCATTTCTTTGTTATCGAATTGTGATCCGTTGTCCATCTATATTTTCCTCAGAACCCCAAAGCGATAATAAATGTTAGAAACAATAAATTTGATCGCATCTTTGGCTCTTGTTCCTGCCAAAGGCTCAACTTCCACCCACTTAGAGAAATAATCAACTACAATGATGATTGTCTGCCTACCTCCAGATGTCATTGGTAGAGGTCCGACCATGTCAATGCCCCATCTGTCAAATGGTAAAGATTCGGGTATTGATTCTAGGGGCACACCTGGTGCATGAATTGCATTAACAAATCTTTGGCAGTTATCATATATCTGCACTAGTTCCTTAACATCCGAGGAGAGGGTCAACCAGTAATACCCAACGAGAAGAACTCTTCGCATCAATATTTTCTAGCCACAATGCGTTGATCATTCCCCGACATGCAACTCTAAAAGTATCATTTGTGACTCATCTATACCTAAACATGGGAGTAAAGACAGGCTAAAAGATTTTTTATATAGTATATCTCCAAGTACAACATGCACGTATGGCTTGAATCATATTCTTTTAGTCATTACCTTATCAACTGGTAGTGTGTCATTCACCATAAACTTTTGGATCTCGCTTGTCCGGTCTTTTGCTACACCTATAGAAATTTGGAAATCTTCAATGTATCCTTCAACTGAGTCAGATCGATTTACTATAGAAGGGTTTTCTTGTATGATTATCCACGGGTACTTATCTGAATAGGAAGCTTTAGCCAAAGAATCAGCTACTGAGTTTCCGACCATGTGAACATTTTCGTATCTGATGCCCTCAAAAGTTAAGCTTAAAACCTTCAAGGCCCCCAGATATTTCACTACGTGATCATTTCTTGCTTCCGACAAGCCAGATGCATGGTTTATAAGAAGTGGTGAATCGCTTATCAGTCTTACTCTTTTAGTTACATAGATTCTAGCAAGTCTTAAGCCCGCCAAATCAGCTTTATACTCGGCCTCGTTATTTGATGCTTTAAACCCAAATCAGATAGCTTGATACATGGCTATACCCTCCAGAGAAACCAGTTGCAGACCTGCTCCACAGCCAGAAGAGCTTGAACCCCTATCAATTTGGACTGTCCATTTTGTTTCAACCTCTTCTTTATCAACTTTCATATCATTCTGCTCATAGTGAAATTCGACTAAGAAGTCAGCTAATGTTTGAGCTTTAATAGCAGTTCTTGGTTCAAATTCAATGTCAAAATCCCCAACATCGACCGACCATTTTGTTATTCTCCCCGATACATTGGGTCTTTGTAGCATGATATTTTTTACACACAAATCACAAATGCAATACTAATCTAGCATGACAAAACCAATCTAGCATTATCATATATGATCTTATCTAGCAATGATTTAAAACTAATCTAGCATGACAAAATCAATTTATCATTAACATCTATGGTCTTATCTAGCAATGTTTTAAAACTAATCTAGAATTTACTCACAATTTAGAATCACGAAAACAATCTAACATTATCATCTATGGTCTTATCTAGCAATGTTTTAAAACTAATCTATCATTTACTCACAATCTAGCATGACAAAACCAATCTAGAATTATCATATATGGTCTTATCTAGCAATGTTTTAAAACTAATCTAGCATTTACTCATAATCTAGCATGACAAAACCAATCTAGCATAACCATCTATGGTCTTATCTAGCAATGTTTTAAAACTAATCTAACATCTACTCACAATATAACATTATCATTTATGCATTTATCAAACAATGTTTTAACTAAAGAATTGCATTAGCATCCATGATATTATACAACAATGTTTTAATCTCATGGAACGCAATGCCAATATACCCGATTATTAAGAAATGTTTTAATACCCTAAAATCGCAACGACAACTTACGCTAAACTCACATTCACATAATTGATTACTACCTGCAATCGCATCCTCTACCTACAGTTCTAAAAACAAGATTCCGGCTTCTGCACAACCAACCACACCGGAAAAACTATAACAAGTGAATTAAATACACAATAAAACTCGTTTCTAACTTAGCAATCAATATAAAAATATGAAATCGTGTTGTTACGATATCAATTTAGGAAACAAATGAAAACAAGACGAACGAGAGTGTCCGGGTACTAAGAATCCTTGCCTGATTGAAAAAACCAATTGGATAACGCTAGTTGTCGATGAAACCACCTTGATAAAGAAATAAACTAGTAAAAAACATCAAACAATGATTATAAAATAAGCTAAATTCAAAAAACCAAGATTCAAGAAACATACACAGTCTGATTAATATGAGGTGGTTCACGGTGATTTTAAACCAGGTCTATAGTCTGAAACTGGTGGTTTGGACGTTGACGTAAATGAGAATCAAAATCTTTTTTTAAAAATATAGTTTTTTGAAAATCAGGTATTTTGTTAGGGTATGATGAGAGCGAGGCGACTGCTTACAAATTCAAATGTTTAAAATATTTAATTGGGTGAAAAAATCAGCCCCTCACAAAAGAATAGTTAGTAAAAAATAATTAGGGTATTAAAAAGATATTAGGTAAAATTATTAGATATTGAGTGAGAGTTATTTTAGTGAGATGAATCTTTGGTAAGAATAAATGATTGGTTGAATATTTAAGAAAAAAATACCCACTCAAACCTAATTACCCACTAGTACCCAAAATTAGGATAGTGTCACTTGGTACCTCCACCTAAAAAATAGACAAAAATACCCCCCCCCCCAACTATATATACCTATATTTATCTTCAAACCAGTATTTCCCCCCCTTCTTCACCAGAGAAACCCTGAGCGACATCAACCCCAAATTCAGACCTTCTTTGCCAGATTTCAACCGTTCACCATCATCTACTCCTTCAAACAAGTAACCAGTAACCATTCGATGAATTGTCGTTAAGTCTACGACGGCCGATGAAGTAAGAAGCAGTTATAGTAACTAGGTACGTCTAGATTTTGGAAAATGTCTATTTTTGTGTTTATGGTGACTTTGAAGCACTTGTTGTTGTTATTTGATGATTGAAGTTGCTTATTTATACCAAAATCAAGTGGTTAGGATTGGAAGTTGGTATTTTCATACACAGCAGTATATTAGGTTGCAGGTACTATTAATCGTTTTGTGCGTGTTGCGATGTATATTAGATGTGTTTTAGGTGGTTGTTTGTTGGTTTTGGCGTTGTTTCCATATTTCCCAGATCCCTGCAACGTGCATGTAAAAATAGAACAATTCGCATCTCGCTACGTGTGTATTATAGTACAATTTGCATCTTCATCATGTATAAATACAAACAAATCGCAGCATAGCCTTACGCATATATATGTGCAAATAATTCGCAGCCTTTTATTTTCTAAGTTGTTGCAAACAATTCGCATGAAATCCTGAGAGTTGTGTTAAAATATCCAACTCCTGAGAGTTGTTTGCAAGTCTTATTTTTACCTGAGAGTTTTTTAGAAACATACTTGATAGTTGTTTGCAACTAAACCCTGAGAGTTGTTTCCAACTACAATATGGTTGTGTTGTTGTTCACTTATGTTAGTTTGTTCAGAAATATAGCTGTTGATTTGTGTTTTTGCAGGAAGTATGACAACAAAACTAAGCTTTTACAGGTCATGATTGGTGAGCCTTTTGAAACTGTTGAGAGAGTACCGTATTACTGCTGCTCATATCGAAGCTACAAGAAACACACCCTTCTACACAATTTTGAAGGAAACATTTGACCTCCAGAATGTGGCAGAGATGCCGAATAAGAAGTTTTATTCGAATATTCAATGGATTTTGGAGATGTTCTCAGTCGATCAAGACACCTTCCTTTTTGGGTCGAAGTTTGTGAACCTAACGACGAACGATGTAAAGGTCATTTTCGGGCAGAAGCATGACACATAGGAAATTGATTTAACAAAAGCCAAAGCATTCCATAACAGATACGTAAGCGGGGAGGAGAACGATTCAAGGATGATGAGAATATGTTTTATGGGTGAAACGTCGAGGAAGAAAAAGCCAACGAATACTAAAACAATCACGAAAACCATCTTAAAGGTACTTGTAAATCTAGTTTATGTTATAAGCAGGATGTTAAGCTGCACTAACATAGCATGTTGTGGTGGGTTTTACAGACATCTATAGCAAGAGCCATTAGCCAAGGGGGGAAGCATGAGTTGGAGGATGTTGCACGGCCATTGATATTGTTTTTGTGCTCAACCATATACTACTCGGTCTCTGAAGATGTAATGAGTTGGAGTGTGCTTTATTTTATTGAAGAACTCAGCAGAATAAACGATTATGACTAGTCCAGATCAATATTGTTGAAGCTTCTCTAGTCTATCGGGACATGTTTAGAAAAGGAAAAACCCGATAGAATTATCGGCTGCGTCCCACTTCTAACCGTAAGATTGTTTTATTTAGTCCAAATATTAGTTAACATAGAGTTTTGAAGATAATAATTTTCCCGATGAAGCCCTTCATCATGGAGCACTCAACAATTGGGCTACAGCTTCTAAAGCCATACATGATCTCAAGGTTCTTCAAATTATGGGGATTGGAGTCCCAAGCATCGACCGTGCAACTATTTAGAAGACTACCTCTACTGGATGATGATGATGTATGAAACATATAGTTATATAGACAACTCTTTGCTATCAGAGTTACACACAACTTTCAGACTAGTCTGGGAGTTGCATACATCTCCTACCTGATACAGTTCCAAATAACTCTCAGGATATTCTGAGAGCTGTTTGCAACTCCAAGATGATAGAGCTCCAAACAGCTCTCAGGATAGTCTGAGTTGCAAACAACTCTCAGGATTTATAGTTTGCAAATAACTCGCATACTACTAAGAGTTGTGAACAACTCTCATACTCTGGTTGCAAAAAACTCTCAGGCTATAACCTGATATTTTCCAAACAGACCGCGTGTAGCTATTTACTTTGATGTTCTTCCTTTTGTAGGTTTTGGAAGCTCCACTATGTTTGATAGAGTCTGAAAGAGAAGCATTCAGAGGAGAAGTAGAAAATAGAGATCCAGATGATGCACCGGTTTTACCGGAAGAAAGACCGAGGAGAAAGAAGAAAAGCGCAGACCCCAAAACAAGAAAAATGATGACACAGAAATGGAAAGACTCTAACCAGGACATCCTAATCAGATTCTAACCACAAACAGTCCCAAGAGCAGTGATTCCACCAACGCTAATCGGGACAACCCAGCAGGAGGCCGAGGACAAGGAAGAGGATAGTATGAGTGACACGATCGGTAATTTTGTCCTCAAACACAGATATGCTACTCCAAAGAAGTCTGAAACTGAAGCAAGGCCAAAGCGATTGAAGACGTATACCGATATGAATAAGTACCAACAGAAGATCGACACACATGCAAAATAAGTAAGTTGGAAAATGAGCCGTACATAAACATATATTTAATCGCTTTAATCAACATAGAATATGTTATAATGCGTCTGCTATATCAACATAGAATATGTTATAATGCGTCTGCTATTACTTTCTCAGATTGAAGCGTTAAGGTTAAAGGTAACAGAACTTGAAGAACAACAACTCCGAAATGCTGTCTCGTTGCCCATTTTCCAGACTAAAAACCCTTGCAAAGGAGAAAAAACCGGAGCTATCGGCATCACCAGCAGAAGCGGCATCCACTGAATTGCAGGCACTTGTGCCATCTGAAAATAAGGATAAGGAATCGAATCAGGACGTGCAAATGCAGGAGGCTGAAAAGTATGATGGAGTACCCAAAAAGGATGATATAACTAATTGTCAAGAGGTAGATGAGCCATCTGAACAAAGACCGGAAGATTTATTGGTCACCACAGAGATAGACACCGCAAAGAGACATACAAACAAGTCTCCTTCTACAGAGGAGGAAACGACAGGTCTGATTCCTCAAAAGGATACAGAAAGATACGAGTTTCTTACGAATGACCGATAGCTCGTACCTCACGGGCGCAGAGCTAAGGAGGTAGAAGCGCGTGAGAAGGAAGTGACAGCGGAAGAATCTGGACTTACAGACACAGAGAGCCATGAAGATGTAAGTGGATTACACTAAGATTCAAATATTTTAATATATTGTTGTGATGAAATTGTCTCCTAATTTATATTATGAACACTAAGATCTGTTTTGGTTGACAACAATTCGCAACTTAATGTGCGTTATCTACTCAAATAACTCTCAGGGTATGTAGCTGAAAAACAAAAAAATGGCCTACGCAAGGTCAGAATCACTGAGTTAAGCAGAAGTTGTAGGACTAATACCGAATCAACCAGAAAACATAGAAGGCCAAGCTCCAGACTCATCTGATACACACGATAACATAATACGTTTACCAAATACATTTATTGATGGTTTTTCCACTCAAGTTTCACATTCATTTTTAAATGAAATTGATAATGTTGAGTACGATGTTATTATACAACGATCTTCCGAGAATATGTCGGATGATGTGATAAATGAATTTTGTTGATGGGATCCAGAGAGTATGCCAGAGCAGTCAACAACATTGGTTATCGCTGATCGTGTGGTAAATGGATTTTTAAATGATTTTACAATGGGTTTATTTTGGATTTTATGAGTGTTTGGATATTTGTAAAATAATTTTATAACAACTTTAAGTGTTCCCTAAGAGTTGTTTGGAAATCTATTATTCAAAGTTAGAAACAACTCTCAGCATAGTTTGAAAGTTGTTTACAACTCTATTAACTTGGAGTACCAAACAACTCTTAGACTATGTTGAGAGTTGTTTGCAACTTTATTAGCTTGGAGTACCAAATAAATCTCAGACTACGCTAAGAGTTGTTCGCAACTCTATTAGCTTGGAGAACCAAACAAATCTTAGCATATTCTGAGATTCGTTTGATACTTTATTAGATTGAAGTATCAAACAACTCTCAGACTATCCTGAGAGTGGTTTGCAATTGATAATATCATGATGCATGACACAAATTATTTTTTATTTTTTATTTTATATGTTCAAGTCAAAGGAAGAGACAATGAACGAGGATGACCTGCTGCCTAATTTTAATATACTGACACCGACATAACAACAGGGTGTAGAGGTGTAGAAGCCTCAAAGACACCAGTAACTCTCACCGACTGGCCAAGGAGAACACCGATAATTGAACTGACCGACATTGGTAAATACCATAAAATATTTTTAATTAAAGCTAGAGAAGACTCACCCGATCCAAATGTATGGTATTTACCAATGTCCCAGTTTTCCTACAGACTTCAAGTGCAAGTGAGTGATGTGTTGGCGCTACCTTTCGAACATGACCTCGATTACAAGGTATCCACTTGCCAAACAACTCTCATATATGTTTCAAACAACTCGCATATATTTGATTAAATAAATAACTCGTTTCCCACTGTCATTTCATAGATTGTGGACGCTTGGATTCTAAAGATGCTTAAAGAAGTAAATTGGAAAGTTCCATGCAAAACTTTCCCTGAAGCGAAATTTGACTGCATACAAATTTATGGCATGACTACGGTAAGTTTAGTTATAAACTATAAAAATCTTGCACGTTCTTGTTGTAATGTACTCTTCTTTGAATGCATAATCAAATGGAAGTAGGAGAGGGAATAACAAATGTAGTCGACGATGTTTTTAGAAAATCGTCTAAAGATGTGAACCTTGTGCTCATTCCAGTATGCAGCAAAAAGAAGGATACAATCAACCATTAGACGTTGCTCGTTACTGATATAGACGCCACGACGACAACAAACTACAACCCACTCCTACCTATTAAAATCCAACCAACGGATTACACACAACAAGGACACCTAAACAACTGGTAAGATACCTAACTACTACTAGACTCTCGGGGTACTTGGAATACTTGTATAATACATTTCTAAAACAACTCTCAGAATAGTTTGCAAATTGTTTGCAACTCTATTATTCTCTAGTTGCAACAACTCTTAGGATATTCTGATAGTTGTTTGCAACTCCAAGGTATGAGAGTTGCAAACAACTCGCAGTATAACCTGAGAGTTGTTTGCAACTCAAAATATCATGAGAGTGGTTTTCAACTCTAATACCTTTGAGTTGTAAACAACTCTCAGACTATCCTGAGATTTATTTCCAGCTCTTTTAGCTTGGAGTTGCAAACAACTCTCAGACTATCCTGAGAGTTGTTTGCAGCTAGAGTATGAGAGTTTTGGGCAACTCTATTAATTAACTGAGTATTTATTTGTACTGACCCGTGACACAAATTCTTATAACAAGTTGGAATATTATGGCGACAAATGATACTTACCTCATTCAATGAACGGGTACAAAATGAAAAATAGAAGAGGGATTCCACAACAAAAACAAGGCACCTTCAACTGCGGTATTTTCATCTGGCAATACACCAAAGATGTTATCGAAATGGTAACAGAGGCTAGAGCAGAAATGTTTAATTATTTCCTAAACGATGCAAACACTAACCGACAATATTTTTGATGTTGAAAACTGTGGAAGGAGCATTTTGGATATAAACACTACCAAAATTTCTTTGGTGCACATATATTCCTTGTAATATTTTGGTGTATATATAGAGTGTTTTGTTTCAGAAATATGTAATGTATGACGTTTTCGAACTCACTTGAAAGAACAGTGGGTAATTTAGCACAACATGTCTAATAACACAATTCGCATAATTTCCTGATATATACAATAAACAAAATTACTACTAAACAATTCGCAATGTATACAAACAACTACTTCTACATAATTCTCAGGAGTAAACTACACCTAACAGTCCACATCATATCCTGATATATACTAAATAATTAGAAAACATCCCAAAGAATACGAACAGACTATAGCGTCTGCCTTGGTAACCGGTAAGTGCATTGAGCACGCAAAAAACCATCTAATCAATACAGCCCATTAATTATTGATTGTACAGAGGAGGCTATGTAATGATTAATATAGCCACCAACTCACTAAGACTCCCTCTATGTCTATAAATAATAGTAACCAGAGGATAATTTAAAAACAAATTCTATATTTCAAAAAATCATAACATCTTCAACTTCCAATCACCATGTCTAGCTCCGGTTCTTTAGGCGACTCATGGTCTTCCATAACCACCAATAAAAGCTCGGGCTTAATCTCTCCTATAGCACCACCCAACAGCCCAACCTCTGTACTGGACTTTGATCTCGACTATTTCTCGGTTGACTCTGCGTCGGTTGAAGTGGTTCCCCTGGTGGTTGCATCTCAGCCAACAGAGGTTCCAAACAAGAAAAGAAGAGGGGGGACACAGAAGAGGAAGATGAGGAAGATACTGGTCCATCGGGGGAGGGCCATCAGATTGAGGTATATAATAAGGAGGAAGAACATAATGGAGATGCTGATGATGAGCATAAAGAGTAGGAAAAAGCAGAAGAATCCTCTAGTGATGACTGATAGTCACTACTTCTATTTTTTTTGTTTTTAATGCAAACTAACAAACACTAAAGGCAGTAGTATTTTTTTCAAAGTGCTTAGTGCATGAAGCTTGTTATGGATATGTAATATCTTTTTTGTATAAACTTTTTATTAGTGTAAAAAGTTTATGAAGTATTGTTATTTTACAAACAAATCTCAGGTCACCTTGACAAATAAATATTTGATCTATTTTCAAACAACTATTAGGAACTAATGTACAAACTCGTGTGGTTAATTTTCGTCTGAGGGTAAATTTGTAATTTGTTTAGAGTTTGTGGAGGTTTGTAAGTGTTTCATGTTTGAGTAGAGAGTAGAGGGAGAATTAAGCAGCCTGGTTGTATTTAATTTTCATTACCCTCATTAAATGTTGGTGGTTGGGTATTTATACCCTTACATTTGGGCCTTATGGGCTTTCGGGTCATGTTTAATGGACCCGGGTCAAGTTTAAGGACCCATGAGCTCTTAGTATGAGAGCAGGCAACTTAGTCAAGAAGTGATTAGGTTTTTATGTACTTTAGTCCTTGTTCGAACAGTCCAATGGATGAGGTGTTCGAACTGCCCTGTCCGGTTTGGTGATCTTAGTCCGAACTGTCCCTGTCCGAGAGGTAACAACATTCAGATTCATCAGGAGCCCCCTTTTTAGGTGTTTGTTCAAATACTTTTGTCAAAAACCTGAAAAACAGTCCGATGTTAGTGGCAGTTTTACCCGGACAGGTCCTTCGAATTGTGTTATGGCTTTATCCGGACTGAAAAAGATCTGTGAATCTAAACGGTTTTTTGCCAAAGTTCATGGGACACGTGTCACTCTTTGGTTGGTTGCTTCAGCTGTTTTTTCACCTTGAATGTCACACCCACCTTCTTTGAAAAGCAACCTCTTCATTAATGAAGGTGACATCAGCGCCGTCTTTTATTCATTACTAATATTTTCGAATTCTCCTAGGAATCAAGACTTCCTTTTGAGATTTACTATAAATTGAGATACTTTTCTACTGTTTTACTATCACTTTCATTTTCACTCTGCAAATCTTCAAAGCTTTCTCCCTCAAAAACAAATTCTTACTTAGGTTGTTTATGTTCACGGCTAGGAACGCTCTGATCAAAGGCGGGTGGCTCAATCTATCTGAATTAGAAAAAGCGCAAAAAATCGAAAGGGAAAGGCGCATTGCAGCAGGCTTACCCACTTCTCCCATCGAAAAACCAACAATCTCAGCCACAGAGTCAGACCAGGGTTTTTCCTCCAAAAAGGGTGTCAAACCGAAGAGATTATTTCAAACCAGTCTTTCCCCTATCATCTCAGGTTCTTCGGTTCAAGAGTCGGAACCCGCCATTGAACCAGGTTTAACAGTTACCAGCTTTAAAAAACCCTCCCCATTCTTAGCCATGGGGTCAGATGCTGAAACTTCTCCTCACAAGCTAGTTGATCGAAGAAAAGGTCGGCTGGTCAAAGGGCAGGCTTCTAAGGGCACCCCTTCGAAATCAGGTGCCAAAGACAGTAGTATAGGGTCAGAAGTACCCATTAGAGCACCCAGGGATAGGCTGTCCGGTCCGGAGGGCACTGACTCAAGTCCCCGAAGAGAAACGTCTACATCAGATCCCCAACCGGAGGCTAGGAACCAGGAGAGTACTGAAGCTCATCAATCCGAAAGTCAGGCTGAAACAACCCCAAACCTCCCTCTCAGCATAATAACTGAAAACCCTTCCTCAATCATGGAGGAAATAATGGAGGACTCTATTGAAGAGGCTCCATTTGAGTCCGAACCTTCCGGACAGACTAGTGGTGCTGTTGCTGCCCAAAAGGATAAAGGCAAGGAAAAGTTATGCTTAAGGCATCCGGATCTGCCGGAGTGTCTTGAAGGAAGGGTGGGACCTTGTTTCCACAAGGTCAACGTTTAATATCTCCTTGCGTTGCAAAAGATTGATTACGCTTTCATCCATACAGCTGAGTTGGGCCGGATGCGTACGAAGTGGGGAATTCCAGAGAATGTGAAGATAAGAATCCCCATAAACCCCGAAACCCCCATGGACTGCAAGCTGAGCGAGATAGTTATCTTCACGGAGCTGTTTAACTGGGGGCTCAGATTTCCCTTGGACCCGGAGATTGTCAGATACTTTCATCTCATAAAGCTCTATCCAAGCCAGTTGAGTCCCAATGCTTGGTACACCCTCATGGCCTGCATTATGGCCTCTAGGCTCTCCGGGAATCCTCTACCAATGGAGGAGTTTACTGTTGTGGCCAGTCTCTACAGAAACCACCACATTCCCTTCTATCACTTCAACATGAGTGATAATTATAAAGCAGTGGATGATCTGCTAGAGTCGGAGATGAATTGAAGGACTCAATTCCTGTTCGTAAGTGGTGCTTGGGAGAACGGGAAGAAAATCAAGGCCGGAGTCAATCCAAATTTCCTCACCAGCAGATGGAGGAGTGATCGTAAGGCTTCTACTTTATATTCTTATTTATTCTTCTATCCAATCTGTTTAAACTGACTGGTCTTATCTTTTTCTTAGCAGAACTGCCCAAGGACTTCAATGACTACCTAAAGTCCGGGCAGACCACTTGCACCAAGATCAACACTTGGGCTGCTGAAAAGTAGGGAAACCGGTTTCACGATGCTTTCACAAGAGGCAACTTAGCAAGGTCTCACCTCTGGAACACTACTGTCCGGAGGGACTTGTCCTGGGAAAAACTTACCACTCCACCCCCTCCGGATGTCGTCCTTAAGAGAACACACAAACCGGATGGGACACTTTACTTGCCAGGCCGGGCCAAGGCCCCGAGTAAGATGAAAGGCAAGAAGAAGGGCAAGAAAGTGGTAGGTGGAGCGGACCCTGCTGAGGTGGAGGAAGCTGTTTCAACAAATCCGGAGAGGGAAGCCCCAAGCCAGATTGATGCTGCTCTCTTAAAAGTGGTAGAGCAGGAGAGTGTTAGGCAAGAGGTTCAATCCCCAAAACCCCCAAGGGCTCCCAAAAGAGACCGAAAACGGGGAGCTGAAAGCAAGGACAGGGAGGCCAAGAAGAAGAAGACCTCTAAGGGTGATGAACTTTCTCTCCGGCCTCCGGAGTCTCTCCCCCAGGTTGATCCTACTGATCCAGCACAAGCAGAGGAGATCCCTGGTGATTTTCAAACCGACGAGGTCGGAGGGGGAGACCTTAACATTGATGGGAGTGACATCACCGGGCTCGATGGAATAGGTGACTATTTCGCCAACCTCCCTAGAGACGATTTTGCTGGGCCCTACCTCCCTCCGAGTACTTCGAACACCGTCATTTTTAATGGTAAGACTTTTACTGTTTCAAGTGAAAGGGATACTATAGCCCACTCTATATTAAGTAGTGTTCATCCGGTGCTTGTGTTGGAGAAGCAAGTTCGAAGTCAGGCAGATACTATCAAAGATCTCAAGTCTGATAAAGAGAGACTGTCCGATGATCTTCTTACTGCCACTCAACATGCTGACATTCTAAAGGGGGAAAACGAGGAGCTGAAGAAGAACCAAGAGGGGTGGACCACAAAAGCTGCTACTCTAGAAGATACTATCAAGGAGCTCCGGGAGAAGTTGTCCGGACTAGAGAAAGATCTCACCTCTTCGAAAGTGGAGGCCAAGGCCAAGGATCAAGTCATCCACAACTTGACCAATGACAAGATTGCGCTTGAGAACATGGTGTCCAAGGCTACCAAGGAGAAAGCTGATCTACTAAGGGAGCAGGAGGCCAAAATTCAGGCCAAGATCGATGCTTATGCCAACAACATGATATATACTCAAGAGCAGATGTATGGCAAGGTGAGGTCGGACATGGTCCTGCTCTTTCATGAGAAGTTCCCAAAGAGGAACCTAGGAGATTTGTGGCTTCATGTAGAGTACCAAGTTCTTCCTTTCCACACCATGGCTGATGGGGACTTGCATGATTATTCCAGTGCTTCCTCCTCTGACGAAGAAGAAGAAAACACCGGGGAGGGCCCTCTCGAAGAGAAAGACGATCCCAAGGGGAAGAAGAAGATAAGTGGCTGGGCCATCTTCAAAGGCTCAGTCCTAAATTATGAATTATCTTTTCACTTTTTATGTTATCTAAATTAAAGTCCTTGGAATGCGAAGGCATTCTTTTTGTTATTGTGTCTGGTATCCGACCAGATATATCCTTTGCTTTGTTTGACAATTTAAAAGTCCTTGGAAGGCCAAGGCACTTAAGTTATTTTAATGAATATCTTTGGTTTACACAATTCCTGCATCCTTTCATAGTTTGTTTCAATTTTGGTGGCTAGTGTTTAAATAGCCAATAGTTATTCCGTAAACAGTCTAAAGCGAGAGTGTTTAAATTCTCTGATGACAAATGTTTAAGTGGTCATCATACTTTTACTACAATCCGGATGGTGTGGCAAAAAACAAAGTAAGAACACTTCGAAATTTTTTAAGAAGGCATCAAATTTTATTAAAAAGCCCGGACACCTCATTAAAACCTCCCCGCGCCACCAGGGTAGGAAAGAGTATGCCCCCTAATATTTACTTGGATGTTTAAACAAGTAAATATTTACACAGATGCTACTCCAAGTACATCTGGAGATGTTCAATATTCCAAGGGTGGGTCAAAATTCTTCCATCTTTGTCTTCTAGCCAATATGTTTCAGGTTTAGGCCTTTCAACGACCATATAAGGTCCTTCCCAAGTTGGGGCCAGTTTGCCGAGTAGCTTCTCTTTAGTGTGTAATAAGACTTTCCTCAATACCTTGTCCCCCGGCTGGAAATCTCTTCTTTTAACTCTAGAAGCAAATATGCTTCTCATCAAACCCTGATAGTGTGCAGCTCTAAGGTGAGCTTTAACTCGTCTTTCCTCTACCAGGTCAAGCTGACGTCTGATTGCCACTTCGTTAGCGCGTTCAGAGAAGTTGTGAACCCGAAATAATGGGAGAGTTGCTTCTATGGGAGCTATTGCATCCATCCCATAGACCAAGTCAAAGGGTGACTCCTGTGTTGCAGCCCCAGGTGTAGTCCGGTAGGCCCACAAGACCTCTTGTAAATAACTAGGCCACTTCCCAGCAACCCCTTCGAAATTATTCTTCAAACCGGACAGTATAGTTCTGTTAGCCACTTCAACCTGTCCATTTGCTTGTGGGTGGAAAGATGAAGAGAAACAATGTTGTATACCCCTTGAGGCGCATAAACTCTCCATTTCCCTATTGTCGAACCGTGGCCCATTGTCTGTCGTTATTTTTTGTGGAACACCAAATCTGCAACAGATGTTGGATAAAATGAATTTTATGACAACTTTTTGATGTTGTTCCTGCCAGGGGGCTACTTCAATCCACTTCGAAAAGTAATCTGTAGCAACAATTATAGTTCTGCGCCCTCCGGACGCCATAGGGAGAGGGCCCACTAAATCCAACCCCCATCGAGCAAAAGGTATAGGCTCAGAAATCGACTCTAAAGGGATGGCTGGAACATGAATTTCATTGCTATATCTCTGGCATGGATCACACCTTTTTACCAGCTCCTTAGCATCCTGCATTATAGAGGGCCAGTAATAGCCAGCCAGTAAAACTCTCCGTGTTAGAGTCCTGAATCCACAGTGAGCTGATCCCTCACCATCATGCAATTCGGAGAGGACTACTTGAGACTCATCATCTCCCAAACATCGCAAAAGAGGTTTACTGTAAGACTTTTTATACATAACGTCTCTTAGTATGATGAAACCACGAGCCTCGTGCTTCATCTTTCTTGCTAGTGATTTATCCGGAGGCAAGATGCCATCGGAGAGGTACTGCAGGAGAGGAAATCTCCAATCTTGAGGTTGTTTCATCTGTACTTCGAAAATCTCTTCCTCTTTACTTACATTAAGTTGAATGGAAGGGATCTCCAGTACGTGGATCCATGGATATGACTCAGTGTATGCTATGGTTGCCAATGAATCTGCTAGTTCATTCTCTGCCCGGGGTATATGCTCATAAACCACGCTTTTGAACTTAAGAGCCTCATTTTTAAGAAGAAGTAAGTACTTCACTAGTTGATCCTTTTTGGCCTCAGATTGACCTTGTGCATGGTGGATAAGAAGCTGAGAATCACTCATCAGCTTGACCCTTTTGGCTCCACAAATATAAGCTAACTTTAAGCCAGCTATAGCTGCTTCGTATTCGGACTCATTGTTGGAAGCCCTGAAAGCAAAACATATAGCCTGGTACATTTTGTCACCATATGGAGAAGTCAAGCACACCCCTGCACCACATCCCATAATGCTGGATCCACCATCCGTCCGGACGACCCATACCTTTTTGTCTTTCATCTCAGTGGTCTGCTCCGAATCCCTATCAGAGTGGAATTCAACTAAAAAATCAGCCACAGCTTGGGCTTTGATTGCGGTTCGAGGAGCGAAATCAATATCAAAGTCCCCCAATTCTACCGACCACTTAGTCATTCTACTTGAAATGTTTGCCTTTTGGAGAACATTCTTCAAGGGAAAAGATGTTCGGACGATAATAGGATGAGCCTGGAAATAAGGCCTCATCTTCCTTGCAGCTATTACCAAGGCTAACACTAATTTTTTGAGTTTCAAATAACGTTTTTCTGCGTCTATCAAACTCTTGCTGATGTTATATACCGGATAGGGGTAGTTATCCACTTCTCTCACCAACACATCACTGATGGCACAACTTGAAACCGTCAAATATACGAAGAGTGTCTCTCAATTAACTGGTTTAAATAAGGTTTTGGGGGAGGACAAATGTTTCTTAATCTCATTGAAGGCCTCATCACACTGTGAAGTCCAGTCAAATCCCTTCGCACCCTTCAAAGTTTGAAAAAACGGGGAACATCTGTCCGAAGACCTTGAGATAAATCAGTTTAAAGCAGCTAACCTCCCCGTCAGTCGTTGTACTTCTTTAATATTCCGAGGAGGCTCCATTTGGAATAGAGCATTAAGCTGGTCCGGATCGGGCTGTATCCCTTTTTCACTTATTATATAACCTAGGAACTTCCCGGATTGCACTCCGAACACACATTTTTCTGGATTTAGCTTCAAATTCACTTTTACCAAGTTGGCAAAAGTTTCTTGGAGGTCTGCCAAGTGTAGTTGCTCATCCATACTTTTCACGATCATGTCATCAATGTACACTTCCATATTTCTTCCAATTTGATCTGCAAAGGCTTTGTTCACCAATCTCTGATAAGTAGCCCCAACATTTTTCAACCCAAATGGCATCACCTTGTAGCAATGAAGACCCCTGTCAGTGACAAAAGTGGTATGCTCCTGATCCTTCAGATCTACTTGAATTTGATTGTACACGGAGAAAGCATCCATAAAGGATAGCAGCTTATTCCCAGATGTAGAGTCCACCAGCTGATCAATCCGGGGAACTGGATATAAATCCTTTGGGCAAGCCCTATTGAGATCTGTGAAGTCAATGCACATACGCCACTTGTCATTTTTCTTTTTCACCAAGACCGGATTAGCAGTCCACAAAGGATATTGAGACTCCTTCATATGCCCCATCTTTGTAAGCCTGTCAACTTCTTGAACAATAACATCAGCCTTTTCCTTGGAAAAAGCCCTTCTCTTCTGTACCACTGGTGCTATGTCTCTCCGGACAGATAGGTGATGTGATATAATATCTGCTGGAATCCCAGTAACATCAGCATTGCACCAAGCAAAAACATGCTGATGGTCTTTCAAAAACTTTAACATCTTATTCTTCAGGTCGGGTGGCATTTTAGACCCTATCTTAACCATTTTTCCTTCTTCTAAAGAATGTGTTTCAACTTCTTCAACTGGTATCAATACTCCAACGGTCTCTCTGGGGTCATCAATTTCACCCTCACCCCTAGAAAGCCCCTTAAACTGCTATTCCTCGTTGATACGAACTGCCCCCAACGTTCGTGGAGCCAGGGCTGTAGCATAACATTCTCTTGCAACCTTTTGACTGCTTCGGACAACTCCCACTTGTCCTTGAACAACATATTTCAAACATTGGTGGACTGTCGAAGCCACTGCATGCATCCTAGAGAGCCAAGACCTCCCTAAAATAGCATTATAGAAAGTGGGACAATCTACCACAATAAAAAGTATCCTGACCATCTTCTTGAAAGGGCCCTTGCCCAACAAAACTTCCTCTTCGAACTCCCCGATCACATCTGCTGAGCTGCCAGTAAAGCCCACAATTGATCTGTCCGAACGCTGAATTACGGCTGGATTTTTCATTTTTTTATAAGTGGTTAAGAAGAGGATATTGGCTGAGCTTCCAGTATCCACCAAGATTCGTCTTATGTCATTGCCCCCAATGGATGCTCCTATGACAACAACATCTTTATGAGGGCCAGCTATATCTCTTAAGTCATCTTCATCGAAAACAATGAAGGGGAACGGAATTTGTGATTGATAGGAGGTCATGCCTCCTTCTAGCTGGGTAGCTAAAGTATGAACGTGCCTCTTCCTCGAAGAGGCAGTAGGAGCTGTCATAGTATCCCCTCCAAAAATTGTAAGCGACTCAAAAAACTGTTCTACAACATTCCTCAATGGCACCCACTCTATTTCGAGTTGGATCAGGATCCAAGTATTCTGATTCTACATCAAATCTTTCGATTATAACCATAGCTCCAGCATTGCTCGGACCAACCCGGTGAGTATTATCAGGCCTATTACCTCCTCTTCTTTTGACATATGCCCCCAGCTTTCCTCTTTCAATCAAGTTCTGAACTTCTTGTTTCAAGGCTATACAATCGTCGGTGGTATGGCCAGTATCATTATGGTACTGGCAGAAAGAGTTGTTACGATGTTCCCTAGGAGATTGCAGTGCGGCCGGTCTTCTATAGTGTACTTCTTCCTTTGTTTTATCATAAATGGTGGCCACACTTTCTTTCAATTCTGCAAACCACTCCGGTTGAACCCAAGGCCCTCTCTTATTTCTGGATTGTTGACTCTGAACAGGTGCAGCTGGTTGAGATTGAGCTTTAGCCCTGCTATGCCCCTGTCCGGTCTCTTTTTCCTTGTTCCCGGACTGATTCTGATTGGGGTTTGGTGCAACTGGGGCATACCTCACCTGCCTATGCACCCTAGTTTTCTTTGTTTCATCAATGTTGATCTACTTTCCAACCTGATTCAGCAAACCTCCCCAAGTCATGGCTTTCTTTCTGGTTACCGAATCAGCCAAATTCCCAAGGTTTAAGCCATGTCTCAAGGATGCTATTGCTATTTGCTCGAAGCAATCAGCTAACCCATTTTTGGTGTTTACAAAATGACTTATGTATTCTTTTAATGACTCGTTTGGTTCTTGGGCACAATGGATTATTGTGTCCCCATTGCCCTTCAACTCTTTACTCCCAACAAACTGCCTTCGAAAGGCCACCCAAAAGGTGTCAAAATTCTTAATGCAGCCTTGAGGTAGGCTGTTATACCACTTCAGAGCACTCCCCGTAAAGGATTGGGAGAATGCTCTGCAGAGTAACTTGTCGTCATCATCAAAGTTCATCATGAAGTTTTTAAATTTCTCCAAATGGTTGTCCGGATCAGTACTGCCATTGTACTTCTCCATTTTAGTGCTATCAAACCTCTTAGGGAGGTTTCTGGAAAAAAATTTAGAAGACAATGGAGATTGTCTCCAATTTCGGCCACGAATGAACACAGTATCCTCATTGGAAGTTGCAAAGATACTTGGTTCATCGTGGAAGGCAAAATGATCCATCAACATCCGGTCTACATGCCTCCGGCTGTGAGATGACCCTTTGTCAATATTCTTCTTCAATTTCCCATGTTTATCCTTTTTTCTTGAATATTGTTTAATCAACTTTTGCTTCTTTTTGGATGGGCCCTCATCACTGCTGGAGGACAAGGAATCTTCAACTCCTTCCTCATCCGAGGAGCTATCAGAAGACTCTGAGTCCGAGTCAGAACTCTCCACTGGCTTAGACCGGTGAGACTTTTTAGAGCTGGCATGAGTTTTCTTGGTACTCACATGAGTCTTCGAAGGCTCATGCTCTCTAGGGTTGCCGGTATGATGAGCGACTGATGCCTTTGACTTTTCTTTCATGCCCATCTTAGCCTTTTCCGCCCTCAGAGCCTCTATCTCGCCCTTTAATCTATCACGCTTCTCGATGGTATACTCACCATTTTCACCCACCACTTCAAGAAAAGCTGGTGGTCCTTCCGGGGCGTCCGGATTCATTCGGACTGATTTTTCTTGTTGGTTTCGAATGCTCGACTCAGGCACCTTCTTCTCCCACTGTGGTCGCCAATTTGGTGTGGTTAATTTTCGTCTGAGGGTAAATTTGTAATTTGTTTAGAGTTTGTGGAGGTTTGTAAGTGTTTAATGTTTGAGTAGAGAGTAGAGGGAGAATTAAGCATCCTAGTTGTATTTAATTTTCATTACCCTCATTAAATGTTGGTGGTTGGGTATTTATACCCTTACAGGCCTTATGGGCTTTCGGGTCATGTTTAATGGACCCGGGTCAAGTTTAAGGACCCATGAGCTCTTAGTAGGAGGGCAGGCAGCTTAGTCAAGAAGTGATTAGGTTTTTATGTACTTTAGTCCTTGTTCGAACAGTCCAATGGATGAGGTGTTCGAACTGCCCTGTCCGGTTTGGTGATCTTAGTCCGAACTGTCCCTGTCTGGAGAGGTAACAACATTCGGACTCATCACAAACAATTCACATTCCTCTGTTATACAGACTCAGGGGAAGGGCATGCAAACAATTCACATCCTCATATATGTATGTGAAATAATTCGTACCCTAGTAGTTGCAAACATTTTTCAGTAAAATACCTTAGAGTTGTTTGCAATATTATACCCAGATAGTTGCAAACAACTCTTAGTAGTACCTGCGAATTGTTTGCAATGTTACTCACTGAGAGTTGTTTGCAACTCTCAGACTATGCTGAGAGTTGTTTAAAACTATATTCATGAGAGTTGTTTGGAAAAAATAACTTTATTAACCAAACAACTCGCATTTCATTACTGTAATAAAAAAAATTCAACATGTGTAAATGAGCAAACAACTCTAAAAATGTTTAGTGTATTTTCCACAACAATCACATATTACAAATCAATGTACCCAACAGATCGATCTTTAAATTGGAACCTTATAGGTCCTCCTGTTATGACCTGATTTTGAACGACGGCCACACCTCAACTGTTTGGTAATGTCTTCTCCTCTAGAGGGAATTCATTTTTTCTTAGGCCTTCCAAGGGCGTCTTTTCACGTTGGGAGGTAGAATTTCCACCTCCGAAGGATCGTTAGCGCTTGATCCTTCGCCAAAATCGGTTATCGCTGGTATGCTGAAAGAGTAACTTTCCTTGTAATTCTTAACCATGAAGAATGACTCTATTATGGTAAAAGGATCTTGGTCGGCAAACTGTATTGTCGCTAAAGCACGAGGACATGGAAAATACTTTTGTTTCCATGCTTCACAAGAACATTTAAAATCCAACAAATTAGCAATCGCCATATGATCTGAATAGACTTCAAACATGGTTGCAGAAGACTTATGTACTACCCAAGTTTGGCACATGTCAAAATTCTGTTTTAGCTTCTTCTCATACTCGGGACTAAATTAGTACTCCAGCTTAACCCCTCTTGGTATCTTCGTGAAACTTGAGTCATAAGCAAGACTCTAATCCAGTCAATAAACTCAACAATGGGTAGGGCGCAATATTTTTTGATCTGATTGTTAAAAGATTTGACCGTAGTAGAAGCCATAGACACATATCGTTTCTTTTTAACGTAAGCCTGAGCATACTTATCCGGAGGTAAATTTACAAGAAAATCGCTAATTATGTCACCACTTTCACATAGAAATTATGTTTGTATATCTTAAAAATCTCTTGAGTGGAAGCATGAGCAAGACGATGGAAGAAACACAACATCCTAGACTTATAGTCTCTATTAGTGTGTTCCAATTTGGTTTTCAAATTCTGCATGAGATAGAAATAACAGTACACATGATAGCAGTTTGGATACAAGACAAAAACAACATTAATGATACCAGAATGATGGTCCAAAATAAATGTGATTTGGCACTCCAACAAATGAGGTTTCAAACACCCTAAAAACCACATCCAATTGTCACAATCCTCAATGTTAATGATACCAATTGCAACAGGGAATAGTCCTGAAACAAGGCACCTCACATGGTCAAATATCGCACTCAAGCATGAACAATTATGAAACAACTCGCAATAGTGCATGAGAGTTCTTCCCACCTATTATATACTCTGAGTGTTGTTCCCAAATCTTAGATTACCTGAGAGTTCTTCCCAACTATCATGTACCCTGAGAGTTATTTGGAACTCTTGGATTTCTTGAGAGTTGTTTGCAACTTTTGGATTTCGTGAGAGTGGTTTACAGCTTTTATATTACCTGAGAGTTGTTTGTAACTCTTATATTACCTGAGAGTTGTTTGCAACTCGTGGATTTTCTAAGAGTTTATTGCAACTCTGTTAATTTTTTGAGAGTTGTTTGTAACCCTTGGGTTTCTTGAGAGTTGTTTGCAACTCTTGTATTACCTGATAGTTGTTTGCAACTCTTATATTAACTGAGAGTTGTTTGCAACTCTTGGATTTCCTGAGAATTGTTTGCAACTCTTATATTACACGAGAGTTTTTTGCAACTCTTGTGATCCCCGCAGTAGTAGGTAATTATGTAGTCACATGTGACTAATTCCTCCCATGTGCTCTCCACATACTCTTGGATACTTTGAAAGCTTTCAAACTCCGTGAAAGGCACAATTGTAGTTTGGTGACCATGTTTAAATAACAAACTCGTGATTTAGACATACCTTACCCTGCATTGAACAATCATAAAGAAATTTATTAGTTCCAGACGATTCAAACTATCACAAATGAACAACTCACATTTTTGCCTGAGAGTTCCGTGCACCTAGAATTTGAGAGTTGTTTCAAAAGTGTACTAGTGATATACTACCTGAGACTTGTCTGCAACTATAAGCGGCGAGTTGTTTGCAGTTTTATGTCATGAGAGTTGTATGCAACTCTATAAGTTAGGATTTTTTTTTTCAATTTTATATCCTGAGAGTTGTATGCAACTCTATAAGTTGGGAGTTGCTTGCAGTTTTATTCCCTGAGAGTTGTATGTAACTCTACTACATTGGAGTTGGATGAAAAACATCAGTGAGAGTTATTTGGTGCTCTATTATACCAGATTTTGAGAGCTGTTTGTAACTTAATAGTCTACAATTTGTTTACAACTCGCAATTCCAACTGTTATCAAGACAACTCTCAAGGAGTAAACAAAATGTACACAATTCATAATTTATTTAACACAATTTGCGTCGTCTGCATTAGAAAATATCAAACAATTCGCATCTTTTACATTAAAAAACATAAAACAACTCGCATATTTGTCAAGAATGCCTAGATACCTAAAACTCATAGTCTATATATGTTTCATGTTCAAAATCAGCAACTGATACACTAAAAATCAGTATATAACTAGTTAACCAAGGATTAACGACATAGATTAACATAATAACGAACAATCGCTCGAAAAAAAAATAGACAAAACACTCGAACTAGATTTATAAACACACGAAACAGTACAATAACACATACCTCAACTCATAAAATCAAGAACTAACCTCAAAATGAGTAGTTAAACACCATTACCTAAAAGAAACATGTAAGATCAAAAGAACAGAGGTTGCAAAAACTCGAAGAACGTGTGATAAGCTCATGTACGTAGAAAACAGTAGTTAGATGCATTTTATACCGAACTTACATAAATATACAGAACTTAGACTCCTCGATCACCTGCAAATTATGGTTTGTTGGTGGTTCACGGTGGTTTGTAGGATTTTTTTGTTAGAGCGGCTTCACAATTTTAAAATTTTAAAAACTAGAAAAGGAGAAATAAAATAAAAAATTAAGCTCATATAATGGGTAGAGGGTAATCTAGGTATTAAAATAATATTAGGTATTAAATTGAAGTATAATAATTGAGATGGATATTAAATAACCGTATAATAATTAAATATGTACTTTAAATACAATTTCCTAATATTTAATATTTAATGATTATACATTTTGGTGAACAAATATTTATAGGTTCATTCCCGGGTAAAAAACACCAGTTGCCCTTCACGTTTACCACTTGAAACAAGTTGGCCCATTTCCTTTAAGGTTATAATAAAGCGGTCCCTCATGTTTCAGAAACCAGAATAAAGCCATCTTTTTTTACCTCAGCCTAATTTTTGTACCTTTAATACCCTTTGACCAGCCACATCAGCAATCCACGTAGGACGCTGATGTGGAAACTGTAAAAAAAAGTAAAACCAAAATTTACTTTTACGCAGTTCTTTTATCCTATTTTGAAACCTTAAATCGGACCCAATTAAATATAATAAACAGGTTAGCCCATTCGACATCAGGTAAGGGTTACAGCTTCATCACTCCTAATGATGGAGAAGAAGAACTTTTCGCTCATCACTCCTCAATCGCATCTGATGGTTTCCGTAGCCACACTGTCGGCGAGACCGACGAGTTCACCGTCACAAAAGGCAACGATGGGAAAAGTCAGGCCATCGATATCACTGCTCCCGGTGGATCTCCAATACTTAAGAAGGTGAGAAGTTATCGTGGCGGCGACAGTGGACGTAGGGTTTCTGTTAGGCGAGATGGTGGATCTAGTAATTGCTTCAGTTGTGGAGACGAAGGACATATGGCTAGGGATTACACTAAAAGCACCAATGACAATATCGTCGTTAATAATCACAATGGTGATGGCTGTCATATCTGTGGTGATTTGGGGCACTTTGCTAGGGAGTGTAGTAAGAAAACCGGCGGCGGCCGGGGTAGTTGTGCTACAGTTGAGTGCTACAATTGTAGTGGATTTGGCCATATAGCTAGGGAGTGCCCTAGTGGAAGAGCTGGTGGCAATGATAATGTAGGTGGCAGAGGTGGTGGAGGATGCTATAACTGTGGTTTGCAGGGACGCATCGCCAGAGATTGTACTAATGAAAGGGTTGTTCATGGTGGTGACAATGACAACAACACAACCCGTTCATGCTATAACTGTGGTGTGCCTGGACACATTGCTAGAGAGTGTTTTCCGCAATGGTAACAAAAATGGTGGTGCTGGTGGATCATGTTATAACTGTGGTATGGAGGGACACATCGCTAGAGAGTGTTCAAATGAGAGGGTTTTCCGTGGTGGTAATGGCAATGCTGGCCGAGGCCGACAATGACGAGGGGGTGGTGGTGGAAGGTCCTGCTACAGTTGTGGTAAAGACGGACATTTTGCTAGGGAGTTCCCTGAAACTACTTGATGGTGATGAACAAAAAAAGAGGAGTAATAGTTCATATTTCTCTTTCTTATTAATTCTCTTTAGCTTTACTTTACTGTTTATTATATTGGATTTGAGTTAAATTTCTGATATTCTACTGGTGTACACATGAATATGATAGTTTTTTCTCCTCTGATGGTGTTATGGATGATTTGTGATTGGTACATATATTTAATTAGGCTTGATAAGAGATGTCGAATGGGCTAACCGGGTTATTATATTTAATTGGGTCGGGTTTAAAGTTTCAAAATAGGGAAAAAGGACCGGGTAAAAGTAAATTTTGTTTTTATTTTTTTTACCCAGTTGCCATATCAGCGTCCTACGTGGATCGCTGATGTGGCTGCTCAAAGGGTATTAAAGGTACAAAAGTTGGATTGAGATAAAAAAAAGATGGTTTTATTCTGGTTTGTAAAATATGAGGGATCGTTTTATTACAACCTAAAAAAATATGGACCAACTTGTTACAAGTGAAGGACGACTGATATTTTGTACCCGTTCATTTCCATTTCAATTTTTAGAATTAAATACCTCGAGTGAAACGTTTTATAAATATGTTAACAAGAGATTATTTCGGAGGGAACCTGCAGCCGCTACTCAGAGTGCAATGAGGTGTGCACAGGGTAAACCCGCAGTCTGACGCGATAGTCTGCAAACCAACGCCAAAAATTGTGTCTGACGCGATAGTCTGCAAACCAACGCCAAAAGGTAAACCACACAAGGTGACAGGCTCAGCCGAGAAAGCGTATGTAGAGGAACTCGAACTCATGACCTTTGGTCTCAAACATACCATACTCAACCAACTCGGCTATCCCTTGGGGGCGATTATTAAACATATATGATATACATGGTACAAATTTTTGTTTTTATTGATTAGTGAAAAAAAAATGATATAAACTCATAAATATGACATTCAGGATCAGATAAATTAAAAATATTACACGTGCCTAAGAGGAAAGTGTACCCTTCATAATTAGAATATATTTTTGGAGCACTAAAATTACATTGAATAGAACATGAACAAACTTCAGGGTATATTAAAACAAAAAAATCAAACCTTTCCAAACATCAGAAAATGCATATTTAAGCAAAAGAAATTGCGATTGGAGTTCTAACGACGTGGTATGCGTTACTCCAAGTATACCAACCAAATGTATAACCTGTACGAATATCACTTAACTCATCTCTCTGCCCGACAACCGTAATGGTGAAGCTCTTCTTCTGGCCGACACGATCGAATGACAAAACACTCGGGATCGCATTTACAGAGACCCCAGGAGGTGGTTTTGCAGTAAACGAATATACAGCGCTTGAATTTCCAAGTCCAACATATGTGACTGTCCTTTCTATAGTTGCCGTGCCATTTAAGTTAGGAATTGCGATTGAAGGATAGTTGAGGTTTTTTGATGATCCAACTTGTTTTGGGCAGTTCAAGGGTTTGTCTAAATTGGTTACTCCAAGGTCGCAGAGATACATGATGTAGTCGTTGTATGATGCGTCGTATACTAAACCCGGATCGGCTGCCTTTACCGGCATCAAATGGCCTGAACCGAATTCCAAAGGAGTAGCAATATCACCGAATGCGTCTCTTATAGGCTTGTTTCTGTCGTTTAACGTTGAGGCTGCCAGACAATCATAGTTTTCACATTAGTGTTCTGGTTTTTGTTCATTCTATATTTGAGCCTCAGCAATTAAGAACATTTTACTTGTTGTAAAAATAAATAAAACATAGAGTGTGCATCAAATAATTTTTCAGCATATATAATAACAAACAAGGTTGGTGGGAGTTATACCTGAGGTCATAAGGGCAGACCTTATAGCAGCATTACCCCAGTCAGGATGTATTGCTTTGAGGAGTGCAGCAGCAGCAGCAACATGAGGGCATGCCATGGAGGTCCCTGAGAGGATGTTATATTCAACTCGCCGATTATCTTCGTATGTTTCAGTCGGGGATGCCGTACCACTCCATGCCGCCAAAATGTTCAATCCTGGTGCAGTTATGTCGGGCTGCATATATATCCATGCTCGATTCAGTTCCTCGTTTTAAACCAAATTAAAAGGCATCTAGGTGGGTATTGAAGACACATGAGAAACCCAATGTTATGAGCCATCAAAAATATTAGATCTGGAATTGATTGGCTCAGGACTCTCACATTGCATCTTGTTTCCTATGTGCTTTTGATCCTGATTGTTACTTTTATGTATTGTGTTTTCAGAAGTAAAAAGAATATAGCTTCAATGGCGAAATATTAATGTACCTTAAGAATATGTGGATCAACGGCATTGGGACCCAGACTGCTAAAGTCTGCCATGATTGGTGCTGGTTGCTCTTTAAATACAGTTCTTGGTGGGTTGATTATTGCACGTGGACTCTTGGTGCCCTTGATATATTGAAGAACTATGGCAGATTCGTTAGCAAGCAGAAGCGTCGCTGGAAGCATGTGAACGTTGTACCAAATATAATTGAAAAGGGGGCTACCCAAGATCATACCGAAGCCACCTGCTCTTTTTACTTCCAAACCCTTAAAGAAATCTGGTACATCTCCACCCCGCAGGCAAAACACTATCTTTCCTCTAACCATTTCCGGTGAAAGTGAATTAGGCTCGCAAAATCTGCATTATGAATTAACTCATGCTTTTCAGAAGGGTAAACATCTAACTTAAGCGATGCGTTTGGTTTCATAGACACACAAAGGAACATGAATACACATTGCTTGCTTAACCTTAAATCAATAATTACTGAAAACAGTTGAGAAATGTAGTAGAAAAAATAGAATTATTCAATCTTTTCGAACAATAAATGATAGATTACTTAACAAAAAATAGGATAACAAGACAACGATCAAATTTACCCAGCAACGTTTGCCGGTACACCAGGGACAATCACATTTCCTGCATGTACTAATGGATACATTTGCCTCAGCTCAGATGGAACCATACTGTATCCCTAAAAATATCAAAAACCATGTAAATCTAATAGAACTAAAGTGTACATAAGAAAATAAAATGATGCTCAACCACAACTTTTATAAATTTCAGTACCTGGACCTCCATGCCATTTCCGAGCAGAACCGAACGCTTAAACTCCCTGTCTATACTGCTTGCTGCTACAGTTAAAATCCATGGAGCAGGATTCGACAACAATGAAGGAGTTGGACCGAGATTTCCAGCACTGGCAACGACAACAATGTTATGTTTAACAGCTTGTAAAGAGCCGATGGCAATTGCGTCCTGATTGTAAGGAACGACATCACTATATCCAAGGGATAAGCTCAAGACATCCACCCCGTCTGCAATAACATGGTCAAAAGCTTCAAGGAGATCCTCTTCAAAACAAGTGTTGCCTTGGGATTTTGGTTGGTTTGGGATTGTCCAGCAAGCTTTATAAATGGCTAGGCGGGCAAGGGAGGCTCCACCAGAAGCTGTGCCACTGGCGTAACCGCCTAGAGCTGACACATGAGTGACACGGCGGCCAGCCACCGTGGATGCAGTGTGGGTCCCATGGCCGTTTGCATCACGAGGAGACAAGAAATCTTCTGTTGCATTTATTTTTTTGTATCGGCGTATAAAACCATTTGAAAAGTATCTAGCCCCAATGATTTTCCTGAAACCGAATTTAAATAGAGTTAGTGGTGAACTTGTATCCAACTTATTGATCTAATAAATAAGGAAAAAACTAACCTGTTGCAGTGAGAGGCGTTGAAACTGATTCCTGTTTGGCAAATTCCTTTCCATTTTCTAGGAACTGGAGCCATTCCTTCATCACTGAAACTTTTCGACTCTGGCCATATACCTGATCAGCAAAACCAATAAATACAAAATGTGGCACATTACATATATTATATAAATAAAGAACAAGAACATAAAAATGCAGACAACAAATTAAAATAATTTTATGTTACCACTATCAATGAGTCCAACAATGACTTGTTGGCCATATCCAGCCTTCTTGAGTATGTCTTTTCCAAACAAATCTTGATTGTAGGAGCTATATGATGCTCCTTCTCCTAATCCTATGAAATCCCATGATCTTGTGGTTTGCAGTTTTATGCCTCTACTTATAAACACCGAAACTACGTCTTTCATTCCTATAGCAAAGATACGAAGAAAACTAATTCATTGTAACTTGAGGATTAGTTTTTTTTGCCTAGTATAGCATATTCGAGGATGACATTCAATCTGTCTCAAAGCAAATTAGGCTCATTGACATATAAAATAGAATAAGATTAGTCATCCAACCGGAAAGCTTGGAGGCCTCATCAGGGGTTAGAACCGCAGAGAAACCATTGATACTATGCTTATAGCTGTAGATGAGTGAGTCTCTTGCTATCTCTTTGTTTTCTTTCACATTGATCAAATAGGAAAGATGGTAGTCTTCTATTTCATGCAATTCCTTATATCCCTTGTGTTCACCACAAAACACTATGTATATCAATTATCACAGCAAACAAACAAAAATATCAATAAGTTCTCCAGAACACAATACGAAAATTTATTTAATAGTAAAACGTGTGTAATTTTGTAACCTCTTCTTTCACACACGAAACAAAAAGTGGGAAAAGGAAGAGGAGACAACAATAGAAACTTGATATGCTTTTCATGGTTGAATTCTGCAATAGCTACTTCGATTTGATTAATAGGTAGCCATTTATATAAAGTGCTTCTTTGTATTTTAATTTTCAAATAAGTTTCAATATGCAATGTTGAATCAGAAAGAGTCTCCAAGGATTTTGACCTTTTAAAACATGTTTGGATTTTGTAATATTTCCCCATAAGTTTTCATGTAATCTTGAAGTTTTCATGCTATATAGTATAAAATTTGTGTTAATTAGATCATTTACTTAGGGAGAAAAAAATCTCTTATATATTTCTTTGTTTTATATTTAAAATTTGTAATATACAAATTATCAAAAAGATATTTTAGATTAAATTAGTATAGACTATAAGTATGAATATTTTAGGAAGAGATAAAAGTCTAAATTAATTTGTGCTTTAATTAAAAGAGTTTTTAGAGAAGATAATTTTTAGAAAATCTAAAACAAATTTAATGTCAAAAGTGTAAGTCATGTTCTTGTTCCAAATACGATATATTTATCTATAGGTGATTTAGTTATTACTAACAAACTCCTGTTTCTTATCTACATATTTGGCTAAAAACCTTGGTTACTCACCGAAATTTGTCATGTGTATAAAAAATACCATTGATGAAAAATGGTCACTTTTGTTGGCTTTGTTTTGTATCCGTAGTCATTAACGGATGACCACAGATGCAAATCAAAACAAGCAAAAGTGACCATATATACAAAATGAAACCAACAAAAATCAATGTTTCGATAAAAAAAAATACAAGGGACATTTTTTATACACATGACAAATTCCAATGACTAACGATATCTCATCCAATTTTAGTACTTAGTATAAATTATTATATACAAATTACAAGCCTAGTCCTTTATCTTTATATTTTCACCCCAATTCTCCATCACACAATATTTGTTTATAAAATATATTTTACGTAACGTAAAATAATTATTTTCACTTTTCATTTATTTATATCCTTATACATAGATAATATAGTCCAAATATTGTTAGACTAAATTTGATTTAGTAAAAAAGAAACACTATATGATTATACCTTAATAAAATTGAGATCTCGTGTAAAAACTAGTTCATCTGTAGATATGATTAATAAAAAAAGTGAAATTTTATAAAAACTCATACAACCTAAATTATATATTAGTTTTCGTAATTATATTTATATACTGATTAAGATATTAAGATATAAATTAGAGAAAGAAATCAGGATAGTATGTTGTCATTTTTTCACAGTCCTTTTACTAAACTTGTATTTAGAATTCTTTTTGTTTGATTTGTCAAACTTTTTTATCATTTATTCCTTTAACCGTTAATATGCTTAACTACTTAAGCTCCGTAGGAAGAGTCATTTCTTCCGGATCAAACCTTTATTATTTTCAAACGTAAAAATGACTACAAGTATTCTACGTCTAGTTTTTTATATGTGCCTTTAGACTTTTTAATTATCATAATTTTAAATTTTTTAGTTAGGTATAAAATTTTATATTCCTAACACTTACAAGTGATATCAGAGCCAACCTGTTTTGTTATATGTCTCTTTTTACTCTTCAATTGTTTTCTATTGATTTCATTATTGATTGATGTGATTAATTTTTTTTGTCATTAAGTATTATGATTTCTGGATTTGGGTTTGGATTTAGCAAAACTATAAAAACTTATTTATAGTTCAGTTAGTATGATTGAATTGCATGAATGAGTTTATTATTGATGCATGACTAAAGTAATACATAATCGATCATCAAACTAAAGAAACACCTTAATTTAATAATAAGAAGTTTTTACAATTCCAAAATTCATCTGGTCGTCGCGACGATTTTCAAGTTACGATAATACAACGAGTGTGTGTTGTAGCGTTGTGGGGCAGATAATCTGGCCATGTCCTCCATGGTGAGCCATGTTGCTCGTCGTAGTGCTAGTTAGATTACTAGAGATTGGGTTTTTAGTATATTTTTGTGCGTTTACTGCTCTAAACCTCTTTTATATACGCAACAAACCATACAAACTTCAATAAGGTTATTATGTTAGTGTTCACTTATACACATACACTTTTACATGTTTAGAGATGATGTGTATGTCTATATGTTATTTTTGATTTTGTAAAGTATATAAAATTATGCTGCCACGACTATATTAATATATAGAATCATTGAGCAATTAGTGATATTGTGAATGTATGACCTCCAGGACGCTGGTGTAATGACCTGCAACCGTTGAGAAATTAGACACGAGTATGTACGGGGTGATGTCCTGTATTTCTAAAGATTGTTTTTAAGGTTTGGAGTTTGAATAACATTTATCTCTTTTCAAATATCGTATCATTTAAAGGGATATTTAAGATTCTAATGATTGTTTTAGATGTTGTGCGACATAATGTAAATAAAATCGTTCCTTTCAGTATATGAGACTGATGTTTTAACATTAGGTTATACATAGACACTTTATATGTTCATTATATGAAACCGTATTGACAACTCAGATATGTTTCCAAAATGTCCATACCAATAAGTCATATATGAAAGGGGTTTGGGTTATCACACCAGAGACTAGTAGTTGGCTGCATAAACCGACCCAAAGGAATATTATGCACATATTTGTCAAAAATTGAGCAAACTATTGCATGATGTCTTCGATGCATTCACCATCACATACTAATGAACAACTGGACTTTAGTGTCGAATGGTTTTTGGTTAAGTATGACATAACATAGTCAAATCATCCTAAATGAGGGTTTGGTTGTTTTGAGATGTGGTTGTGAACCAACACATTTTTCTTTTAATAATTTTCCTTTAGAAGTAGTGTATAGCATACTGATAAACTCCTCCTAGAATCGGCACTCTGAAATGGGATAGGGATAACTTAGCAACCAGGAACCCAAAAAGATGCAAGGATCAACGGATGTGGATCGATAGGTCACACAAAGGTTGTGGAAAGGCCTTTGATATTCCAACTGATCTTCCTTTGGATATGGCGCACCAAATGAAGAACAGGTTTTCTTGTGGATATTACACACCAACAAAAGAAGAGTAAAACTTAAGAAGTTTTTTCAGAATGAGAGATAGTCTAACCATTAGAATTCTGAGTACATAGTTTTTATAGGAGAAAGAACTAGCCTTGAACACAATTAAGGCTGTTCTTGGAAACATAATGCATGCCTCTAAAACAATTAAGGCTTTTGTTGGAAACAAAATGCTTTAATATTGAAAATACAAAGTATTAATGATATAAGCTGGAAATCAGACCCTTCCCTCCTCCAAGAACGTGGCTTTTGGTGTAGATGGGCCTTGGGCTTTTATTTCAACAAATAGGCAATGGTGAAGTGAAACAATTGCCTCATTAAAAACCTTGTCAAGAAAATCCATTGGGACAAAACTTGAACAAGGGAAAAAGAGTACAATCGAGACACTTTCTCATTTGTTGAAATCAATTAGCTTGAATCAAGACCAAAGTGGTTTGACAAGCTTTTCCACCATACTTGATGTTTTGATCACGTGGATTCTCTAGTGATTAAGCAATCCTCCAACAGCTTTGTTAAATTGTTTTGCTCTTGATCGAGTTGTTGGACCAGCCGGTAAAATAAGAATATCTTCAACTTCAAGCTCATCTTCTTTTTCAAGTTGTTCATCTGGTTCTTGCACATTTCCATGTTCTAAGCTCCTTGTGTCATCTAGGATCACATCATCCTCTCCCACTTGAAAAGGATTTGACCTCAAATCCATTTTATCTGCGATAAAAGGAACCAAATCAGAAACATTAAAGGTAGGACTCACTTTATACTTACCTCGTAGGTCAAGTTGATACACAATATTGTTGATCTTTTTTGTTACTTCAAATGGTCCATCAATTCTAGGCATCAATTTTGACTTCCTCTCTTCTGGAAATCTTTCCTTTCTTAAGTGCACCCATACTTGATCTCCAACCTCAAAAACTTTCTCACGTCTTCCCTTGTTTGCTTGTTTGACATATTGCTCAGTTTTCTTTCTATGTTTTTCCTTGCATCATCATGAATCTGTTTTACAAGTTCAGCTTTCTTTTTCCCATCTATGCTAGTTCTTTCACTCAAAGGCAAAGGAAGTAGATCCAAATGAGATATTGGGTTAAATCCATAAACAATTTGAAAAGGAGAGTACTTAGAAGCAGAATGCATAGAATGATTGTATGCAAATTCAACATGCGACAAACATTCTTCCCAAGTTTTCAAGTTCTTTTTAATTAATGCACGTAGAAGAGTGGACAAAGTCCTATTTACTAATTCTGTTTATCCATCAGTTTGTGGGTGACAGGTAGTAGAAAATAAAAGCTTAGTCCCTAACTTAGACCACAAAGTTTTCCAAAAGTAACTTAGAAACTTAGCGTCCCTATCTGAAACTATCGTCCTAGGCATGCTATGCAAACGAACTATCTCTTTAAAGAACAGATTAGCAATGTGCAACGCATCATCAGTTTTGTGACAAGCAACAAAGTGTGCCATTTTAGAGAATCGATCAACAACCACAAAAATGGAATCCTTACCAGTTCTAGTCCTAGGCAATCCAACTACAAAGTCCATAGATATATCATTCCAATGATGCGTAGGAATAGATAAAGGAGTATACAAACCGTGGGATTGAACCTTAGATTTGGCTTGTTTGCAAGTTGCACATTTGTCACATATTCTTTCAACATCCCTCCTCATATGTGGCCAATGGAAGTGATCCAGCATTACCTTGAGAGTTTTAGCTATTCCAAAATATCCCATTAAGCCTCCTCCATGGGCTTCTCTAACAAGTAAATATCTCATGGAATAATTAGGCACACATAAACGTTTATCAAAGAATAAGAATCCTTCATGCCTATAGAACCGCCCTGAAGCAAACTTTTCACATGCTTGATACATCTTTCTAAAATCAGAATCATTTTCATATAAACTCTTAAGATGATCAAATCCTAAAATCTTAGCTTCAAGAGTAGTGACTAAGTCATACCTTCGGGATAATGCATCAGCAACAATATTTTCTTTACCTTGTTTGTATTTGATGACATATGGAAATGTCTAAATAAATTCTATCTACCTTGCATGTCTTTTGTTAAGTTTTTGCTGACCTTTTAGGTGTTTGAGAGATTCATGGTCAGTGTGTATGACAAACTCCTTTGGCCACAAGTAATGCTGCCATGTTTGTAAAGCTCGAACTAAGGCATACAACTCCTTGTCATAAGTAGGATAGTTTTGAGTAGCTCCTCCAAGATTTTCACTGAAATAAGCTATGGGCTTTTTATCCTGCATCAAAAGAGCTCCAATCCCAATTCCATAAGTATCACATTCAATCTCAAAAGTTTTAAGAAAATCAGGTAATGTCAATACAGCAGCATGAGTAAGATTCTCTTTTAAGGACTGAAATGCTTCTTCTTGAGCTTGTTCCCACTTGAAACCAACGTCCTTCTTTATTATTTCAGTGAGTGGTGCAGCTAAGGTGCTGAAATCTTTGACAAAACGCCTATAAAATCCTGCAAGGCCGTGGAAGCTTCTCACTTCTCTAACTGTTTTTGGACTTGGCCATTCGCGGATTGCCTTAACCTTTTCCTCATCCACCTTAATACCATCTGCACTTATAACAAAACCTAAAAAGACAAGATTATCGGTACAAAAAGTGCATTTCTTAAGATTAGCATAGATATTTTCCTTCCTAAGTACACTTAAAATCATTTTCAGATGGTGAACATGTTCTTCTAAGCACTTGTTGTAAATTAAGATGTCATCAAAATATACTACAACAAAAACTCCTATATAAGCCCTTAGAACATGATTCATTAACCGCATGAATGTACTAGGTGCATTAGTCAGCCCAAATGGCATTACTAACCATTCATATAGTCCATGCTTAGTTTTAAATGCAGTTTTCCACTCATCCCCTTCTTTCATCCTAATTTGGTGATAACCAATTTTAAGATCAATCTTAGGAAAAATGCTAGAACCATGCAATTCATCTAACATATCATCTAATTTGGTGATACTTTACTGTTATGTTGTTGATGGCTCTGCAATCAACACATATTCTCCAGCTTCCATCTTTCTTGGGCACAAGTAGGACTGGTATCGCACAAGGACTCATGCTTTCAAGGATATGTCCTTTTTCCATCAGTTCACTGATTTGCCTTTGCAATTCTTTTGTCTCCACTAGATTAGTTCTATAAGCAGGTCTGTTAGGAAGGGAGGCTTCAAGTACACAATCTATTTGGTGTTCGATGCCTCTAATTGGTGGAAGCCCCTTTGGATTGTCTTCAGGGAATACATCTTCAAATTCCTGCAAGAGAGAAGTCATCTCACTCGGCAACACTAGTATCAAGTTAGTTAAAATCATAAGACTTTCCTTAAACACAAAAAGTAACATAGGTTGCTTAGAGAATAATGCTTTCTTAACCTCGCCAGATTTTGCATAGAAATTCGAAAGTTTAGTTACCCGACTTTCCTTGTTCTGCATATGTTTTTGATCTTGGTAAACTTCTCGTGGAGTCATGGGAACTACAGTGATTTTCCTTCCTTGAAACTCAAATGTATGGCGATTAGTGAATCCATCATGGATAACCTTTCGATCAGATTGCCATGGTATTCCTAACAGTATGTGACTAGCCTCCACTGGTAGAACATCACATAAAACTTCATCTTCGTACTTACCAATGACTAAGGGAACTTCTACTTGGTTGCTAACTTTCATTTCTCCATTGTCGTTAAGCCATTGAAGCTTGTAAGGTGCTGGATGCTTTTTCGTTTTTAAACCAAGCTTCTTTACCATAAATTCACTTGCCACATTGGTACAACTGCCTCCATCGATAATAAGGCTACAAACTTTCCCTTGAACAAGACACCTAGTGTGAAACAGATTCTCCTTTTGCTCTTGTTCTTCTTCTTTGGTTTGAACGCTTAAAGACCTTCTGGCTACCAATAAATCTCCTTTAGCAAGCCACTATAAGTGTTCTTCGGAAGAATCAGAGACAATTTCTTCTTCCTCTGAAATTATTTCTCCATTATCTAGAATTGTCATAATCTTCTCATTAGAGCATTCATTAGCATAATGTCCCATCCCTTTGCACTTGAAACACTTAACATCACGAGTTCTGATTGCAACATCTTTAGGTTTGCCTTTGTTATCAATAGACAATGGTGTTCCAGATTTTTGGTTCACCTCTACATAGCTTCCTTTCTGATAATTGGTCTTCTCATCTTTTGAATAACTTGGCTTAATTGTTACTGCCCTTGAACCGTAACTTGATCTTGAGGAGTTCTTTCTTTTAACTTGTTGTTCGAATAGCAAAGATTTGTGTAACATCTCTTCTAGTTCAACAAAATACTGAGTTTCCAATCTGTCTTGAATTTCTCTATTTAAACCCCCAAGAAACCTTGACATTGTTGCCTCTCTATCTTCTGAAATATCAGCTCGCAACATTAAGGTCTCCATTTCTTGATAATACTCTTCAACAGATTGGCTTTCTTGTGTTAATCTCCTCAGCTTTAGATGCAGCTCGCGATGGTAATGACTAGGAACAAACCTCTTCCGCATAATGGCTTTCATTTCTGCCCATGATTCTATAGGATGTTCCCCATTACGCCTTCTTGAGGTAATTAGTTGATCCCACCAACTAAGAGCATAATCATAAAACTCAGTAGCAGCAATTCTTACTCAATTGGTCTTCGTGTAGTGTTGAACGTTGAAAACGAGTTCAATCTTCTTTTCCCATTCCAAATAGGCATCTGGATCGATTTTTTCCATGGAATGGTGGAATCTTAATCTTGAGACCTCCAAGATTTTCACGCATACGTTCGTTGCCCTCTCTTGTACGTCTATGGCGCCTTCTATGGCTGTTTCGAGACGAATTGCTCATGCGTTCATAATATTCATCAGCGGCTTCATTTCTGAATTGTTCAGGTAGTTCATGGTTTCTTCTTAGACTGGTTTGCCGTGAATGGTTCCGCTCGTGGTCAGTGTTTGATTGAAGCTCTTCGCGAAAGGCATCTATCTTGGTGTCTATCAACTTTATCATAGCTTCAATTAGAAGCTTGTTGTTATTGAAATTACTGTTTTCTGCATCATTTGAATTAGATATCCTTTTCTACAAAACAAAACAAAAACAAATCACCAGCAACAAGTCCCTGGAAAGTTCTTCAATTTATTTAAAACCATAAAACATATCCAAATCTGTTTTCCTAAGAATATTAAGAGATAAGTTTCACAACAGCACCCAAAAACGATTTTCTACGATTTTAAATCTCAAACAACTATAACTAGGGTGAAACAGATCGGAATTTCGTGATTCAAAATGAAATCATCACACTAACACTCAAATCTTTACAAGCAAAATGATAATATAAAATAGATGAAGAAAAATTAATGAGAAAGAGAATGCCCAACTTTCAGAATGTTGCTCTGATACCACTTGATAAACTCCTCCTAGAATCGGCACTCTAAAATGGGATAAAGATAACTTTGCAACCAGGAACCCAAAAGGATCCAAGGATCAAAGGATGTGGATCGATAGGTCACACAAAGTTTGTGGAAATGTCTTTGATATTCCAACTAATCTTCCTTTGGATATGACGCACCAAATGAAGAACAAGTTTTCTTGTGGATATTACACACCAACAAGAGAAGAGTAAAACTTAAGAAGTTTTTTCAGAATGAGAGATAGTCTAACCATTAGAATTCTGAGTACATAGTTCTTATAGGAGAAAGAACTAGCCTTGGACACAATTAAGGCTGCTCTTGGAAACATAATGCATGCCTCTAAAACAATTAAGGCTTTTCTTGGAAACAAAATGCTTTAATATTGAAAATACAAAGTATTAATGATATAACCTAGAAATCAGACCCTTCCCTCCTCCAAGAACGTGGCTTTTGGTGTAGATGGGCCTTGTGCTTTTATTTCAACAAATGGGCAATGGTGAATTGAAACAATTGCCTCATTAAAAACCTTGTCAAGAAAACCCATTGGGACAAAACTTGAACAAGGGAAAAAGAGTACAATCGAGACACTTTCTCATTTGTTGAAATCAATTAGCTTGAATCAAGACCAAAGTGGTTTGACAAGATTTTCCACCATACTTGCTGTTTTGATCACGTGGATTCTCTAGTAGATTAAGCAATCCTCCATCAGCTTTGTTAAATTATTTTGCTCTTGATCGAGTTGTTGGACCAACCGGTAAAATAAGAATATCTTCAACTTCAAGCTCATCTTCTTTTTCTAGTTGTTCATCTGGTTCTTGCAAATTTCCATGTTCTAAGCTCCTTGTGTCATCTAGGATCACATAAATCTCCGCTAAGGATTACGATGAGTCAGTTCATATGAATACTTGACGAAACCTAAAACTTGATATATTTAGCCTTTTATGTTAATTATGCAATAATTAAGTTAGATGTTATATGTTTAGTAACATGTAATTATCTTCATACATTAAGCTTAAGTTCTAGCCCTTTTAGGAAACCCTTTAAAAATTTTTAATAAGATTATTTTTGTAGAATGGAAATATTTTATGCTTGTTCATTAGGAATGTCAGTATCTATTAAAATATGAATTTTGACAATATTTTCCTATTACTTTGAAATTCAAGCGGATGATAAGATTATTGTAATGAAGTTATGGTCAAACTATAAAAGTTTGATGATAGTTTATGGGAAGCATTTCATAACAAATATTCTATGGAGATAATTAAGATACTTGTAAATATCAATTCTAAATTTTAGATTTTTAGATTATTCTACTACTTTCGTTATTTTAGAATTCTCCAAGTTTGTTAAATCTGAAAATTGGTAGAGGTTAAAGTATTACCATTAAACTTTATTATAGACATTAAAAATGGTAAACTTTATTATAAATAAATAATAAGTCTAGTATAGGTTAAAATATCAAATTTAATTTTTTGATTTAACTTTCATAAGAATATCTCATCTCACTTTAGTTACAATGAGATGCATGATTATTTTTATGATCATAAAGGTTAAACAATAAGCGGGAAAATGATTCACTCTTAACCATTAAAGAGGCTTACATTTTAAAATTATTTAAAAAATACAAGTTAGTAAGAACTAAAGTTTAGTTGCACTAAGTTTTAAATCTTAAGAAATTTAATTAGAATTTAATATAAATATTGAATTTGTTTATAGAAGATATGTAACAAATTTAGAAATTTTCTTTCAAGCTTTTGGTCCCGTCCTCGTTTAAATGTACTTCCAGCTTTTAAAGACGTTTGATGGATTAATTTAGCCACAATCATCACAATTTTTTTTATTAAAAAGATATAATTAAAATACCAATACAGTGAGGTTAAAATACGTTTATAAACAATGGTCATTTGTGCATATAGGATTTTCAAAATAGATATGTAAATATATAGTATATGTAATTCATTTTGAAATGATGATATACATATTTATATAACATGCAATTAATTAAATTGAAATCTTTAGAAAAATAAGTATACTATTTCCATAATTATTTATATTACATCTCTCATGATGAGGTTCACAAGCTAATTCCTCGAGAAAGTTTGATGAGACCATCATAGAGTTCCACAAACTCCCGCGAATACTCAAGAAGAAAACCCAGTCTCTACCTCAAATCCTCATCAGCTAATAGACGAAGCTTATGAGGAAGAAGCGACTCATTCAAATGTCGGGGCTAAATAAAGTGGTGTTGCATCTGACACTGAAGATAATTCTTCAAAACAAGGAGCACCAGAGAGAAAAACGAAAGAAAAAGAATGCTTCAGCTGAGATTCTTGAGGACGTTACTACCTCAGTGAGTGTAAACTTGAAACCATTCCTCCCCCCGAATATATCATGCCGCTAAAAAACATGTCATACATTTATTATAATGAGGCTTAAGCCGGTCGTTTGAAGAAAGAATGAGGAATGAAAGATAACATTATACTTCGACTACCAAAAGAGAAGGAGACTCCAATTGATTGTGGAGCAAATAAATTGGTGATCTATCCTGAGATTATCAATTGGGGTCTTCGATTCCCATTGGATCCGATGATAGTGGAGTACTTCAAACCCTTAGAACTTGGCCCTACACAAGCAACACCAAATATATGGTTCACACTTCTATCCGTAATTATGACATCTAGACTAAGACAAACCCCTCTCTCCATTAAAGACTTCATTGCCATGACTGGGATTTCGAAGGGACCGGTATTTCCATTCTACTATCTGACACTTGTGAATGATCTCATAATAGTCGAATTTATGCTCAAAGCTAACCAAGTCTGGAAGAAAATAGTTGTCTTCATATTTGGAGCTTACGAGAATGAGAAGGAGATATCTGAGGAGAACCTTCCAAAACTCAACCTTGTCTAGAGAAGCAACAATAAGTTCTTTTATCTTTTGATATTTTCGTTTACTTTGAATAACATATATCTATTTTTGCACGTGTATTGCTACTGTACTCAGAAATTTTACAGAGGTACAATGGTCGCAAAAAGGATGCAAAAAATATTTTGCCAAGTTGGCCACTTGGACAAAAAATAAATGGGGAAATGGGTTCCATTCAGCGTTTTTCCCATAAACTTTATCAACAACCATTTTTTGAGGATCACCTTGGGTGATGACCTCTTCGAAAATTTAATAAAGCCACCAAACCCAAATTTGGTTGTGAAATTATTGGTAGCACCTAATGGTAAGGTTACTTTACCTGTTCGAAACAGATCTGAAAGCCATATGCCCACAAAAAAATAAAGGGAAAAAGAAAAAAACAGCTAGTACATGTGGTGCTAGCCCTTCAAACAATCTGAAGTCGCTGAAGAAGACAAAAAAGAAGACAACTGAAACTAGCCTTCGTACAATTGAAAAAGGAATCGATGTTGAGCCTTCTTCAAAAAGAAAGAAAACTGCTGCCTCGAAGAAGAAAAAGAGCACTTCGAAAACTTCAACTACTAAGATAACAAAAAAGAATTGCGAAGAAGCTGTCTTAGAAGTGTTTTTTGTTAAAACTGCAGTAGAATTTCATCGAGGATAAAATTTAGTAGAAGATCATCAAAGAGAAGCTGCAGTAGAGATCACCGAGAATATGGCCACTTCTTTCATGATGATCCCATTAGTACAAAGGAACTTCAAGACCTTGACAACGATATGGATCCGAGGGTCCAACAGATCCAAGAACTTCAACAAACTGGCCATCAGGCTACTGCTCATGTGAAACTGAAATGTTAAATCTAGATCTTTCTCTGGCTCCCTCATCCGCTGCTCTTATGCCTTTCAATAATTAAAGGTCCATCCTTATCCAAGAGCCATCTAAAGAATTTTTACTTGCACTACAACCATTTTCCAATCTTGAAACAACAACAAAAGCATTGGGCATATAAATAAATTCTTCTCGAAATCACTTGGAAACTATAGCTAACGATATGGTCCGATATTAAAAATGCTGCTGCAGAGAAAAAAATGAAAGAAATATTTGGCAAACAAATCGAGGAAAAATGTAAGGTGTTCCAAGATGACAAGTCGTAATTTATCAAATGAGCCATCCACCTCAAACGTCATCTACGCTCTGTGTATGATCAACAAACAAAAGAGCTAAATATTTCTCACCAGGATGAGAAAAATGATCTTAAAACTAAACATGCAAGGGAGATATCCGAGGAACATAAAAAATTCCTCTCTTCAAGAATCTCTGAACAAAAACGAAGAAGAAAATAATAAGCTAACTGGTGATATGGATGCACTCAAGACGACATTCAAAGAAGAAAAGGAAGCCGTTGTGCAAAGTGCTTAAACTCAATGTGGACTGGACACGTTAGCTGCAACAAAAAATGCCGAGGAACAATAGACAATCACTTTGCTCCACAAATTTCACGCAGCGTTCCCAAAATAAAATTTGTCAAGGTTTTTGGAATTAATCCCAATATATTACCATCTCAGTGAAGCATTCGATCCTATCCCCACCGATTCTCCCGAAGAGACGGAGTCATCCGAAGAAAATACCAGTGAATAAAGTTTTTCATCTGAAGAGAACTCCGAATATGATAATTAATTATTGTTTTCTTTTTTGTCCAAGTTATAAAGTCATCTGATGTTGTGTGGTGACTTATTTTTGTGTGGTATTCAAAAAATATTTTTTTAAGATCGATTTTTAACTTTAATGCTACTATTTTTATTTCCACATTTATTTCCTAAATTTTATATTATCATTAATAACTTTAATTTTAAGAACAACTCATAATGACCTCGAATTCCAACATATGTCACAAATAAATATGTAATTTATCAAATAAAAATAGTTCCCTTAGAAAATGTTAGCACCTCGAATACAATGTATTTAAATTTTTTTAACACCTTGAATATATTTAGTGCATTTAAAGAACGTAACACCTCAAATATAATTAGTGCATTTAAATAACGTAGCACCTCGAATATATGTAATGCGTTTAGAGAACGTAACAACTTAAATATATGTAGTGCGTTTAGAAAACGTAACACCTCGAATATGGTTATTTTAGTGTTTATAATAAACGTATAACACCTCGAATCAACACAGTTACTCTTGGTCAACAACTTCATAGATGATCAGTCTTTGACTAGTTACCAAGATAATTTAAATACTTGAATTTGAAACAACCATTAAACATAAAATAGTTGTATATTAATCTTCAAATATGTACATGACACCTCATTAAAACCTCCATGGGCCAAAAGGTAGGAAAGAGTGTGTCGATTATTAAAAGAAGTCTTAAAAAGATAAAATCATTCCCAGTATAGTTTTAAATGTTCTCTATTCCAAATATATTAAAGTATCATTCCTTGCTCATCACAAAGGCGATGCGTACCCGACTTTATTTTCTCCATCACCATATAAGGACCCTCCTAATTCATTACCATCTTTCCAAGTCGTTTATCCTTAGTATGGAGACATATATTTCTTAAAACTTTGTCACGTGCTTTAAAATCCCTCATTCTCACCTTCAAATTATATCGACTCCTCATCAAAGTCTGATAATAAGTCATACTCAAATGAGCTCTAACTCTTTTCTCTTCAATCAAGTCTAGTTTTGTTCTTTTTGTCTCTTCATTTACCTCTGTAGGACTAACAACATCCATACCATACACCAAGGCAAATAGGATTTGTACGGTAAGCCCACAACACCTCTTGTAAATAGATAGGCCATTTCCTTGCAACACATGTTAAATTTTTCTTGAAACCCTCTAGAATAGATCTATTAGTTACTTTCACTTGACCATTTGCGTGGGAATGAAAAAGTGTAGAAAAACACTGTGTTATTCCCCTCGAAGCGCAAAAAGAAGTGACTTCTCTGTTGTTGAATAGAGGACCATTATCTGTGGTGATTTTTAGAGGCACTCCAAAGAGATAACATATATTATTCACAATGAACTTAATAACATCCTTGGCTTTTGGACCAGATAATGGTTCAGCTTCAGCCCACTTCGAAAAGTAATGTATCGCTACTATAATCATCAGCCGCCCTCTAGTAGCCATAGGCAATGGTCCTACCAAATCTATTTCCTATCTATCAAAAGGAATAGCTTCAGATATGGAAATAAGTGGTACTGCCGGCTTATGAATAGAATTGTCAAAGCGTTGACAAGTATCACAGCCTCAAACTAAAACCTTAGCATCATTTATAATTGAAGGCCAATAATAACATGCCAACAAAACCCGACGTGTCAAAGACTTGAAACCACAATGAACTGAACCTTCACTATCATGTAGCTCAGATAAAATCTTTTGAGATTCTTGTTTTTCCAAACAACGCAACAATGGTCTACTTAAGGATTTATTATATAACACTCCATCCAATACAACATAACCATGGGACTTATATCTTAACTTTTTAGCCAGTTGGGCATTTTGAGGTAACATACCTCTTAATAAAATGTCTGGAGCGACAAATACTTCCCGAGCATACTTATATTGTTCTGATCGTCTTAAATTGAAGGACTCTCTTGTAACAATATCCATGGATATTCTTCTGTATAAATAATTTTTGCTAAAGAATCTGCAACTGTATCATTTCTTCAGTTAATATGCTCTACATTTACTTTTTCAAACAGAATAGTCAAATTTCGAAGCTCTCGAGGATACAAAGTTAATTGATATTTTTTTCGTCAGACACACCTGCCATGTGATTCGCTACTAGCCGTGAATCTGTTTCCAAACGAACTGTTGTTGCTCCACAAATATTTGCAAGCCTTAACCATCCAACACAACCTCATATTCATCCTCAGTATTCGATGCTGAAAACCAAATCGAATAGCCTAATACATTGTCTCCCTATAAGAAGAAACTAATTACACCCCTACACTACATCGCAATATGCTTGTCCCACCATATGTTTGAACCATCCACATCAAAGTTTCTGGCAAGACCTATTTATCTGTCTCCTTATCTAGATCGACTTGAATGAAATTTTAAGTCTTGAGCTTTAATAGTTGTTCAAGGAGAAAAAATGATATCAAAATATCCTAACTCTACTGACCATTTAGTCATTCAATCAGAAATGTCTGGTCGTTGTAACACATTCTTTAGGGGGAAATAAGTCTGAACCACAATGGTGTGAGATTGAAAATAAGGGTGCATATTCCTAGCAGCCACCACTAAAACCAAAGCCAATTTTTCAAGTTTCAAATACATTTTCTCTGATGCCAAATGTTTTTACTAACATAATAAACTAGCTTTGAAACTCTTTTGTCTTCGTATATCAACACATCGCTTACAACAAATTCAGACATTGCTATATATAAAAACAGTTTCTCTCCAATTTGAGGGTTAGACAAAATATCTAGTGATAGCAAAAGTTCTTTAATCTTTGAAAAAGTTGTTTCATAATCGGGTGTCTATTCAAACTCTTTAGGTCTTCGTAACACTTGGAAAAAGGAAAATATTTGTCTGAAAACCTTGAAATAAATCGATTGAGGGCAGCTAACCTTCTTGTCAAGACTTATACTTCCTTTATAGTTCGAGGCGATGTATCGAAACCAAAGCCTTTAACTGTTCAGAATCTGCTTCTATCCCCTTTTCACTAATGATATACCCTAAAAATTTCCCTAATCGGAAACCAAAAGTACATTTCTCAGGATTCAGCTTCAAACGAATAGCTTTCAAACTTAGAAAGGTCTCTTTTAGATATTGTAGGTGTTCCCCATATGTGGAACTCTTAACCAACATATCATCAATGCATACCTCTATATTCCTTCCGACCTGAGGAGCAAAACCTTATTCACCAACCTTTGATATGTTCCTCTAGGAATTCTTCAACCCAAATGACATGACCCTATAACAATGTAGTCCTCGATCAATGATGAATGTAGTAATTTCTTGATCTTTGGGATCCATTTGAATCTGATTATACCATGAAAAAGCATCCATAAAGGAAAGAATTTTATTCCCTGAAGTATAATCAACCAGTTGATCTATTCGAGGGACGGGGAATGGATCTTAAGGGCATGTTTGATTCAAATATGTGAAGTCAACACACATTCTCCACTTTCCATCCTTCGTTTTTACTAATACTGGGTTTACCGTCCATAAAGGATATTGTCCGACTCTAGAGAGACGATCCACTTCTTGAACAATAGCCTCTGACTTTTCCATATAAAAATCTCATCTTTTTTGAATAATAGGATTTATCCTCGGATTTATAGCTAGCCTATGATATATTATTTCAGATGGAAATCATATCACATCCTCTGTTTTCCAAGCTAAAACATCTAAATTATGAAATAAAATTGTAAAAACTGATCACGCAAAGTAGATGACAACAATGTTCTTATTCGTAAAGTTTTCCCATTAGAAAAATATGCTCTTTGATGTCCTCACTCACTATTAAAGAACCCGGGGTTTCCTTCAGATCATCCATTCCCTATTCATCCAAAGTTAACCCCGTTGGTTGCTATTCAGCTACTGATCCTCAGAAGGAGAACCTCAAACCTTGAGTGCAGTTGCATAACATTCCCTCGCCATTTTTTATCGTTACGAACCGCACCAACACGATCTCCTATGATATACTTCAAACATTGATGAACAATAAACACAATAACATAAATTATTAAAAGATAAAATCTCCCAAAAATAGCATTATAACTGGTTGGAAATTCGATTACCATGAACAAAACATACCTCACTCTTGAATTCTCCTATCATCTAAGTTGTTACCCATGTAAACCCAATTATAGTACCATCAGACCGATAAATTCGAGGAGGATTACGTATCCTATCACATGTAGACTTAATAACACATTTGCAAAACTCTATGTATCTAGTAGTTGATGTCGAATTTCAACTTTAGATATTTCTGCGCCTATAACCACTGCATCCTTTATGGGGACCAGCTATTCCCCTTATATCATCTCCATCGAACAAAATAAAAGGAGTATCATGCTTGCCATATAAATGAGTAGACATCCTTCCATCTACTTGAGTCGCTAAACTAAAAACATGCCTTTTCTTGGACCTATTAGTATTAGTAGACATAGAATCTCCCCCAAATATGGTTAAAGATTCAAAGTACTCGCATACGCTTCAAACCTGACCCGACTCTATTTGCTCATCCACAACCATCAAGATTAATCGATCGGGATCCATATCCAAATATTATGATGCTGCATCAAAATCATCACATTTAGAATCTAGAATCATCAATGAACTTTCTTCCTTCGAATTCGGGTTAGCAGCTTGTTGTGTCGATGTGCTCAGAATTTTCGATCCACTACTTTGCCCTTCAACAAAAACAGCCACTTTATTATTCTCTATTAAAACTTGTATCTCATTCTTTAAAGCTATAAAATCTGTAGTGTCATGCCTAATATCATTATGATACTTGCAAAATTTGTTGTTGCGCTCTTATCTTGGTGTATTTATTGGGGCTGGATTTTTAAAACTTACATAGTCTTTGGACTTCTAATAAATTGCAGCAACATTCTCAGTCAAATCAGCATAATAGTCTGGCCTTATCCACTGATTTGTCGTTGGTCGTTCAAACTGATAACCTGTAGCTTGAGTTAGAAACCCCTCAGTCCGAGGAGGAAAATTGTTATTATTCCTTGAACGAGGTCGCTGATAATTCAAAGAGTGTCCTTGATTATTTGACACATACCCTAAATTATTTTGACTAGGTCCAACCACTCCTCAAACCCTAGTTGATTTTTTCTACTCTAATTTGGTCCTCGAATAGAGCCATAAGTGCTCCAATAGTTACGGATCTCCTTTTTGTTTTCTCACTTGCTAAATCACCTAGTAATAATCATTATCGAAATGCAGCCGTAGCAACCAACTCTTCACAACTATTCTGTCCTGATTTTGTTAACACAAAACGCTTTGTATAATCCTTCAATTTCTCTCCCACAACTTGTTTACATTGTATGATTATATCTCCATTTTCACGTATTTCTTTACTTCCCACAAACTGTCATTAGAAAGTTGTTTAGAAATCCATAAAGTTGGTAATAGATCCCCTCAGAATCCTATTATACCACTTTAATACCGTTCCCTTGAACGTTTGAGAAACATCTCTACATACCAATCTGTCGTCATGTTTGAAGTTCATCATATAGTTTTTTATTTGTTCGATGTGATCATCAGGATGCTTTGGAAGAGTAATGGACCTTATCTCAGATGTTAAAGAGAAATTCTCTAGTCTAATCCTTGACATACTAGTTATCTCATCTTGTTCCTATAATAGCATACAAATTCCAATCATGAACTCATGTGTATTGGTTAGATATATTCCCCTCACATTCAGTTTCCCTCAAGCAATGAGGCACAATGTCTTTTTTTTGCTTATATTATTTATGCAATTTTCGAGGCCGACCTCTTTCTCCTTTCGAAAATCGTCGATACCTCTTTTTCTTAAATGATACTTCCTCAGATTTCGAGCTATCGAATTCGTCATCACTAGATGTAATATACCTGCGTTTGTCTTTCTTTTCTTTTTGTGAGGTAAAATGCTATTTATCAGACTCAAAATATGTTTCATTTCGATCACTTTGAATCTGATGAGCTGTATATGATCGATCATATTGATTTTCCAATTCACATTTCTCTTCAACTTGTCATACCTCAGATTTTAGCCTCCCTGACTGAATATGATGCTTTATTTGATCATACTTATCATTTATAGATGTTATTTTATCCAACAACTGATTCATCCGAAGTTCAGTATCCGAATGAATTTGTTGCAGTGGAATTTGATCATATTCTTTACTTTCTTCCCTACGTAAATCAGATCTTACAATCTCAATTACTTTTTAAACCGTAGGATCAGCTTTGTTTCGTGGTTCCACATCGATCCAGAGTGATATTACTGTGCTAGAACTCTACAATTTTTTGGTTTTTGATGTGAAATCAAGGTACCAATCAAATAAATCTCCCACTGTGGTCGCCAATTTGTTAAGTATAAATCATAATTCGTGTGATATAAGGTAAAGAAAAAAGGGAACTAAGTTGTAGAGAGAGAAAGTAAAAAAGAAAATTCGAAATAGTCTTATGAAAAAAATGTCCTTCATTTATTTAATACATATGCCTTTATTTATATGCATAAAGACTTGCATAACTAATTCGGTTGCATACATGGGTTAATTGTGCTACAGCCTCCCATATTTACAAATAGTCTAAAAGTTATCTAACAAATATACAATTTATTATATATGATCTTAATTCTATTACATTGAGACCCTCAATATTTTATATCCTTATCAGATATGACCTACATGAGGGTATTTGATGAGTCAAATTTGAATACATTGACCTAATTCGATAATCTATTCTCGTAGTATTTTATTTCCCGACGTTAGCATGAAATGCAAAGTCATTGGTATAAATTGTGACCTTTATTAATATCTTGATAATACCACAAATATAAAATTGCGCCCTAATAGGCTTTATAATCACTCCCAAACGTTTTGATAGATGGGAAATTGACTTAGTATGTTATTTACATATGTATATAGGGATAAGAAACTTCTTAATCACTATGGTGTATTATTAAACTAAATGGGTGGAAAAAACCCATTTGTATGGGTTTATTCACAAAAAGTCTACAAATTTCTAAATATAAAATTTTTCAGTAGATATGGTATCCCAAGGGTCATCATCACAAATGATAAACCCAAGTTTTAAAACGTCTGATTTGAAATCTTATGTCGTAAATATGGTATCGAACAACAGTTTCTAACCCTGTATCAGCCACAAGATAACGACCAAATCAAGATGACAAACTAAACCGTGCATAACGATATTACAAAATATTGGAGCCTACTAATGTCAAATAATTTTATATTTTACACGAAAAATCTTAGCATAAGAAGTGAAACTACATACACCATGGTCTACGACATGAAAGCAGAGGTACACACCGAAATGGCCTGAGACATCGAGTGTAATTTTAGTCCAAATAAACAAATGATAAAGAAAAAGAACTCGACCTTGATGTGTTTGAAGCGCGTAAAGAGCATGCTTAGGTAAGAGATGCATATTACAAGGGTATAATGAGTAGTGAATATGATTCAAAGTTAAAAGAGCGGAGTTTCTGTATGGAATACCTTATTTTAAGGAATGTATTTCAAAGTAAAAATGATAGAAATACTATGAAATTGGTTCCAAACTTGGAAGTGTCATACAAAGTTGTAGTAAAGATTCAAGAAGAAGCTTATCGATTGGCTGACATAAACAAAAATATACCGGAAATATCCAATGGCACATATCATAAAATCTTACAATTATTTAATATAATTTAGTAGGCGCGAGGGGTTTCTCTAATGATACATAATGTATTTCCAATCTTGAACAATTTATTTTATTTCAAAACTAAATTATTTATTAGAAAATTAATAAAAGTATCCCACATGGCATGAGATCATGATTAGTAATTCAAGCAAGTTTACCTCATCCCAAGTCAACCGACGTGTATACAAAATCTAAAGCCAACTACACCAACAACGACTTTACACCTCCCGAAACCGTAAAGACCATAATAAAATGATTATAAGTCGCGTATAATATCTAAAGACAAATAAACTAACAACAACTCTACATCTCCTAAGAACTTAAAACATGATAAAATGACTATAAGTCAAGTCGTATGTCCATGATAGGGATGAAATTTGGGTATGGAACCGAAAAACCAAACCGAACCAAAATAATATATTCAGTTTGATTCAGTTTTTGGTTCCTTATAAATACTTGTATCGTTCTTTGTCTTAAATACACATGGTTCTCGATTTGGTACGGTTTAGAACTGAGAACCGAATAGTGCCCATAAAGAATCAAATAACTAGTGTACATTAGTTTATTTATTTTATATTACAGACCGATAACAAAAACTTTACCGTTTAAATCTTAAACTCTATTTTACACTATCAAATTTTCTTATTTCCCTGACAGCCTCCATCTTCAGAAAACCTTCAACCAACGATTTCATTTCCGGAATTTTTCTATATTCTATCCACCGGTGGTGTATAATCCAAAAATCACACCCATAGTAGTTGGTGATGTATTTTCTTGATTCTTGTTTTCCATTTCAGTTTAGATTCGTTATTTTCTTCTTTGTAAACCCCACAACGAACCTTTAGATCTTTTGAGGTTGTTGTATAACTTTGATAAATATTTTAGCAGAAATCAATCATGTTATCCTGGATTTTTTTTATAAGCTAGATTTCACTTTGCTCTTTAATTCATCCGAAAATTCTCAACCTTTACGCGTAGTTATATGGTATACATTTGTCTTATGGAGAAACATTCAGTTGATTAAAGTTCATTTCTATATTTATTTTAATTTGATATATTTTAGTTCTTTGTATTATATTTTCACAAGATACTTGCTTACTTTTGGGTCAATTTTGTTATAAATTGTCTATAAGTGGATACATTTGAGGTTATATTTATAGGATTTTTCTCTTGATTGCTCATATAGTTTCTTAACTTTTGAAAATTTAGCAATAATCGTCAAACGATGACCACCAGATATTTAGCACCAGAGACGAATTCAAGAGGGAATCATCCTATTTATGAGAATGCTTATTTGTTGCTTAAAAACCAAGATGAAATTTCTGGTCATGATGGGTTCAATAGAATTTCATATAGTTGGGAAATGTTCAACTCATTTTTTGGTTCTTAGATTAAGTACCAATACCGAACTGAACCGAATCATAATCAGTTCCTAAGTGGATACTAGTTCGAAAAAATCAAAATAATCAAGATTCGAAGAAACTGAACCGAACCAAACCGAAGAACCGAATTCTTATACCTAGTCCACGATATCATAGGCCACAAAAACAAGGTTATAAAGGTCGTAAAATAAAATACCATAAAAAATACTATAAATCCAGTCATAGGTTCAAGTGAATGACGACCACATACACGTTGCTATAAAAATTGGGCAATAAAATATTTAAAATATGATTATAAGTCAAACCGTATGTCCAATAGATGAGAGCAAAAAAATGAAATCATAAAAGTCGGGCGGTAAAAATCATACAATAGGTCTCAGGGACGAGAGGCCACAAAAAACAAAGCCATGGTCAAACGATACAAATAATTAATTACTACCTACAAAACAATCATAATTTCATAAGGCCGACGACCAAAAGAGTGAGATCATATCGTCAGATAGTGAAAACATATTACAAGTACTCGTTAGAAACAATTTTATGAAAAACAAACGATATAAAATTATCAAAATCAGGCGCTACATAATAAAATATATTAATCATGATTGTCCAAATAAACATATGAAACACATAAACTCTGAATATACATGAATTTGATACTTATTTAATAAAGATTAACTATGAACTGTGTAATATGTACTATGATTGTCTTGAATAACTCTTCGCTTAAACGAAATGAAGGTTTACTCAAAATTCAATATTTTCATATTTAGTTAAAACTGTTTAGTATAGGATATTATGTATATATTAATTTATGTATAGTCTAAATATGAATTTGTAAATAACTAATCTCTTCACATATAAGAGCTTAAACTAAATTATCTTACATTGTTTTTTTCCATTTTGTTACAATATTCCAAGATTAAGAGTTGGTGTCTATGTGATATAATTAAAGCTTAAACCGAATTTTTCATTTGCATAACAATAATCTCAATGTTCGTGTATTATTCTTTATGATGTTACATAAATTGAAATTTAATTATTTTGTCATATCATAAAGAATCTTAATATTCGTGTTAAACTCTTTATGACGTTATAAAAGCTAAAAGTAAATGCTTCTATTACATCATAAAGAATCTGAGTGTTTTTTGTAATACTTTATGTATATATACTTTGCATAAATTGAATACAAAATATTTCATATCTCTTTGTGGATCTTTGTAGGGGATCATTCTAACTTTATTTTTCCTAATTTTTGGATGATGTTGAGTTTGTTTTTCATGAATAACTATAATTACTTATTTTTAAGTAGGATTTTGAGAATTTATTTAGAGAGAAAATATTCATCCTAATGATTAAGAGATGATCGATTATGAAATACCAAATCCTTATTGTCTGAACTTGAACAAATCTTTTTGGATTCTTCTCCTGAAATCAAAGTTGTTCACTAATTATATCTCTCTTATACTTAATATACTCAAAATTATCGCATCTCAAATCTAAATATGGTTGTGGGATCTTAAACTAAACTGTTATACAATCCATTGAATGCTAATGATAAAATAGCTATTATTATGTGAGTCTCCAGTTTCTCTTGGCTAAGCCCATAAGGCTTGTCTTTTACTAGACATACTTAAATGTACAAGTGTTTTAAATATATTTTTTGTTAGGTATAAGGTTAATGTATCGTATACATACTTTCAAATATATTAGTATAAGAAGGGACGTTTACACATTTTAACTAAGTATATCATGACTTTATTCGATAAATCAGCATACCTCTTTTAATAGTGATCACTAAGGTTAGACATGACACACTTAAATGGTATGTAGTATATGTTTAAAAGATTTGTATTTGTAAATGACTTCTAACTATGATGGAATAATGGACTAATAGATCTGAAAGCTAGAAGTCTCATTATTAGTCAAAATAAATTGTTGTTCCATTTTTTTGTTCAATATTGACATCGACAACAAATATATAATCTCATCTTACTTGAACTGAGATGGGAAACTCTGACGTGTATAGTTAATGATGAAGATCCTACCAAAACAATAATATAAAATAACCTCTAAAACTGAACCATTTAATATATACTTATAATTTAATATCCTCATAAATTATAATATTACTCTTATCTATAATGAAATGTAATGTTAACAATTTAATCTCCACCAATTTTAACGAACTTGGATAAATAAGAAAAAATAAAGCACTGAAAAATATCTGAACATATGAAATGTTCATGTTTGATTCATACTAAACATTGTTCTCTTATACCAAAAAGAATTATTGTGTCGCAATTCATCACAACCATAGCATCTGTAGAAGGCATCGTGATCTACAATATAAAGCGTTCAAATATATGAAGGAAGTTGAATATCATTCAAAATTTAAGATTGAAACCAATCATCATTGAACATGCATGGTATCACCAGACACATTTAAATATCCAAGTGTTTAACGGTTCTTGATTATCACTTGTGTATCTTGAAGGTCGTGCATTCATAACAATACCATCCATCCAATAACACATAGAGTTGGATAACATAATTGTACATCCTCCAATCATCGAGACACATATAGATCCTCACGCTTATTTTAATAAATTAATTTTATATATCTAAACATACAACCTCGATGTAATAATAAAAGTTGAATCGTCTGTCGTAATATGAAGTGGTTTTGGGGGAGTAAAATAAAGGTGAAAATTTTAATAAAAGTTAAAAAACGTAACTTTGGGTTATTCAATATATAAATTGTACAATTATGTAGATATAAAACATTTAAATATAAAAAAATCACCTAATTCAGAAAACCAAATGCAAAGTAATGGTCTTGTCAAGTGTTTTGGCACCATATATTATATACATCGTTGCTGCAACAAACAAACCTTCTGTTTTGGTCGTCGCGGTACTGCGGAAGCACATTAATTACATTGTCACAATTCAAAAATTGTCGTGGCGACCCCACACGTTCTAGATTTACCATTAAACTTAATAACATCATTATCCAATAATTTTGTTTCTCTATAGACCATATTCATTACTGAATTATTTTTTGTTCATAAATTATAATATATATATATATATATATATATATATATATATTATAGTAATAAAAAACAATTATCATACACACTAACCAATTGATATTTATACAATATAATAAATTATTTTATTATATTAATATATATAAATTTTGGCCTGATAGAGCTCCAAGAAATGATTTCTTGAAGCCCAAGAAATCCTATCAATGATTGATAAATCGCTTCTCATGACTTTTTGCCATAACTACAATGAATTAAATATAAGAAAGATAAATCTTCTCAAAGGTTATTATCAACAATGTCTAATCAGCCTCCTCCATCTTCATTTACAGCCAAGACTCTATCTGCATCCATGAAGGAAAACAAGTATTTAGGTTAAAAAATTCAACCTGCTCCATAATCAAAAGCAACAACGATAAAGAATATCAATCATCAACAAATAACACGATTTATGGACCCAAACCTACAACAAATATTGAAATCAATAATCTACAACAATATCAATAAGATATGATTCCATACAAATCATATGCCGAAGTTACTAAGAATTTTAACAAAGAATATACCCTAGCTTATTCTGAATTTAAACATATGAGAGATCATCTGGTCTTTCAGTTCTCTTCTCATGAAAAAGATAACCTAACTTTTGCTTTAAAATCTACTATAATTGGAAAATTCTTTAAAGGAAAGCCACAAGTGTCTTTGGTTCACAGGTTCCTAGACTCATTCAAATTTGTAAGTGAATTTAATCTGTCAGCTTGGGATTCCATGCAAAACCTAATAGAATTTGATCTACAAGAATATCTTTATAAATTATAGAGACAAAATGTCTGGTAAGTGGGAAAACACTCCGTGAGAATCTTGACATGGAATCTGTATTCCAACCCCAAGATTGCATCCCTAATTACCCCGGTTTGGATAATCTTTCCAAACATACTAGAATATGTTTTCAATGAAAGAGTCATAAAAATAATTGTATCATCTATAAGTAAACCCTTATAAGTATGGATACCTAACAAACACATATCAAAACACAATTGTTATAGAGCTTTGGTTGAGCTTGATGTCTTCAAAGATCTTATTTACAAAGCATTGTTAGGATTTGTTTGAAATGATGGTTGCTGGATTGATCTTCAATACAGAAATTTCCCTATTAATTGTCCTAAATGTTTTCACTTAAAACTTATGCAATCTGATATTGAAAAGTATTTAATGTCAAAAGATGGGTATAAGAATAATATGAGCAATCTCAAATCCAATTATTTATTCAAATCTACAAATCAGAAAGGAACAGGGGTACCAAAAGTAAAATCAATCGTACTAAAGGATCAACAATCAAGCCGTTATAAAGAACATGAGCAAACAATGAAGATAAATGAACAAAACAACAAGAACAAGAAAGAAATGTTCAAAATTCAACAATATTTGGAAACGCTCCAGTGGTTCAACCCAACTCTACTCACTCAACAATAGATGACACTCAAAAGGACAATGAAAAAGAAGATATAAAAGCGAATGACAATGCAAAGTTAAAAGATTATGAAATCATAAAAGCACTTAAATCCATTGAATAAGGTACTATCGTTTTTGCTTCTAATAATTTTGAAAATCTGGAATATGATCAACATTCTCGTAATCCAAAATCCATTGGTAGTCTTCCACCATCTTTAATACTTAGAGAACTGGATAATGGTAAAATTTTAAAAAGTTCCTAAGTAAAAGATTTAAGAAATCAAAATTAAAATCTACTAAATGCTCTATCTCTATTAAAGCCTTCAATCTTAAAAGACCATCAAGGTCATTGTGTGAAGACTTTAAATAAATATAAACATTCTTCATTTGAATGTTAGAGGTATTGGTAATAAAGTTACTACAAGAATACTAAAATCGATAATAAGAACTAAAAATATATCTTTTGTAGCTATTCAAGAACTAATGATAGGTGCAGAAAAGCTTCATAAAGTTTCTAAAATCCTTAGGCTGCAAGACAATATAGCTAATTGTAATACCGAAGTTTGATTGTTTTGGAAAGATAATTTAGTGTTGACACTATCATGACCTATGATCAATTTCTTCATGTTAAAGTTAAACACAATACTCTGAATAATCTATTTGTCATTACCATTGTATATGGTAAATGCTACTTACCCAAGTTTCTCCAAAATTACTAAGGTTAGAGAAATGTAAATTTGTCTTAATTAATTTTTTTTGGGTATAAAAACACTTAAATTAATATAAAAGGTTGTACATAAGTTCTGGGAGGCGTTTGCCCCGTTACAATAGAGGAGGGTGAGAGTAAGAATAAAATAGCAATATAGTTATGATGATGTTACAAACTAAGCATGGGTAAAATATTGGTGAAGAGAAGTTATCCAGTGAAACCGGCTTTGGTTCCTTTGAAACGATATCGGAGGTCAGATAGTACGTGGTGAGCTATGCTAGTGAAGGGTCAAATTCTGAGGTAGCTTGCATTATGATACAGATTCAGGCATAGTTCAGTCTTGTTCTGTCTGCGGTTTGGCTGTCTACATATATGGGTGTTCCCAAGAAACTCCCCAGGATGCCTAGCCCTTTTTCCGACCAGAGCTCGTGGGGCATTCCGTGGAATTTGACCCAGAGAGGGATTGCTTTTAATGCTTCTCTAGTCGGCGTTTCCATTGGTTCCCATCGCTTTAGGACAATAGATCCTAATGTTGTATTGGACTTGTATCAAACCCAATATGATATTCTTTCTAAATTAATAGTGTTTTTGAATTTAAAAAAATCTATGATTTATAAATTTAATTATTAGCTATTTATTAACAATATAATTAAACTGCATGTTGGAATACCTCAAAATTTCTAAATATCAATAGTTTAGATACTTCTAAACTAGGCTTTGAACAATAATTCGTCCATGGACTATCGAATTTAATGACAGATATTCTCCGGACTTTCAAAAGTCCGATGGTAGTCCATGGACTATCCATTTTGGCGACATACAGTCCATTGACTTCCAAAAGTCAGGTGGTAGTCCTTGAACTATCCATTTTGGATAAAGTTAGTCCATTGTGCATGTTTATGAAAGAGACTAAGTTTATCAAAAATAGAAAGTCAAAAGACTAATTTTATCGAAAATGAATAGTTGAGGGATTGTTAGGGAACTAACTTTATCCAAACTAGGTAGTCCAGACACTACCACCGAACTTTTAAAAATCCAAAAAATATATATCACTAAATTCGATAGTTCATGGACAAGTTACTCTTCAAAACCTCTAAACTCCATTATCTTGTTATATAAAAAAAAATTCCGTTGGATATAATTTTATACTTATTTACAAGATAGGAAACTAATCGACAGCCTACAACTTTGATAAATAACCTTGACGTGGTTTTTAATTGCTATCAAATTTTATTATTTAATGAAATGATTCATGTCCTTTTAACGCGGCTATAACTTTGAGTATATAATTCTAACTGTGTTAATCTGAGTCAAACTCAGAATAAATCAAATGACTGCATTTTATAGTTGTATATGTTAAGTATATTTTGCGATTTGCTAAAAACAACCTCGGTGACCCGTTGAATTTTAAAAATAAAAATAAAAGCAAAACACGTTTTAATCCAATACTTATTCGCCTAATCCGAAATATTGGACCTTTTCCGAGGATCGTAGTAAGAAGTCAATAAGATAAGGGTAACTAATTATTTTTCAAATATCGCATTTGAGCTTCCAAATCTGCCGCAATATGAGAGAAGTGAATGAAAAAGACTTTACAGTTTGATAATTCTGTATAATTTAATGCTAAAGTTTAAACTGAATTTAGTTTAATATTCAATCTAGACATTTTATATATTGTTACGATACATCATTTTTTTTATAAATAAAATCAAATAAAGTTATACATAAATACAGTTTGAGACTAAATACTCATTCAAAAATTGCCGTTTATCTTATAAAAAAACCACTTATTTCGGTTTAATCCATATAAAAAAATCAATTTTTTTTCGAATAAAAAATTATTAATTTTTACTATTAGGATTTGGCTAATATATAGACGTGGAATCTTTTAATAGTTCCGATTTAAGTTTATTCAAAGATCATGTCAAATTAATCTTCTTCTTTTTTCAAAACTACCTCCAGCAGAAAACTCTAAAAAATTAAAAACAAAACTCTTCTCCTCCTCATTATTAACCCCCGCACCATCAAAAACACAAAAACACTATTTTCATCTCAAAAAAACACAATCAATCAATGGACAAATATAAATAGTAAGTCTAAATCTTTTTTTCATAGTTTAAGTTGAGTCGAGTTTTTATAGTTTTTTGTTTTTGGTAGATTTTGATTTAGGTAGTTGAATTGCTTCTAGTTTATAATAGATTTTTGCATGCTATATAAGTTTTTGTGACGTTAATTTGTAATTTGATGTGTTGTTTGAAGTAGATTTAAGATTTATTTTTCGGATTTCATCGAAAAACACATGGTTGAGGCTTTCTAGTTTTGCACGAACCTTGCGATTCAATGAACCCACGCCGCCAACAGAGAAGCAATACACTGTAGGTTGTGGGTAGCTGCACTGGCAGCTAGTTTTCAACCGACAACATTGGCATAAATAAGCTCCAGTTCACTTGCCTACCACAGGTGTGTGGTGCTATCGCTATCATTGTCTGTCCAAAAAAAAAGGCTAGTAACAAACATCGTCATTTTTTGGTTTTATGCTTACAGCGCGGGTTTATTGAACCATCGGTGGTCGACACAAGTAGCGTGTTTGCATTGTTATTAAATTTTTGTGTTTGCAATGTGATTAATTTTTGTGTTTGTGATGTGATTAAAAAATGGTTCCAGGAAACAAATGGATGAGTCAGAGATTAGGAAGAAGGCCCGATCAGAAGAAAATCGTTCGAATCATGGTGTAAAATGTTTCTGAAAAAACGCATAACGATGACAAAGAAATAGGTTCCACTTCGGCGACACGTCAGATTTTGCACCACATGTTGCAAGCGTACGCCACTGTAAGTATGACCTAAAATAGGTTCCACTGATGCTGTTGTTGTTGAATCTGATTTCGAAGGATCATTTTCATCGGATATAGCTTCTGATAATAATGAAAAACCTTCTACGGTTCGGGCTGAAATACTATTGTCGCCTCATCCGATTCCAATAAAAGCACCAGAAAGTCAACTCGAGCATCTCAACCATTACAACCATCTAAAAAGTTTGTTTTTGACGCAAAACACTGTTGTATTATTTCCGAAAATGTGAGTTTCAACACCCTATAATGATTTATTTAATTTAGTATTTATGATTAGATTATATTAATATGTCTTGTTTTGTTTTTGTGTTTTCAGTCGCGGGCTGATAATAACAGTCAGGAAAAATACACACTTTTACGTAGTGAGACCTTAGTAAGGAGTATATGGCTGTTGAAACAATTGTATGAGGAACTCCATTCGAGTCTCTTCTAAAGCACCTGGCCAAGTTAAGCTCAAACACCCAAATAAGCGAGGTTTTCCTTGAACATTGGCATCAAGAGATTAACACTTTCCAATTCTCATTCGGAGAGATGATCATTACTTTGGATGATGTTTACGTCATTACTGGAATCCCAGTGGTGGGTCTTATAATTGAAATGAAATTTAGTCATGATTTTCATAGTTCTTGGAAGAAATATACCTCATTAGTAGGGGTTACGAAAGCTCAGATCGAAGAAGAGTTGGGCAAGCATGATGGTGTTGGTTTTGTGTTGAAATGGTTGAGGACTACATTTTCAGCACCTCTGTATTGTGCTAGTAATCCGGACCGTACGAATGTTATGGTCAAACAAGCCACACAAGCGTGCCTGATGTTTAGTTGCACCATCTTCACGAATACCAGCAATAAAAATGTACAAGCTGATTACCTCAATTCGTTGGAGCATTTGGATCAGCTATGTAGTAAAGTTTGTGGTACTTGCGTATTAGCATGGCTATACAAGAGGTTAGGAGGAGCGTCCAAGACGTTGGTGAAAAGTTTTACCTTCTTTCAAGTCCTGTTAAATTGCTGGATATTTGATCATTTGCCAAGTTTGCGGCGTCCGGTTACCAGCGGTTTTAAGTCGAAGCTTCATAGTTGGTCACCTAAAAAGTTGACAGGGGGAACTTTAAGACAAAGACATATTGTCGAGAGCTCATTTTCAGTCTCGTGGAGAAAGACCTAAGTATTGTATTTTTGGTATTTTTATTTTCACGAATGTTCCAAATAGTTTCTTAGTTTATATGATCTTTGTTTGCCAGTGATATTTCCGCCATATAAAGATATGAGAGATAGTTTTCTGGTGCATCCGGTGGGGTTATATCGCAATCATATCTGGGTTATGCATGTTATAGAAGTGTATATGTTGGAGAGGGTGATGAGGCAGTTCAGTTGGTTACAGAAGAGACCCTTTGATATTTTTTACGCCCATACGAAACTGAAAAAATATGAAAATTGGTGTTATCCGTTTAACAGATCGCATTGGAATGATTGGAGAGCTCATATTTTCTGTTTTGACAAGTAAACTCAACCTCATTTTCCAAACAGTAGGATGTTTACGGCTCAGTATGAAGCGTACGTGGTGAAGTTTCGTTGGTTCCATATCACTCCACCTGCTTTAGGGGAAAGGAACTCGGTGAAGGCATTATGCACCATCAACCGTATAATTCCTCTTGACGATAATGTCAAAGAAATTTCCCAATTCAGGAGCCGAGTCTGTACAATCGACAACCCCGTGTTTCTCTTGATATTGTTCGTGGTGTACCTTGTTTGCACCATGTAGTAGTATATACTCCATCGTTGTTTTTCCTATTAAAAAAAGACTTCATCGTGTTGTCTTAGATTTGGTTTATGTTAAATGGATATTGTACCGAATTCGATTTTGGTTTTTAGTTATTCTAATGCACGTTTGCTTCATTTTTATGTTAGTTGTCTTTATTATTTTTTACGATTGTCAACATATACTGTATGCATATTATTTTTTTTAAACTAATAACCCTACACTGCCGGCACTCAGGGCCACACTGGCGGTTCGATAACATTGAACTGACAGTGTCAGTGCTAGCTTCTATCGTATAATTTGAATACCGGCGGCGGTATAAAACATCGCTAGTACATAAATACTATACGGTAAGCGTGTAGCTGCGCTGACGGTGATAAATTATGTAACCGTCGGGGTATTTAAAAACCGACGGTTGTAAATTCACCATCCGCCAACGTGGGGATACACAGCCAGTGTAAAATTGTTCCACCTACGGTTGATAATTTACCCGCCGCAGTGTGTTATTCTAATAATTCAACCTTGTTTTAGATTAATTTTATGGTGTTACTACTAGCGCGTATAATTTGTAAGTACTCGAAAATAAAATAAATTGACGATTAAGATTGATGAGTCTGGACCAATTCACCACTACTCACTGAGAAATCCGGACAAGGGCAATTCAGACAATAAGTGCCTACTGAACTATCCAGACATGACAAAATTATTAAATAACTAAACATCTTTGGACTAAGCTAGGTGCTAATCAGCTTATTAAGTAAATGGGTCCTTAAACTTGACTCGGTTTCATAACTTGACCCGAAATCCTATGGATCCACAATTAAGGGTATAAATACCCAACTACTTTCATTAATGAGGTAATGAACATTTAATACAACCAGACAGCTTAAATCTCTCACTACAAAACACCCAAACATTTAATACTCTTAAAACTCTCCAAAATACTTGACAAAATTACCCTCAGCTTGAAATAAACCTCACCAAATTGGCGACCACAGTGGGAGGAAAAGGTGCCTGAATCTAGCATTCAAAACCAGCAAGAAAAACCAGTTCGGATGAATCCGGACGAGCAAGCAATTCCACCACCTTTGGTGGAAGTGGTGGGAAAAAACAATGAGTACACGACCAAAGAGTGAGACAGGTTGAAAGTTGAAATAGAAGCATTGAGGGCCACTAAAAAGGCAGAGATGGGTTTAAAGGAAAAGTCGAAAGTGTCATCCATTCACCATACTGACAATCCTAGAGAGAACGACCCATCAGCAAAGACTCATTTGAGCACGAAAAATACCCATGTCAGTTCCAAGAAATCTTACTGGTCCAAGCCGGTGGAGAGCTCAGAATCTGAGTCCTCTAGTAGCTCCTCGAATGAGGATGAGCTTGAGGAGTCCTTGTCATCTAGCAGTAGTGAGGGGAGATCCAAGAAGAAACAAAAGCTTCTTAAAAAATATTCAAGAAAGAGGGATATGCATGGAACACTAAAGAGATATCTGGGAAAAGATTCGTCTGACAGTCACAACCATACTCATAGGCATGTGGATCAACTGTTGATGGATCCTTTTTCTTTCCATGATGACCCAGGTATTTTTGCAACACCTAATGAAGACACAGTATTTAGCCGTGGTCGAAATTGGAGGCAATCGCCTTTGTCTTCCAAAATATTGTCCGGAAACCTTCCTAAGAGGTTTGAAAGTACTAAAATGGAGAAGTATGATGAGAGCAAAGATCCGGACAACCATCTGGAACAGTTTAAAAATTTTATGATGAATTTTGACAATGATGACAAACTTCTTTGTAGAGCCTTCTCCCAATCTTTTACGAGAAATGCTTTGAAATGGTACAACAGCTTACCACAAGGTTGTATCATAAACTTTGATACGTTTTGGGTGGCCTTCCGAAGGCAGTTTGTGGAGAGTCACTGAAATACTATATAAACCGGTTTGTAAACACTAAGAATGGGTTAGCTGATTGCTTTGAGCAGGTAGCAATAGCTTCCTTGAGACAAGGGCTAAACCCTAGGAATCTGGCTGATTCGGTAACCATGAAGAAGGCCATGACCTGGGGCGGTTTACTGAATCAGGTGGGAAAACAAATCAACGTAGATGAAACAAAGCAGACTAGGGTACACAGGCAGGTGAGGTCTGCCCCAGCTTCTCCAAACGAGAACTAGTCCGGATACAAGGCCAAAGAAAGCGGACATGGGCCTAATAGGGCCAAAGAGACTTAATCCTACCCAACTCCAGCTCAGAGCCAGCAGTCCAGAAATAAACGAGGACATTCGGTCCAACCGGAGTGGTTTCCTGAGTTAAAAGAGAATGTGGCAACCATCTATGACAAAACAAAAGATGAAGTGCATTTTAGGAAGCCAAAAACGCTTCAATCTCCTAGGGAAAGTCGTAATACTTGTTTTTGCCAATATCATCATGATATTGGCCACAATACCGAAGATTGTATCGCTTTGAAACAAGAGGTGCAGAATCTGATTGAAATGGGGAAGCTGAGAGCTTATGTTAAGATAAGAAGTGGAAATAGGCCTGACAATGCTCACCGGACTGGCCTAACAAACAATGCAGGGACGTCTGCTCCAAACGGGGCTATGGTAATCCTTGAAAGATTTGATGTCGAATCGGAGTATTCGGATCCCGATCCAACCCTGAATAAAGTGGGAGTTATAATGGAACATACTAAGACAGTGTCTGGACTCATAAGCTTTTTTAAGTCACTTACTATATTCAGAGAGGACACTATGACTGCGCCAATTCCTTCTTTATGGAAGAGGCATGTTCACACTTTCGTTACTCAGTTAGACGGAGGCATGTCTTCTTATCAATCCCAAATTCCATTTCCCTTCATTGTTTTTGATGAAGATGATTTAAGAGACACAGCTGGGCCTCATGAGGATGCTATGGTGATGGGAGCTTCGATTGGGGGCAACGACATCAGGCGAATTTTGATTGACACTGGAAACTCAACCAATATTCTCTTTTTGAAGTTCTTATAAACAGATGAAAAATCCGGCAGTGATTCAGCGTTCGAACAGATCTATTGTAGGCTTCACAGGGAGCTCTACGGATGTCATCGGAGAATTTGTGGAGGAGGTATTGTTGGGCAAAGGCCCCAAAGAAGTTGTTGGGGCCCTATGAGGGTGAGGGTGAAATTGATGACCCCGGAGAGACCCCTGGTGTTTTGATACCAATCGAAGAAGTTGAAACCCACTCTCTGGCTGAAGGAAGGAGTGTTAAAGTTTGCTCCAAGATGGCACTGGAATTGAAGAAAACATTACTGTTCTTTTTGGCAAATAACCAACATGTTTTTGCTTGGTACAATGCTGATGTGACCGGAGTACCTGCAAGTGTTATATCACACCAGCTGTTTGTCCGAAGAGATGTTACACCTGTTTTGCAAAAAATGAGAGCTTTTTCTAAGGAGAAGGCTGATGTAATAGTTCAAGAAGTTGATCGACTTACCAAAATGGGGCACATAAAGGAGTCTCAATATCCTTTATGGACAGCCAACCGAGGGTTAGTAAAGAAAAAGAATGGGAAATGGCGTATGTGTATTGATTTTTCTGACCTCAACAGAGCTTGCCCAAAAGATCTATATCCAGTCCCCCGGATAGATCAGTTGGTAGACTCCACCTCTGGAAACAAGTTATTGTCCTTCATGGATGCCTTCTCCGGTTATAACCAAATACAGATGGATCCTAAGGACAAGGAACACACTACCTTTGTTACGGATATGAGTCTCCATTGTTATAAGGTGATGCCTTTTGGGTTGAAAAATGTTGGGGCTACTTATCAGAGGTTGGTGAATAAAGCATTTGCTGATCAGATTGGGAGAAATATGAAAGTAGATATTTATGATATGATGGTGAAAAGCTTAGAAGAAGAGTTGCACCTAACTGATCTTCAAGAAACGTTTGCCAACTTGGCAAAGATTAATTTAAAATTAAATCCAGAAAAATATGTGTTTGGGAGTCCAGAATTTTTTCGGGTTATGTGATAAGTGAGAAAGGGATACAACCCGATCCGGACCAGCTCGATGCCTTATTAAAAATGGACCCTCCTCGAAACGTTAAAGAAGTACAAAGGTTGATAGGAAGATTGGCTGCATTAAATCGTTTTATTTCAAGGTCTTCGGACAGATGTGCTCTTTTTTTTCAGACCTTGAAGGGTGCTAAAAACTTCAACTTGTCTCCACAATGCGACTAGGAGTTTGATGAAATAAAGAAGCATTTGTCTTCTCCCAAAATCCTTTTTAAACCCGTTGACGGAGAAACACTGTATATATACTTAGTAGTGTCAGAATGTGCTATGAGTGCAGTATTGATAAGAGAGGTGGACAATTATCCTCGTCCGGTGTACTACATCAGCAAGAGTCTGTTGGATGCTGAAAAGAGGTACCTAAAGCTTAAAAACTAGCACTAACCTTGGTGATTGCTGCCAAAAAAATGAGACCATATTTTCAGTCTCATTCTATCATCGTCCGGACGTCTTTTCCTTTGAAGAATGTTCTTCAGAAGGCAGACATATCAAGCAGGATGACCAAATGATCAGTAGAATTGGGTGTTTATGATATTAATTTTGCCCCACGAACTGCAATCAAAGCTCAATCTGATGCTGATTTCTTGGTAGAGTTCCATTCAGACAAAAGTACTAAACAAGCTACTAAAGAGAAAGCTAAAAAAGAATGGGTTCCATTATGATACATCTCTGATGGGATTTTACCTCCGGAGAAGGCTATGACAAGGCAAATAAAACACAAGGCTCGTGGTTTCTTAATCATAAGAGAGATTCTTTATAACAAATCGTTCAGTAGACCTCTCCTGCGTTGTTTGGGGGCTGAAGATTCCCAAAACATCTTATCCGAACTACATGATGGAGAGGGATCAGCACGCTATGGTTATAGAGCTCTAACCCGGAGGGTTTTGTTGGCTGGATAATATTGGCCATCCATAATGGCAGATGCCAAAGAGTTGGTGAAGAAATGTGACCCGTGCCAAAGATATGGTAATGAAATTCATATCCCAGCTGTTCCTATAGAGTCGATTTCTGAGCCAGTGCCTTTTGCTCGTTGGGGACTGGATTTAGTTGGGTCTCTACCAATGGCGTCCGGAGGGTGCAGGACTATTATTGTAGCCATTGATTATTTCTCAAAATGGATAGAAGCAGCCCCACTGGCAGGAACTACTTCATAAACTGTTATAAAATTTATCTTGTCTAATATTTGTTGTAGATTTGGGATTCCACAAAAGATAACCACAGATAATGAGCCACAATTTGATAACAAGGATATGGAGAATTTGTGTGCCTCCAGGGGCATTCAGCATTGTTTCTCTTCTCTTTTCCACCCACAAGCAAATGGTCAAGTTGAAGTGGCAAACATGACCATCATATTCGGTCTGAAAAAGAATTTAGAAGGGACTGTAGGGAAGTGGCCAAGCTATTTGCAAGAAGTATTGTGGGCATACCAGACTACTCTTGGAGATGTTACACAAGAATCTCCTTTTTCCTTGGTGTATGGGATAGATGCAATTGCTCATATAGAGGCAACTCTACTATCATACAGAGTCCATAATTATTCCGAACAGGCCAATAAGTTGGCGATTAGAAGTCAGTTGGACTAAATAGAAGAAAGAAGGGTTAAGGCTCATCTCAGAACCACCCATTACCAAGGCTTGATAAGAAGCAGATTCGCTTCCAAAATCAAGAGAAGGGATTTTCAACCAATGGATAAAGTATTAAGGAAGGTTTTCTTACATACTAAAAAAACAGTTTGGAAAACTAGCTCCGAACTGGGAAGGCCCTTATGAGGTCTCCGAAAAACTTAAGCCTGGAGCATATAGACTTCAAGACAAAGATGGAAGAATGCTGAAGCACCCATGGAATATTGAACACCTCCGGTTATAGCTGGAATGAAAGTTGTGTAAATATTTACTTGTTTAAAGTCCATGTAAATATTTGGGGGCATACTCTTTCCTACCCTGGTGGCACGTGGAGGTTTTAATGAGATGCCTCGTTTTTCAATGAAATATGATGCCTTCTTAAAATATTTGGAGTGATTTGATTACAATTCCATTCGATTCTTCAATTTTACTAAGGATCTTTGATAGATTGATTTAATTTGGTTGAATGATGACCATTAAACACATCTCATCGAAGGTTTTAAACACTCTCGTCTTAAACATTTGTAAAATAAATAAGGGTTAGTCATTGAAATTGAAAGCAAGTATGAAACAGAGCAAAAATCGAGTAAGATAAACCCGTCCGGGTAAAACCCAGATGATGATATTAGAAGACAGAATATGCCTTGGCCATCCAAGGACTTTGAGTTTTGAGAAAGGATTAACCGGACTCAAACCAAACGTAATTACAAAAATGACTTGGCCTTCCAAGGACTTTAGTAGTTCACAAAATTAAGAAAACAAAAAAAAAGATAGTTAAAAACCTCAGGGCTTATTCCCTTCGGATGTTCCTGCGGCATCTCTTTTCTTAGGGCCTTTGAGCTCATCACTTGAGCTCTCCCCGGTTCCTTCTTCTTCATCCGTAATGTCATCAATTCCACTAGAGTAGTTCTTCTTATCACCATCTACCATCGTATGGCATGGGATATCTTCATACTTTACACATTGCCACAGAGTACCAAACGTCATCTTCGGAAACGTTTGGTGGAAAAACAAAACCATATCAGCCTTAACTACGGCATACCTTTTTTCTAGGGAATCTATCACCTCGTTGGTATATGCATCGATGCGGGCCTGAATTCTCTGATCCTGTTCTTTCACCAAGTCTTCTTTCTCCTTGGTTGCCTTGGACACAGCCTCTTCAAGGTAAGTCTTGTCGCCGGACAAGGTCTGAATGGCATCATCTTTAGTCTTCACATCTTTCTTCAAGGTGGAGAGATCTTTCTCCAAACCGGAGCACTTAGTTTGAAGCTCTGTGTTAGCTTTCTCTGAAGCGGCCAGCTTGGTTGATAGATCTTCCTTGCTCTTCTTCAACTCTTCAAGCTCCTTCTTCAGTGCCTCAATGCTCAGGTTAGCGTTGAGGAGGTTAGTTGACAGAGTCTCCTTGTATGTGTTAAGGGTGTTGATGAGGGTGGATTGATTTTTCACTTGCCTCTCCAAATCGAGCACTGGTTGGATATGACCTAAAATAGAATGAGCCACCGTGTCCTGGTCTTCGGAAATAGAAAAAGACTTACCGTTGTAGGTTACCATGTTGGAAGAACCTGAAGGACGGAAAGGACCAGTGAAGTCATCTTTCTCCGAATCGGTGAAGTAAAGACCGATGTCCTGAAGGGCTCTGATGTCAAGCCATCCTCTGGTTCCCTCTCCCAGTTGCAAGTCTGTTGAAATTTTCTCTGCCAAATTAGGGTCAGCGGGAGCTGGTGGAGGAGGAAGCCCCGAAGGGCGAAGAGTTATTTCTCCTCCTAAGGTGACCTTCTTCTTCTTGGCAGCCCTTTCATCGTTACTGGCTCCCCGTTTTCGGTCCTTCTTCAGAGGTCTTGGTGGATTTTGCGATTCACCTGCCTCCTTAACAGTTTCCTCTTCAACCACTTGGAGCAAGGAGGCATCAATCCCTCATTGGTTCTCCCCTCATTGGTTCTCCGGACCGGTCTCTTCTGCAGCAACCCGAACTGCCTCTGCTGCAGCCTTCTTTTTTTTCCCTTTCCCTTCATTTTACTAGGAGCCTTGGCTTTGGAGTGCAATGCTAGTTTGCCATCTTTTTCCTCTGTTCACGTAAGTATGACTGCTGGGGGAGGTGGTGTAGTCAATTCTTCCCATGTGAGATCTCTTCGGCCTGTGGTATTCCACAAATGGGATCTCACCAAGTTTCCAGAAGTAAGCCAGTTGTGGAAAGCGTTCCCCCAATGTTCTGCAGCCCATGCATTCAGCTTGGCACATGTAGTCTGCTCCTCGTCCAGATAACCGGTGAACTCCTTCGGTAATACTAATAAGGAAGAAATGAGTGATTCATGAGATGAATATTTGTAAAAATAAAAATGAAAAAAAAATAAAAAACAAGATGAACGACTTACTTATGCTCTTCCACCTGTTGGTAAGCATGCTAGGGTTAACCTTATCTTTTATCTTTCTCTCATTCTCCCATGATCCACTGATAGATAGGAAATGAATTTTCCAGTTCTTCTCTGATTCTAACAAATCATCCACCACTTTGAAGTTGTCTCCCATGTTATGGTGATAGAATGGGATGTGATGATTTTTTTCACAGGCTGGCCACAGCGGCGAATTGCTCCATAGGGAGAGGGATGTCGGCAGCCTCGATGCCATTATGCAGGCAAGGAGGGTATACCAAGAGTTTGGACTTAACTGGCTTGGGCAAAGCTTAATCAGGTGAAAATACCTGACGATCTCTGGGTCTAAGGGGAATCTGAGCCCCCAGTTGAACATCTCGGTGTAGATGACAATTTCATTGAGTTTGCAGTCCATCGGAGTCTCCGGTGTGACTAGTACCCTCACCTTCAATGATTCTGGGATCCCCCACTTAGTCCGGATCCGGCCCAGCTCGGCGGTATGAGTATAAACGTAGTTGATGTTCTGTATGGACAACAAATACTTCATGTTGACCTTCTGGAAGGAAGGTCCTACCTTGCCCTCCAAGCACTCCGGAAGCTCCGGATGATCCAATCCAACATTCACTTTGCCTTTCCCTTTTCTGTCAGAGGCAGCGTCCTCAGTTTTCCCAGAGGCTTTAGTTTTGAAGGGGCCTCTTCGATACTATCTTCCATTACTTATTCTATCATTGTGGAAGGTTTATCAGTTGTTAAGGATGGAAGAGTGTCAGCTTCTGGCTCAATGGTCTGTCCAGATGGTTGAGCACCAGTTTCTTCTAGAGGTCTGGTGTCCGGTTGGGGCTCAGCTCCGAAGGATTTTGCTAGAGAAGCTACTTTGGATGCCTCTGATTCGGAGGACTTATTTCGAGGGGCTCTTATGGAAATCTGCGATCCGGAGGGTTTTTCTTTGGTTGCAAACTTAGAGGCCCCCGGTTTGGAGGACTTTGATTGTGAACTAGTCGTTTGGGCTTTCACCAAGCGTGTTGTCCGACGTGGATTGGTTTTCTCTGGGGATTTTTCAATATCAGACCCCATGCTATGAATGGGGAGGATTTTCTAACGCTTGATACTGCTTTTTCTTGGGCAGTAGAGGGTTGGGACTCCTGAACAGAGGAGCATGATAGGATTGGCGAAAGGTTTGTCTTGAATAGACGTTTAGGTTTTGGATTTCTTGTAGAAGACGATCCCTGATCTGCTTCTAGAGATGGTTTATCAGACTTGTCGCCTAGAGAGACTGGAAGACCACCAACAATGCGTCTCTCTCGTTCAACTTTCTTTGCCTTCTCTAGTTCAGAAAGACTCAACCAGCTGCTTTTACAAGAGCGTTTCTAGCTGTGAACATAAAACTATCCAAGAAAGGTTTTGAAAGAAAAGGTGAAAGCTCTGTAAAAGATTTGTAGAGTGGTGAAGATGGTGAAACAGTAAAAAAAGTGATTTATATATTAGTAAGGAAAAAAACTGCTGATACCTATGAGAAGACGAAAAGATTCGAGCAATGATTGAAGACGGCGCTGACGTAGGAAACATTAAATGTAGAGGTTACTTTTTAGGCTTAGTGGGAACGCCGTTCTAGGGAAAAATGGTCGGTATGTCAAATCAAGATGCGACATGTGTCCCACGATCCAAAGAAAAAATCTTGAAATTATGAGAATAAATTAGTCTGGACAAACAAAATTTAAGTCGGGATTGGTGATTCGCAAAATCGATTTATTAGAACGTTTATAATCCGTTACCTCGCGATTTGGACGTGACAACGATGAAAAATATGATTTGAAGTTGAATTTCTCTTTGTTCATGAATTTTGATTGGCTCGAAGTAATACCCTCCTCTGTCAAAACGATTTAGGTTTTTTTTATGAGAAAGAAAATAAAATCGTTGCCACCGACGATGCCAACTTTTTTATGGATAAATACCTAACAAATTAACTAAATCATTCTCATATAAAAAGAGATAAAAAGAAAAAGAAACTTAAAGAGGAAAGGAAGAAAAATATGTAGTTGTATTACTGTATCAAAAATCTGTCATTTTTACATCTCGAACTCAGCTCTTATTTATAGGAGTTATGCGATACCTTTGGTCTCTCCCTATTTATTTCTATTTATTACATAACCGTTTATCTCTACTTAATTATTTATATTCATTACTGAACATAAATAATAAATATGCAATAATAAGCGCATAACTAAATTATAAATACATTGTATTTTTATTAGTTATGCAATATACGGAATATTGCCTTATCAGGATATACTTCTAAAAAGTAATATAGGAGTTTGCGGGTTGAGTGAACCCGAATAGATATTAAGTTTTGGTATCTTGGGGTTACTCATCCGCAATCATAGATTTGTATAACATTTTAATGCAGACCAAACATCGAAGGGAGGCACTTCAGTATGCAATGGGTAGATAAGAAACGTGAAATATACCGATGGTTGATACAGAACCAATGGTAGCGCTCTTGACAATGTGTCATAGGCTAGTGGATAAGCCAGTATTTAATGAGATATTTGAATTAGTTACGAAGAAGAGGCAGAATAAAAGTTACGGAGAAATATGCAAAAGCAGGTAACGAAATATATTGTAGGTATCGTAACAAATAGTCATCAGATCAAGAAGACAATGATGGCGAGGATTATACATCCTCTAAGGTTGGAGGTAATGGTGAGGGATCGACATATGGAAGGTAATGGAGAAAAAATAATCAATGAGACTTTTGGATGAAGACATCATCCTAGAGAGCATTAACAACATATCATATGAAAAATATATTAGGTGAAAGGGTCCAAGACTTTTCTACAAATTGTGTGAACGCGATTGAGGAAGATTGGGAGAAAGCCAATGTTGGAAGTGTAACTGATAAGATTTATGAAGGATGTTTTCAACTCCACATGAATAAACATATCGTTACTCAATCTCGATAAATTATATCATTAGTGGAGGAAAGAGAACTATGCCTATTTCCCAAGTTTTTCTAGACGGGTACACACCTGTTGTTGGCCGCACCTATCCGAAGGTTGGTTTTGTTAAAGTTAAAGTTTTGGGTGTATCCATTACAGTTCCTGTTAAATCTTTGGATGCTCATGTTTATCTTCTTAAACATGAGGAAGAATAATAGCATCAGATATTTTTTATCAAGCTTTTTATAAGATAATGATAAGAAGTTTTCCTTCATTATCTTTTTTTTACAGGTTATGTTATTCGGGTATCGGGTTTTCAAGATATTTTCATCGTCGAGGCATGATTGTAAGTATAAGATATTTTATGTATGAGGGATTTGTTTGGGTAAGAGGGTAGATCCAAAAATGTCTAATTTCTCTAGGCAATGAAGAATAATTGGTGAGTGCCTCTTGTGTTTATTTATTTGGAGTATAACTTGTGAATATGGATGAATGGTTATTTGTATTTTGCAGAGGTCTAATTCTTGGGAAAACAATTTTTGCAGAACTTGACTAAGGAAGCTTTTCAACATGTATGCTTATTAAGGAGATTTCAGTAGGTGAATCTGGACTATGTGAAGAATTTTAATGAAGTGCGCTTATGTAGGCACGTAAAGATGGATGTGTTTTATGCCCAACTTAAAAGGGTTTTGTCAAAGAGGTAATAAGTTTAGATGAAGATGATGTTGATATGGCAATAAGTGATTGACTCGTGTCGAGGTTGATAAGGGGAGAAAATATTGTGATGAATAAGTAAAATTAATAAATAAAGGAACTGATTTGATGTAATAAAGTATTGAGGATAAAACTTGACAAGTATGTAATGTTAAGGGAGTCATGTGTAATGTTTAATATTTACGGTTAGATTTAGTAAAGTGTTGTGGTGTAAACACTCACATAAGAGAGGTTTAATCTATAAATAAAGGATTTACTACTTGTACAATATAAAGGACCACCCATTTTGGGGAAAATGGCCCAATCATTAGTCAATTATTACTACATTATTCTTTTTGTCTCTTTCTTTCTTTAATCATTTCGTTTCTCTTTCTAAAGACACTTGCATACAGACATTTTTGTGGCAGATACCCTCATACGAATATAGTCGTAACAGGAAACATTACTAAGGAATATCTTGAACACATCATTGGCGTTGTCTGTGGATAATTATTGGTACCCTGAATCGTTGTTCCAAAATGATAGTATTATTCTAAAACATTGTCAGAGTGATGGAGACAAAAATGCGAGGAGAGCTAGAAACTTATACAAACAACCGTGTGATCGGAGACTCATTTGGAGACCTCTTGGTTGAGGAACACGTAATAAATGAAGGAAATGAGAATAACCGATATGTCGAGGAGATGCTAGAACAATCTGTCTTAGTAGCTCGACGGAAAGAACTTTTGGAAGATATTGAAAGATTGAATGTTGAAAAGGAAGCGATAATAAGTTCGCATAGACTTAAATTAGAGGTTCGAATAGAACATACATTTACAAAAGAACACATGAAGATGTTCCTCGTACCGAGGAGATGCGTCATAGGAAAGGCAAGAAATAAAGTTGTGAAAATAAAGTGGCATTTGCTGCTTTCTGAATGAGACTCCTGCCCGGAATAATTAAGTATAACGCGGCAGAAAGGCAAGAAATGAAATTTGGGACGTTGTTAGATCAAGTAGAGAAAAAATTATGGTGGAGGAAACACAAGCATCAGAAAGATATTCTTTAGCACAGTTTGAGCAAAACCAGTTTCGTCAAAGTTCAATGGTAAACGTAACAATTTAAATCCAACAAGTTTTGTTCGAGCTCAAACACCAGTTCAAACAATAGTTCAAGCACCTCTAATGATGAAAGAGTATGCACTGGTCGTGAATACTCAAAATCATATCCGACCCATATCAAACAAATAGGTCCGGCCATCACATTTTACCGAGCTCAAAGAGTGCGCAGCAGTAATCTTTGAGAGAGCACATCCGCACGTACAATTGTGTAAGCCATTTCCAATACAGACTCTGAGGAAGAATATAATTGATAGGTACTGTAAGTATCATGAGGATATTAGACATGACACAAAGGATTTTGTGGCATTGAAAAAAAAAAGATACAGACATTGATCGAAAATCGGAAGTTAACAACTTTTGTGAATAAGAATGTTGTGGTTGCTCCAAAGCAAGAATATTTTTTGAAGCAAGAAAATGCTTTGATGATCTCATAACTTATTGACGAAGAATTTATCGTTGCATTTGATATTTCAACAAAATATTTAGATTCGAAGCCAGACAGAAACTGCATAAATATGGTGGAAGAGCCGATTGTGAAAGGAAAGGTTAGTGAACTATGTGCTTTCTTTGAGTCACTAACAATTTTTGGAGGAGATACTGTTGCAGGAACATCGAATTATTCTCGAAAGAGACACATTGTTAGCCTAGTAACTCAATTAGAGGCGCGTGCTTCACCATACTTATACAGAAATACATCTCAAATACTTTGTTTTGATGATAATTATATGAGGGACGTAGTTGGTCCACATGAAGATGCGGTACTTATTGTAGCATAAATTGTTGGGGATGAAATACAAAGAATTGTGATTGATATTGGCAGCTAGTCTACCATTATGTTCATGACTAGTTATAGCATGATAAAGAATCCACCAACAATCCTTCGGTTAGATCGAACAATTGTAGGGTATACTAGAGTTAAGGTTGAAGTGGTAAGAGAATTCGAATGGAGTGTTGAACTATGCCGCGGACCATTTAAAAAGGTAGTGACGGTCTTATTTATTGTGGTATATGCTTCAACATTTTATAATGCGATTTTTGGAAGGCCTTGGTTGTCTATAATGCATGTTGTGGCATCAACCGTTCACCAATGTTTGAAGTATGTCGTGGAAAGTAATATTGGAATGGTTAGAAGCAGTAAAATGATGGCATGAGAATATTATCGAACGGTTGTGGCCCCAAAAGTTAATAAAAGGGGACGATTCAAAGAAAGAATAGCAATCAGTGGGGTCCTCCTCCGGACTTATCCCGTAGATGATCTACGGGAGACCCTCGGGTTTATGATCCCAGACAAAAGTTTTGAGGATCATGTTTTCTCTTAGGGTAAAGTTTTAAAAATTGGCACAAAGTTATCTTTGGAGGTCATAGAGAAGTTAATTCAGCTTTCGTCAACAAAGTTACACATGTTCACATGGTGTACGAAATATGTGACAGGGGTTCCTGCATATATCATTTATCACCAGTTAGCAGTCCGAAGTAATGTTCGTCTGATTATCCAAAAGATGAGATCTTTTTTCCAAGAAAAGTCTGAAGCAACTGTGGTTGAGGTAGATTGTTTAACCAAGGTCGGGTAAATATGCAAATCACAATATCCTTTATGGACTGCTAATCCAGTTTTAGTAAAGAACAAGAATAACAAATGGCGAATGTGTGTGGATTTCACTGATCTCAATAGGGCATGTCCAAAAGATCCCTTCCCGATTCCACAAATAGATCAGTTAGTGGATTCTACTTCGGGGAATTGATTACTTTCTTTCATGGATGAATATACCGGTGACATTCAGATTCAAATGGATCCAAAGGATCAAGAGAGCACCACTTTCATCATTGACAGAGGTCTACATTGCTATAAGCTATGTTTGGTTGAAAAACACTAGAGCAACTTATCAATGCTTAGTAAACAAGGCTTTTGAGACTCAGATTGGGAGAAATTTTGAAGTATATATCGATGATATGTTAGTGAAAGTGCAATGATGAGAACCACCTGGCAGATCTAGAAATGTTTTTTGTTAACCTCACAAAGATAAATTTGAAATTGAATCCAGAAAAATATACGTTTGGAGTACGGTACAGAATGTTTCTTGGGTACATAATACGTGAGAGAGGGATAGAAGTTGATCATGTACATCTAACTTCTTTCAGCACCATGGCACGACCTCGAACAATTCAAGAAATACAAATTCTAACAAAAATATTGGTAGCCTTTAGATTCATATCACGATCATCAAACAAGTTTGCTCCTTTTTTCCAAGTATTGAGATGAGAAAATTGTTTTTACTTGACCCGAGAATGTTCCAAAGTGTTTTATCGGATTAAAGAATATTTGTATTCGGAAGAAATTTTGAACAAGCCATATTTGGGGGAGAAATTGTATGTTTATCTAGCGGAGTCGAATTATGCTGCAAGTGTTGTTTTCTTTCGATAGGAAGATAAATTCCCAAGACCAGTGTACTACGTCAGGACAAGTATTTTGGATACTGAGAAATGGTATCTAAAGTTAGAGAAGTTAGCCCTCGCATTAGTAAATGTTTCTCGGAAAATGAGACCTTATTTCCAGGCTCACTCTATCACCGTACGAATATCTTTTCCATTAAAAAATATATTATAAAGGCTTGATGTATCAGGAAGAATGACCAAGTGGTCGATTGAATTGGGAGATTTTGATATTGAATTTGAACCTAGAACTGCAACCAAAGCACAAGACTTAGCAGATTTCAGAGTCGAATTCATTCTATATGATCATATATGGAGGTTAATGAAGAAAACTTTGAGTCATAGTGGACGGTCCAAATAGATGGGAGTTCAAGTGCATCTGGATATGGGGCAGGGGTACGGTTGATTTCTCCAGAAGGAATTTTTATTTATCAAGCTATACGCTTTAGATTTAAGACATCAAACAATGAGACAGAGTATGAAGTTGCTTTTGCAGGGTTGAGACTTGCTCAGATTTGTGGGGCCCAAAATGTTAGGCTGATAAGTAACTCACAATTTCTCATAAATCATGCATCTGGTCAATATGAGGCAATAAATATCATTTGGTAAGGTATTTGAGAGCGTTAAAGGCCTTAACATTGGTCTCCAAAAGTGTCAGATACAACATGTTCATCGGCTGGAAATTTTGTTTCCAATTCTTTGGCTACTGTTTCATATTTTGAGGAATACCCTTAGATTATTACATAGACAAATCTTTCAATAACAAGCGGATCTATATTAGTGGAAGGGTCAGTCAAAGATTTTCAAATTTCTACAAGCAATTTGGTCCTCGAAAACATCTTGTATAAAACAATTAGGAGACATTTACTTCGATGCCTCAAAAAAAAAGAATCACAGATGATATTGTCAGAGTTACATGATAGGGAAGGATCCGCGCATTATGGGTCTAAAACTTTGATACGAATGGTTCTTTTAGTAGGGTATTACTGGCCTACTACCGCTTCGGACGCCAAAGAGTTAGTTCAGAAATGTGACACTTGCCAAGGGTTTTCTAATGCAATCCAACACCGGGACTACCTCTTCAATCAATATCTAAATCATTACCTTACGAAGGATGGGGCATTGAACTGGTCGGACCCCTACCGATGGCATCAGGGGGACGACAATCAATAATTATTGTGGTAGACTATTTCTATAAGTGGGTGGAAGCTGAACCATTAGCAGGAACAAAAGCTAAGAATGTGATCAGGTTCATTGTTTCTAATATTTGTTGTCGTTTTGGGGTTCCCAGGAAAATGACTATGGATAATGGGCCACAATTTGACAACAAGGAGATTAAGGCTTTTTGTTCTGCTAAAGGAATACAACAATATGCTTCTTGGTACGTTTCCATCCACAAGAAAATGACCAATTCGATGTCATTAATAGAATAATTTTTGATGGGTTGAGAAATAATTTGGAGGGTAAGATTGGGAAATGGCCGGATTATTTACAAGAATTTTTGTGGACATACAGATATACTCTTCAGAAAGCTACTCAATAAGTATCGTTTGTTTTAGTGTATGGGATGAATGCAATCGTTCCTTCTGAAGTATTCTTCCCTTCATATCGAATCAACGAGTATACTGAGGAGACCAACGATAAATGAATACATACGGAGTTAGATTTGATAAAAGAAAATAGAAGAAATGCAAAATTGAATTTTTTGCACTATCAAACTTTGATGAGAAGTCTGTACATTTCCAAAGTTAAATGAGGGGAATTTAAAATAGGGGATAAGATGTTGAAGAAAGTATTTTTTTTCATACGAAAGAAAAACAGATTGGCAAGCTAGAGCATAACTGGGAAGGTCCGTATACGGTAACTAAGAAGGTAAAACTGTGGACATATCGACTCAAAGATAAAGAAGCAAGAGATCTTCATTACCCGTGAAATATTGAGCACCTCAAAATTTATTTGGAATGATTATGTAAGTTTGTAATTCTGCATATATTTTTGGAAATTTATGTAAGTATCGGTGGCATACTCTAGCCTACCCTAGTGGCGCAGGAAAGTTTTAATGAGGTGTCCTCATAGCCAACTTAAATATATAATATTTATTTTCCATCTTAAAACAACTTCTACAATCTTTATCCTTTTGGACCAGAAGGATCTTCTAACGAATGTTGGTCTATAAAGTTTATCTTTTTCAGACTGGAAGGGTCTTCCAATGAATGTTGGTTTACAGTTTTTATATTTTTTGACTTTAAGGGTCTTCCAATGAGTGTTGGTCAATAATTTTTATCTTCTTGGACCGGAAGGGTCTTCCAACGAATGTTGGTCTATAATTTGTATCTTCTTGGAGCGGAAGGGTCTTCCAACGAATGTTGGTCTACAAGCTAAAAATATTTTATAAACATTAAGTATAATAGTATTTCCATATGAAAAAGTTTGTAGGAAAAAGTTGAAAAACTTTTATAAATGTTAAGTATAATAGTATTTTCATATGAAATTTTTTGGAGGAGAATATTGAAAATCTTCTATAAAAGTTAAGTATAATAGTATTTTCGTATAAAAGGTTTGGAGGAGAAAGTTGAAAATCTTTTATAAAAGTTAAGTATAATAGTATTTTCATATGAAAAAGTTTGGAGGAAAGTTAAAAATCTTTTATAAAAGTTAAGTATAACAGTATTTTCATATGAAAAATATTTGGAGGAAAAATGTGGAAGTCTTTTATAAAAGTTAAGTACAATAAAATTTGTATATAAAAAAGCTTGATGGAAAGCATATAACCGAAGAAATTTTTCATTACAAACTTTTATAGTATAGAGTGTATCACATGAACACAATGACTTAACAAAAAACATGTCTATGACATAATCAGTTCACAAGGTCTACACAAAAATGGTGAAAATAAGAATTAAGTAACACACCCCAACCTTACTCCGAGAGGGTAACTTCTTAACTGATTTCTGATGAACCACTACTGGAGGATGAACTACTTAACCCTTCTAATTCACTTGTTGATTCTTCATCTACCAAGAAAACTCCCTACGTACAATGTTTTTATATGACACACTCTCAAAGACTTCCTAGCTTTAAGTTGGGAAAGCGTTCATGAATTTCTACTACTAAAGTCGACTTGATGTTTGCATCCCCTCTTCTAAGCGGGAGACACGGTCAAGAGCGTACTCCTCAAGAAAAATATCTTTGAAGAATCTTTCCAAATATATTCCTTCTCAACAGTGAGTCTCTCAATCTCTTTGATAGCATTCTCAAAATATGTTTTAATATGAGTACAAGAATAAAAAAAGTCCATCAATAAAGGTGTTTAGTTCAATATCTTTAGTGATAAATCACTCTCGCTTTTCGTCAAACTCTTCTTTCTTTTTATTTAATTGAGCTTCACGTACCTCTATTTTTGTCAAACGCTCAGCGGAATTTTTCTTCTCACGGGTAAGTTCTTCTTCTATCTTTTTCACATCAGGCCTCTTTTGGATGACTTCTTTTTTATAGCGATCCTTCCGATTGGATTTTCTTCCGAGGAGATCGACAACATGAAGTAATCTATTAATCTCGTTCGCCACGAATTCGTTCTCATAAAAATCAAAATACGATGAAGCAGAGGAAACAGTTTCCACATTTCCTAAAAGTTCTTCTTGACTCCCTAGACCAGTGGCATGTCTTCTTTAAGAAACAGACTCTCCAGCAGAGTCTGAATCGACAACTGTTATGGGAAAATATAACAAAGACAATGGCAAGTAGAAATTTTATTGATCACGAAAGAGAATATACATCTTTTGTATATCACCCGCCTATTTAAACTATTTCATAGCAGCTACAAATTATCTTTTAATACATGATTCCATTAATTATTCACGGCGTCCACACTTATGATAATGGTCATGTATTTGTGGCCATTAATCCAATTTTTATACACTTTATGGGTTGACTAGCCAACTAGCGTTGATCATAATCGTTTCCTTCATTATCTGTTTAATGACCAGCCTCGACCAGTTTCGTTGTTATGCACCGCTCTATTATGACCTTTGCTCGGTTTTACCCTTGCTCAGTAAAGGCTCGACTATTTACCTTTGATGATAACTCTTGTTCGACTTTTATTTTCGCTTTGTTTGATAACCAGCTCAGTTCATTACATACTTGTTGACAGTCTCTGCTCGGTGATGCATTTGCCCAATCCTTCTTTTATAAATTGCTTTGATATCTTGTTATATTTTTTCCTTATCTCCGTCGCTAGTGTTGTTACTACCCGATAGGCTATCAATTATCTTACTGTGACATTAATGCCTCTCGGGTTGGCCTCGGTTATTCGATATTCGTTGTTGTACTTGTGCGTAACTTTAGTCTACCTTATATTTATACGGAAATAGCTCGCTTTGGTATCATTCATATATTCCTGCTGTTTCCATATGCTCTAATATTGTCTCGTATATTAGTTTGTGTAAACCTCCTCATCTGGGAGCCCCCTAGTTCATGGATTATATGTTGAGAACATAAAATCGAAGAAGTAAAATTGTAAACAAAGCGGATGAGACGGTAGAACTGTTAGACTAATTATATATGACGTATGCTTTGTGTTGTAGTGTGTGTAATGATGGAGTATTTGAATTTTTAGTCAGTAATGTAACACGTTGTGGTATTTAGGCGGCGCATGGGTAACGACGATTTTGACAAGCAAGCCGTTATTATATAACTGGCGCTTGGGTTCTAGAGAAAACTTTTTAGTAATTAATTATGAAGGACAATTGATGTCACATCACGCATATAATGGAGAGTAGAGTAGAATCCCAATAGCCTTCTAAAATTTTAGAAGTCTTATATTATTTGTTAAGATTACTTAACTTTTGCAAAGAAACAAGATTTGTTCACAGGAGTAAACACCTTCGTTATTGTTATCATTCGTCGTCTCCAATAAAAAAAAGGGTGTGTGTATACTTCAAAATTCATGATTCCATTTGTAAATAGCACTTTCGTATTGGAACCCTCTTGGCTCAGTAAGAACCCTAATTGCTGGTAGTGGTGGTTGTGTGTGAGTTATTCCAAGATTCGGTTGCTCTTATACGTCATATTGGCTCATTGCAGTCATTCTAGTAATCGTGATGGCTCCGAAAAAAGTGCGAAGAAGAAGGAGAAGTTGGTTAAAGCAGTAAAGTCATCGTATGAAGACCCAGCATTCTTAGAGAGTTATTTTTCTTGATTAACCCTAAAGTATGGGTATCTCACCGAGGACTATCTTATGATTTTTAGGGCTAGATACGGGATACCGAGAGATGTTATAGTGAGGGTACCGGTGGTCGGGGGCATCCTTATCAGGCAAAGGAAAATGAAACCTACCTATATACAAATGTATTTGACTAAGGCCTACGGTTTTCGTTACCTTCTTTGATACGAGACATTTTTAGCTTCATAGGCATATGTCCTACACAACTGACTGCAAATGGATGAAGGGTCTTATTTAGTATTATATTGAGCTCCCGCCTATTAGGCATTTTGGTCTACCTTGCAGACTTACTCTTTGTCGTAGATGTAGCTAAACTAGCGAAGTCCCCATTTTTTTAATACCCAGTTGAGTGGGGTGAGTAAAATAGTTGAAATTCCTACCTCGGATAAGAATTTGAAGAATTAATTCATATTTGTGTCAGAAAATTGGGAGCATGAAAATGACGTCATGAATCTCTAGTTAGAACGACGCTGTAAAGCCAAGTGTAATAAAAACTTTTTGTGTAGTTTGTATCCTTAATAACTGGGTGTTAATGTTAACTTAATTATATGGTTGTGCAAGTAAAGAGAATCACCAAGAGTGGTGCAAAGAAGGATTGCCGGAAGAAACGGTAAATCGCTTGATCAAGGTATCGAATTTAGCCAGCTTCACGTTGTTTCAGGAACCGTCTCGGTTGTTCACACAAATAAATTACTTGGAGTCTGGTTGTGGCCTATTCCCGAATTAGTGATTGCAAAAGATGGAAAAGTGACAATGGTTGATAGCAGAGAAGTGGCTACCACTAAACAGATATGGGCACTGATGGAGCATAGGTATCATGACCTTTATAGTAAGGGGGTATGGTTCGCAGTGCCCTAAAGTCAAAAAGCAAAAGAGACAGAAGATTCTTTGACCATGCAAGGTAAGAATAAGAAGGAGGGAGAACTGCTAGCTATTGAGGATGGTGGCGAGGTGAACCGGCAGAAAGATCGTGTTGCCTCATCGGGGGATGAAGTTGTTAAGGAGCGTACTCGACGCTCTCTAGAAGAAGACGAAAAGATAGAGGATAAAGAAATCCTTCTTCAAAAAAGGCCTCGCGTAATTTTGGATGTAGTGTCACTTGCAATAAGAAAGCTACGGTTGGTGGGCAAAGAAGATGAGGATGGAGTTCAGGTGCCAGAAAACCAGGGTGCACATGCATCAGTTTCTGAGACAGAGCATAATATGGGGAAGGTGATGTAACTTAGATTGCGGACAAACTGATTTCTTTCTCAGGTATCAGAATTGAGTGAAAAATGTACTCAAATCAAAGATTTCGAAGAGGCCGGCAGATTTTAAAAATGTGACTTTTCACAAACTTTGATACCCAAATTCGACCCCTAAAGGCTTCAAAAAATCAGTTTTTATATTTATACGTTAGTTTTATTTATTTGTTTTATTTTTTAGACATTTTTGTAACTTCCTTAGGGTTTTGGTTAGGTGTTATATAAAGGATCCTATATCTTATTTTTTTCGTCAGACTTTGATGAATAAAAATTGAGATTTTTCTCTTAGTCTTCGAGTCTCTTATATTCTAACCTAGGGTTAGGTATATATCTATTGTTTTGTATCATTCTTCTTGATTTCTATAGCCGACGACTGTGTTTCGAAACCAATCGCCACCAGAAGGTCCGTAAGGTAATAGTGTTACATGATGCTCAAGTGGAGGTTCAGCCGAGCCGTGCAGAAGAAATTGGTGAGGGAGAATAGCAGAGAAAACATATCCCTGTGGAGATAAGTCGAATGATTGAGCATTTTGTGAAGACATCTAGTGTACGACCTTCTTATACTTTTGTGCAAGGGGTATGCATGGGGTCTTCTTTTGTAAATATAGTAAGATCAGAGCTCTTGCCTACAAAAAAACAAAGAGGTCGAGGTGATAAAACATCGGAGGAGCTCCCCCTTCAAATGTTGTGATGTCGCGTCCTTCAATCCTGATGTTTGGGAAGCTCCAACGGTGTCTGAATTTTTCCTTTTATGATAGTATGCCCATGAGCGAGATATTATAGAGGTAGTTTGAGCTTCCTATCGAGGTATTTTAGGCTATAATCTATATTTTGAAAAATAAACGAAAAAAGGAGACTAACCGTGATGTAAATACAGATTCATCATAACTTTGTTGTGTTATCCTACCGGCATTTTTACAAGTATTGATTATCAGGTCACGGAGAAGTGAAAGCTTTATACGATGTTCTTCGGGTCGGTGAAAGGTTTAACCACCGAGCTGGTTGGTTCAGAAAATAATTATGGATCAGCTAAGGCGTGAAATAAAAAGACAACGCAGGAAAATGATGGGCTTCATCATGAAGTGGCCTCTCTCAAAAGTTCCCAAGATGTTTTTGAAGAAAAATGTAAAGAGTTATCCACGAGAAATAATTCCTTGATAGCTCATAATAATGGGCTCATTCAGAGGAATGACGACTTGATGTCCCAAAATGCCGGTCTGCTCGCCTAAAATATGGCACAAGCACAAAGGGTGGTGGAGCAATCTGAACGCATTGGTGAGCGGACGGTGAAAAATGGGAGGGTAACGGCTGTAGTGGATAATTTGAAGGTAAAAATAGAGCAGCAACATAAGTAGATATTGAAGAAAGCATAAGTTGATTCGGAAGAGAAGGAAAGACGGGTAATTGAGATTGTTATTGGGATGATATCCAAGAAATAACATGAGATGTTGGTGGAGCTGTCGATGCTCAACCTGGGCATAAAATTGGGATTGTTAGAAAAGTTTACGTCTGTTGAAAGGGGGTCACAAGTGGGTGGCACATATACTTCTGGGATGGCGCATCCACAACCAGAGTTAGGCAAGGTTGTTACCCAGGTAGCTGCAAAGGGTTCGTAGTATGAGACCGAGGTGGATCCTTTGGCATCGGGGGTCAATGACCCGCCAATATTACCTGATGTTTAATTTTATTTATTTATGAATGACTTAAAACATTTTTTTGTTGTGTAACCATGGGCATAAATACCATGATGTATGATCTGTGTTAGTGCGTAGATTCTTAAGTTTATGAATTTGCTGCTTTATTTTAGTTTTATTTTGATATTGGAGATTTGACTTAGAGGTAAAAAGACATGTGTTTGTTAACTTTTATAACACTCAAGGAGATCCTTACAAGTTCAAGCTTAGTATGGCTCATTGCGTAACATTGAAGGAGACTTGCTCATCAACTTGTTCGCGGTGTGGTCTTTTTGACCCATTGTGTGGCCCAACAAGGGCTTAATAATAGATTAGTTCACTTATTATACCATGTACAAGGTATTAGGCTCAGTAGGGCCTTTATGTAGCTCATAGATGTGGTCAATTAGCTCGTTTGTATTAATAGACTCAATGGTCTAGGCTCAGTATGGCCCCTTGCGTAGCCCGTAGGCGTGGTCATTGACCCATTCACAGTTGTAAGGATGGAGAAATCTTAAAAAACAAACACATATATCGGTGAAAGCAGTAAAATGTTATTGAAATAATGATTGGAAATTCGATGCCTCATTAAAAAAGACTTCACGCGCCATCAGGGGGGAAAACAAAAGCATCTTCTAAATTATAATGCCTAGCGATACAAATTTATATTATTTACATTCCAAGGGTGCTTAAAGGCACAGTGTTTTGCATCAGCGAGGCAATATGCTCTGTTGTGTCCTTTGGAGATAATTGTGTAAGGTCCTTTTTAATTTGGTCCTAACTTGTTAGTTGCTTTATCGTTGGATCCTTGAAAGATCTTCTTCATCACCATATCTCCTACTTGCAAGCTACGAGGCTTGATTTTATCATTAAAGTGACCTCGCATCAGGATCCGACAGTGTTCTATTCGTACACGTGCTTGATCACGACGTTCCTCTATAAGGTCCACATTTACTGCTCGGTCGGTAATATTGCTTTCTTCATCATAGCTGGCGATCTTGTGGCTTGGTATAATAATTTCGGCTGGTATATAGCCTCACTTTCATATAATAAGGTGAAAGGAATGTCACCTATCGTAGTTCGTGGGTAGTTCGATAGGCCCATAGGACCTCGGTTAGTTTATCTTGCTATTTTCATTTATCTCCCTAAAGCTTCTTTTTAATTCGTCTGATGATGGTTCGGTTGGTGACCTCCACCTGGCCATTTGCCTGCGGTTAGTACGGCATGGAGAAGTAATGACTGATTTCATAACACTTGTGGAATATTGTGACCATCGTGTTTTGGAACTGAGGACGGTTGTCCGTCATCAGGATGAGGTATTCCAAATTCAGTTAAAATTTGATAGTGAATAAAATCACATATTTATAGGGCTCGAGTGCGAGAGAGAGCTTTGGCTTCTATCTACTTTGTGAAGTAATCTACCGCGACCACCAAAAATTGATGCTTGCATGCTGCCATAGTGAGTGACCCTACTAGATCAATAACCCATTTTTCGAAAGAGCAAGGGATAGCAATAGCCTGCATCGACTCACTTGGAAGGCGACAAGTGTTTTCCAGGCGGGGTACCCGGTTGTATACCACTGGTGTAAACTTGGACTCATATTCTTTGAGTGTTGTTAAATATCCACGGATTCCTTCTTTCTTTGTATCATAGGTTCCCTTAGGCTGATTGATGACCAACTGTGAGTCAGAGTGGATACAAAGAATTCGAGCCCCACAAATTAATGCTAGCTTCATGCCATAAATCACTGCCTCATATTCTGCGGCGTTGTTGGTTACATCGAATTTAAAACTGATAGTTTGGAGAACCTCCTCTCATGTGGGTAGTTTAAGGATGACCCCCACACCGCCTCCTGAGGTTCTCGAGGCCCCATCTATTTCGATGATCCATTCCATCTTCTCAATCGCAAGTGATATTTTGTTTTGAAGAGGTGCCTCGTGAGGCGAAGAAATTTCTATGAGGAAATCAGCAACAACATATCCCTTAATTGCAGTGTGTGCTTCGAACATGATGTTGTATTCCCCTCGATCTATGCTCCATTTGGTCAATCTGCCAGACACATCGGGTTTTTTTAACACAGCTTTGAGGGGGAATGACGTCGGAGAGTGATTGTGTGCCCTTGAAAATAGAGGTGCATCTTCCAACAGGTTATTATCAGGCCCATTGCGAGATTTTATAAGTTGAGATACCGGGTCTCGGCATCAATCAAGGTTCTACTGGTGTAGTAGATAGGTCGTTGAACACCAGTTGGTTTCCTAACCAATATTTCACTAACAAAGAAAGGTGAAATGGATAAGTATAAAAACAAATTCTCACCTACCACCAGGGCAGATAGTATTTTTGGTGATGTAATATAGTTCTTTAATTCCTTGAAAGTTGTGTTGCACTCCTATGTTCATGTAAAATTTTTAGCCACTCAGAGAATTTCAAAGAACGGGTGACTTTTATCTGAGGCTCTTGAGATAAAGCGGGATAGTGCTATTAGGCGTCCCGTCAGACACTGAACCTCCTTGATGATCCTTGGTGGTGTCATTTGTATAACTGATTGCAACTAGGTACTTACTATATAACCCAGGAACTTGTCGTTACGTACTCTAAAAGAGCACTTCACATGGTTGAGCTTTAAATTAAATTGGCAGATTAGGTCGAATACAGTTTGAAGTACCTCGAGTTGCTTATCAGTTGTGTGCATTTTGACAATCATATCATCGATACATTCCTCCATGTGCTTTCCTAACTGATTTTTGAAAATATGATTCACTAGGCGTTTCTAGGTGGAGCATGTGTTCTTTAAATCGAACGATATCACAGTGTAACAGTATAGGTTGCGCTCTGTTTGGAATGTCGTGTCCTCCTCATCTGATGGGTTAGAGCGAATCTTATAGTAGCCAAAGTACCCATCCATGAAATAAAAGAACTCACAACCTGAGACTGTATCTACCAATTGATCGATACAAGTTATAGGGAATGCGCCTTTGGGGAATGCTTAATTTAGATCGGTGAAATCAACGCACGTGCGCTATTGGCCCCCTTTATTTTTTACTAACACTGGGTTCGCCATCTAGACTGGATACCGAGCTCATCGAATATGCCCGAGCCGAGATAGTTTGTCTACCTCAGCAATTATGGCCTCTTGCTTTTCAACATAAAATGAGTGCCGCCTATGCCGTACAGTCTTGGCGTATGAATCAATTACTAAATCATGGAGAATAATAGAAGGATTGACCTCTGGTACATCACTAACGTCCCACACAAAAACATCCAAATTTCTTCCTAACATGTCAACTGTTTTAAAATAGAATCTAAATTTTTACATATTCGCAAAGTGCCGGCCCTCGACCACCAACTCCTCGGCCGATTTTGGAGAGTCTGCGTCGAGCTGCTCCATTTCTCTAAGGTCATCAATGAGATCAAGCGAAGATAGTGCTCTGTTTTTTATTCACGCACCCCTCGCTAGGTAATTGTTATAGGAGAGGTTTTGTTGGATCAATTGTGACTGCATAACACGTCCTAGCAGTTTATTGACTTCCTCTGATGATTCCAACCGCGTTCCCTACTGGGTATTTTATACATTGTCCAAAAGTGCACGGGTGGCCTACATCTGATGCAGTCAAGGTCGCTCGATAATTGTGTGTAAGAGTTGGGGGCATCAGAGATCATTAATAGCGTCTTAAGCTCTTTCTTAGTAGCCCCATAACCGACTTTAAGCATCAAATCGACCTCCCCTATACATTGAGATACCTTGCCTTCATATCCTACCAGGGTTCGTTGGGTGGGTTTTTAGGGCGGAACTCTATGCATGCGATCGTAGTTGGTTTTGAAGATGATATTGGTTGAGTTTCCTCCATCTACTAAAACCTGAGTTACCATTACTCCTCCAATGTCCAAATTCATTGTAAATGCATCATCATGCGGCCTGCTGACCCCCCTCCAAACGTGATCATTAAATGTAAGATCGGCAACATGATCTTGGTAGTTGTGGTATGATGAAGCTCCAACCGCTTGAACTTCATGATCGGTCCTTGCTCTTTTGTTAGACTTTGAGTCGGGGGCCACCTTGGAGTTTCCTCCAAAAATGGTGAATAGCGATAATGTACGATCACTGGTGTTAGCTACTCAGTTGTTGGTTACCTCGGATTTCCCTCCGGCTGCAAATGTTGAAGTTGTTGCTCTAATTGTCGGATTGTCGGTATTACGTTGGATCGTCGCCTACTGTTTCCTGCAAAGCCAAGCCTGTTACGTATTCTGGTGTGGGTGGTACGTTCTCCAGTCTGGTTGTGATTGTCGGCTATCCTAGTTGAGGTGTTGCTTCAATATGAGTCGCTTATATGACATATGGGTTGGTGATAGTGATAGGAGGTAACTGATCATGCCCCACCGGTGGAAACGCCGGAACTCTCCGGTGATCCGTCGCCTCGCTCTGCTCTGAAATATCCCTCTTGTTCCCGAATCTGGTTACTACCATGGTTGGAAAATTTTACTACTTAGTGTTTTTGTTACGTTCCCACAGACGGCCCCAAATTTGTTATAGGAAAATATAACTAAAATAATGCCATAAATTTTATTGATCACGAAAGAGAAGATACATCTTTCGTATATTGTCTGTCTATTTATACTATTTTATAGTAGTTACAGATTATTATTTAATACTTTATTCTATTAATTATGCACGCATACAACATTTATGGTAATAGTCTTATATTTGTGGCCATTACTCCAATCTTTATGCGTTTGGTGGGTTGACTAGTCAACCAGCGTTGATCAGAACCATTTCCTTCATTATATGTTTAAATAAACGACCTCGGCCAATTTCTTCGTTATGCACCACTCTATTATGATATTTGCTCGGTTTTACCCTTGCGTGATGAAGGCTCGACCGTTTACCTTTGATGATGGCTCTTGTTCGACTTCCATTTCCACTGTGTTTGATAACCAGCTCGGTTCATTACATGCTCGTTGATAGTCTCTGCTCGATGAGGCATCTACCCAATCCTTCTTTCATAAGATGGTTTCGATATCTTGTTATCTATTTCTTTATTTTCGTTGCTAGTGCTGTTACCACCCGGGGAGCTATGATTACCTTACTGGGATATTAATGCCTCTCGAGTTGGCCTCGGTTATTCGATATTTGTTGTTGTACTTGTGTGTAGCTTTAGTCCACCTTATATTTATATAAAAATAGCTCGGTTTGGTGTCATTCATACATTTTTATCGTGTCCATCTACTCTAATATTGTCTGGTCTATTAGTTGGTGTAAACCTCCTCATCAACAATGACAACATTTTTTATATGAGGCAAGCTCGAAGTTGTCGTGTTGTCATCCTCTTGTTCACCAATAATCTTTTTCTTGCCTTTTTCTTTGGCAGAAAGTCTCTTCGATGGCCTCACAACACCATTTTTCCCAGCTGGTCTCACTTCAACTACCACCTCAGGTTCAACATTAACTTCTTGTCTTTCCCTAACTTCAGTTTCAAAACCAGCATCACCATCAGTATTATCCTCTTCATCCTCGTTTTTTTGGGGTCTCGGTGATGGGTGAGCATGAGGTTATTATTACCAATGGTGAAGTCATAAGTTTGAAAAGGTACTGGTGGCAAAATAGCCCGACGAGAAGCCTAGGGAAAAATACTTCGAAGAGACCTTATGAAAGACTTGCCCGAGAAGTGACAGTGGAAGAATAATTCTGTGAGGAACTTATGGAAGAAGTATTTGAGGAGACTCATGAGAAAGAAAAATCCGCTTCTGTGAATCAGTCATTGTTCAAATATCTTCACAAGGATTGGGGAGCTCCTGATAAGAGGAGAAAATATTGTGATAAATAAATGAACTAATTTAATGTAATAAAGTATTTACGATATAACTTAACATGTAATGTTAAGGGAGTCAAGTGTAATGTTTAATATTTATGGTTAGAGTTAGTAAAGTGGTGGGGTGTAAACAGTGGCGTAGCCAGGATGGAAACATAGTGGTGTCCTAGACCTTCTGATCAAATGAACGTATATATATTTATCAAAATAAATTAAAATAAGATACAAAAATGGTTATAACAAATATGGCTTACATTAAATCTCAAACTCATATGTGATTAAAAATAAAAATAAAACTAAAATAAAAACATAAATACAAGTTAATTTTATTTGTAATTACCTTACTTATAGCTTGAAACTATTAAAAGATAATTGTGTTACTAATCGTGATAAATACCTCTTTTTCAACAGATGACACCAAACAATCATTAAGTCATCGATCACTCATTCTATTTCTCAACCCATTCACATAATTCAAACTTGAGAAAACTCACATAACACTCGTCATCATTGTTACAGGTAAAAGCAAAGCAAACTTCAAAAGCTCATAAACCCAATTGAGAATTTTGTGCCTTTTTGTATTTACAATAATCCTAGAAAGTTCTGTGAGTCCTTTTATCTTGTGTCTCTCCTCTGGTTAACTTCAGTAACTAAATTAGAGACATTTGTATTTCTTCTTTTATATTTAGGATTTGTTTTAAAATATTTACGCATCCTATAATGACAAACATAAAAACTCAACCAACGATAAAATTTTAACTTAGGATTGCAAAATAAAAATTATGATTTATGCACGTCTATTTGCTCTTAAATTGAGCTTTACGGCTCTCTATCTTATGAAAAAACATAGATCAACCAATATTATTCTTAAAAAACATAAGACATGTAGCAAATTTTTCATTTTGAGAATTAATAACATAAAAACGTATTAAATATGTTAGTGTTTGAAGCTGAGAATTAATAACATAAAAACATATTAAATATGTTAGTGTTTGAAGCTGGTTAGGATTTTGTGATAGTTTAAATCAATATATTTTTATTTTTATTAAAATAAATTTATATTACTTTTTAAATAAATATAAACGTATATTATATATACATTAAAAAATATTTTTAAATAAATATAAACGTAGAAAGTACAATAAATCAATATATTTTTATTTTTATTAAAATAAATTTATATTACTTTTTAAATAAATATAAACGTATATTATATATACATTAAAAAATATTTTTAAATAAATATAAACGTAGAAAGTACAATAAAAAAATTAGACTAAATCTGCTATTGTCGTCGCTCTGTCTCGAACCCGTGGCCTGTGGATTCCCACAGGAAATTTTTACCAGCTAGACTAACAGGTAAGTTGTTTCTATACGTGCTAAAGATATATTTTACTGAATCAGGTGGGTTCCTAGGACCCCAGGACCCCACCTGCCTCCGCCTGTGGGTGTAAATATGTAAATAGAGGATTTACTACAGTACTATATAAAGGATCCCTTTTTGAGAAAATGGCCAAATCATTAGTCAATTATTACTCCATTATTCTTTTCTCTCTAAAATCACTTGCATACGAATATTGTTACGAATATCATCGTGACACGAAATATCACTAAAAAATCTGTGGAACACATCAAAAATGAATACCAGTACAGTTGTGAGGTAGAAAAGTTGTGCTCAAGGCTTAAAATGATAGAAAAAATGAACGTTTCAAAAGATCGTACATTGAGGTATTGTTCGAGGTTGAAAAGTTTCAAGAGGAAGAAAATGTGAGCTGAAATTATGTCCTGTCCTTGAAGAAAGCAAATTGGACAGATGACAGTACAGTTGTAGAATATGGACATGTAACTGCTGATGCCACGCATGCAGAGGTTTTTGACGATGTCATTTGAATTTTAGACGAATTTTGCATTGTTGATCAGACAGATGCTGGGGAGTCATCGGAGTATATATCAGACTGTAAAAACCATGCACCAATTTCGTTGATAGCCTGAACAGCTATATAGAGGTATGATGGTTTTTGCAAGCATATGGAGAGGTATGACGGTTTTTGCAAGGAGAGGTATAATCCAAAAACATTTAAAATCCTGTTACACTGGTTAAAGCTTTTCAGTCTAAAAACATTTAAAATTCTGTTACACTGTTTAAAGCTTTTGAGTCTAGCAAAAAACAGACTTCAATTTTGGCATATCCAAGATTACATAAGTAAACACTAATCTATCTATTCGAAATTTGGTTAAGAAACCAGAATGATACATTGAGGGGGAAAGCAGCAAATCATAATTTTAAAATTAAGTTCAACTCTTGTGTTCTAACTGAGAAACATAGAAAGTTAGAACTAATGGTGCTACTACATATTATAGTTCTAATATCTTCCACCTCTGCCACCCCTGAACCCGCCGCCACCACCTCGACCACCTCTGCCACCCCTGAAACCACCACCACCTCTTGGAGCACCTCTGCCGCCCCTGAAACCTCCACCTCCACCACGACCACCTCGAAAGCCACCTCTGCCTCCCCCACGACCACCTCCTCTAGTAGATTGTCCTCTGCAAGAATAAGATATTCAATAGAGTATTATTATAATCTGAAGCAAATTGCTACAAATTCTACTTAAAATATTGAAGAATTTGAAGCAAATTGCTAAAACTTGACAATGAATCTAATGCAGAGTAGCAGAACAAACTACAAAAGATTCATATTATGCTTTTAAATTGGAACAATTTTGAAAACATTTTTCAAATTGATTTTGGTCCTTTCCATAAACCAAACTCGTTTGCTTAAACAAACAAAAGTTGATGTTTTGAATCAAATATCATTCATTCACAAGAATTTCAGAGGCTTCAAAGATGGTATATCCTATTGGTTAATGCATTTAGATTTTGTTGAGAGAAGACACATCAAGACATACTAAATTAAATTTGAGTATGAACAAATTGCTGATCCAGAGAAATAGTTCTGATTTCCAGCAAAGCAAGGTAAGCAAAGAATATAGAAAAAGCTCATCTCCAAGAGTGACAGACATGCTATGGCAACAACAAAATAAGAGCAGATGACTTACTTTGGCTGAGGAAGAAATCTTGCAAGTGGCAAAAGCTTGGCAGGGTCGATGTAGAATTTATCACCAGATGAATATGAAGTTGCCACAATGCCTTCCATCATTTTGATTGAGAAACACTAGAGAAATAAATTTGATAATGTCAGACAGAATGATTCAATTTTAAAGTAGCGAGGGAGGAAAGTAAAAAAGGCTCACAGATTCATTGATTGGACCAAAGATTTCATCAACTTTTCCTATCTGAGTCTTGTTCTGTAGATAGATGGGGGCATTGAAGAAGGGTATCTTCTCATTGGTCAGCTTTGTTACAGCGTCTCCTTCACATGCGTGCATAAAGGCAGAAACCTCTATACAACACAAAATACAACCATTTCAAACATAGATTCACATTTTAAACATACTGTTTCTAACCTTTTCAATATAACTCCTTACAGGTTATAGCATACTATTGTTATATACAAGCATAAAGTATGAACTTAAAGTTTAACTTTGAGAAATGGGACCAGCACCAGGAGAGCATAGAATACAACTACATTCTACGCACAAAAACTACTATAATTTCGACTTTTATATTTCATTAAGGAAGAAAACAGTAGAGTAGATATGCGTGCGAGAGACAGAGAGGGAGAGAGAACGGACCAACAACTTCACTGGGAGGACCTTCATCACGGAAACCACCACCTCCAAAACGTCCACCGCCACGTCCGCCACCACCAAACCTTCCGCCACCACGACCGCCACGGCCACCGTCTCGGCCCCCTCGGAAACTACCACGACCGCTTGGGGGACGCATTTTTTTTGTCACTGAAGGTGAGATCGAAATGAGCTGTCCTGTATTGTGTTTGGTTGCTCTAAGAAGGGTTTTAGGGTTACATAGGAAGTACGACTAGGGTTTTAACCATTTTGGTTTTGGTAAATTGACTATAATCTCCTATGGGCCGGTTTATATCTACGAGACTGGCCCATGGAAATTATAACAACGGATAAATGGGCTACATATACCCTTAATAAATAAAAAGAATATTATATTATAAATAGATAAAAAATTGTATATTATATATTATCAGTTAATGATAATTTAGCCCAAAATTTAAATATCGATAATTATTTCATAGTATTTAGAAAATTATATATAGGAAAATATATATTAAAAAATATAAATAAAAAATACTAATATTTCTATTTAAATATATATTTATTTATATCTGTTTAAATATATATTTATTTTATTTTATGTCTATTCGTTTTTATTATTTAATATACAAAAAATGATGTATAAAAATAATGATTTCTATAAATTAAATTAAATTTGAAGGCAACAAATTTTAGTTTATCATGGGCCAGAGCGCAATTTTTCACTTTCTTCCCTCTGCTTGTTAAGGTGCCTAAGGTGCCTACCTAGCCTTTGGGATACTATTCCAAACTTTAAGCTTCTCAAGATGGTACAAAGTAACAATATAAGATATGATACTGGCTGAATTGTACATTTACTCCTCAAATTTTCCGAACTAATTTGAAAGGTATGTTTGGATAAATATTTCAACTAAACAATTTGGAAAAATGAAAAATATAATTAAATATAATTTTTTAACTTATTGTATTTAGTTTACTATCCGGGGAGGATTATTTTTTTATCTTTTTATTTAAAATTCAAAAACAATAGTTGGAACATGCTTTTATCATTTTTGACGAAATGATTTGGATTTCCTCTCAATGCTAAACATTCCAAAAAAAAATATTTTATAAAAAAAAATCATCCACAACTTGAAATCGAAACCTCTTAAAGACCTATCTCAAACAGAAATTTGTTAGAAATTGAAGACATTCTTTTTCAGAATTTGTGAAGCAATATAGTGATCATTATAAGGGATTAAAGTAGAGAGAGAAATTAAAGACATGAAAAATGGATTTAGGGTTCCATTCGAAATCGAAGAAATTCCAATTAGTATCGAAGAAACTCTGTTCTTCAAAGTGAAATTTGAAATTATTATTTTTAGATTATTACCTATTATTCAAGTTTTATATCAAAACAAGAATGACAATTAAATACTGAAGGAAGAAAAAAATATTTATGGTTTAATCGATTTTGAAGAAACTCAAAATCTGAAATTGTTTCTCAACTGAACGAAAAAACACTGCAAATAATTAATTAAAATGAGTTAAGGTTATCAATAACCCTATAAACTCTTCTGTATAGCCACAGATAAGAACCAAGAGTCACATTCTCAACCGTTGGTAGAAACACAAATGTACTCATATTGCCCCCAAGGGGTAGCCGAGTTGGTTGAGTAAGGCATGCTTGTGACCCAAGGTCATGAGTTCGAGTCCCTCTACATACGCTTTCTTGGTTGAGCCTGTCACCTTGTGTGGTTTACCTTATGGCGTTGGTTTGCAGGCTATCGCTTCAGACTGAGGGTTTACCATGTGCGCACTCATTGCACTCTGAGTAGCGGCTGCGGGTTCCCTCCGAAAAAAAAAACAAAATGTACTCATATTAATGACTAAGTCATAGTCACGACTCTCGCATGATGGAGGAAAACGATGAACATCTATCGCACAAAACTCCAAGTACACCAACTCGTATACAGAAATCCAAGAATGATAGCACTTCGGCAAGAGAGATATCCAGACAGGCAAAGACCTATATTCAACCACGAAAGAATGAAGAAAAAATGTGTAGTTTTTTCACAAAAATATGAAGAACATTTATTTACTCTTAAGACAAATCCAATCGTTGAACAGTGAGAGATTAATAAGCATAAAAAAAATAAAAAGGCAAGCCTTACAAGAAAGCAGTCAAGCCTAAAATTAACAAGAAGGAAATAATAAACGAACAAACTCGAATTTCAACTAAAAGGGAGTACAAAGCAGTCCACTTCTCGTAGAAAGATAAGTTTATTCTTCTTGGATACTAAATTCATATTAGTAGGAAAATTCTCCTTATGTAGGCCACCAATGCATATCATTCATTTCTTTATGGATAAATTACAACTAGCTAGTGACTCATGTATGGGATAAGCATATACTTATAGAACTGGACTTGATATAAAACCTTAGAATCCTATAAAAAAAATATTTGGCAGTTAGCCAGCATTTCGTGAGACTCCTAAAATGGGAACCCAATTTTAACCCTAAAAAGGAATCTCCAGTAACCCCTATATGGGTTTGCTTTCCTAAAATTCACGAGTTTTTATATAATATGGATACTATAAATATAATAGAAAAAAAAGTATGAAAACCCTTAAATATATGGATACCTAGTAAGAATATAACTAAATACAATTATTGTTAGACTTATGTAGAATTAGATGTATATAAGTCTCTCGGTGAAAAAATTTGGATTGTTTTTTAAGAACGATATATATTCTGGATGAACATTATATATGATAACAAATCATTATATTATCCATGTTGTTTCCATCTGGGACATATAGTAGTTTATGTAATAAAAGTAAAAAAACCCCACTAAAGTACAAGATTTGAACAACAAAACAAATTTAAGACGAAAATATAGAACAACTACGTGTAAAAGTAACTGAAATATAGGCTCTTAAACTCAAATCTGTAGTTATCAGTAAGATAGATGAAGATAGCACAAAATATATTCCAAATAATATAAATACTACTAGTAATAATAATCTAAGCATAAATCAGGAACCTATAGACTTATAAGGAAACAAAACCCATTTGGCAAGCAACCCAATGTCAATAGAGGAAATAAACTCTTAAGTTAAGCTCTACACTCGTTAGAGCTTGGAAATAGATTTAAATCTTTCAATGATTCATCTTATGAATATCATATGGAAAAATCTCCAAAACCACCTGATTGGTAGTCTACCAGCTTCATCAACAGAAAGCCAAACTAAAAAAACTGAAACTTAAAGAAGTAATAAACAAGAAAATAAACATGGATAAAGCTAATCTTTAAAAAAGTGGACAATGACCTACCAAGGGTAAAAAATACTCATTCATCTCTAACTTTAAATGACCATAAAAATCTTAAACTGGAATGATAGAGGTGATGGTAACAAAAACACAATAAGAATATTAAAATCACTTGTAAGAACTTAAAATATAGATTTCATGGCCTTAAATGAGCCTATGATTGTTGAAAACAAACTTAATCCTTTTTTAAAAACATGTGGCTTCCATCAAAGAATTGTAAACTTGAATAATAACATATAGATTATCTGGAAATATGCTTTTACTATGGATGTTAGCTGCAATCATGAGCAGCTCATCCACTTAAAAGGTCACCATTTAACCGGTAACAAATCTATTAGGATAACTGTAATATATGCAAAATTTTCCAAGATCAATAGATTACCTCTTTTGAAAAAAATAATAGAGTTAGCTAATAATCCACTATACTGGATTGTTATGGGATATTTTGAATGTATAAGTAAATCATTTGAACAAATGTCATGTTCAACATTGTGCTTAAGAAGTCTAGATAACTTTAATAACACAACCTTGTACTGTAATTTAGATGATGTTGGTTTACCAGGGTCACCATATACTTGGTATAAGAAGAGAAATTGGAAAAGGTTAGATAGAGTTCTAATAACTAACCTAATGAGAAATTACTTTGAAAATATCCAGGTTAAGCATTGGGCTAGAACCTGTTCAGATCATTGTCCAATAACTATAAATATATCAAATAATTCTATTAAGGCAAAAAAATCTTTCAAAATCTTAAACATGTGGAAACTACACCATAATTTCAACTAGATCATTAAAAAGTCATGAAATACTCTTATTTCTGGTCATCCTAGCCATACATATTGGCAAAAAACTCAAAATACTAAAATCTAAATTTAAAATTTAAAACCATGAGACTTTTGGCAATATATTTAATGATATTGCCAACATTGAGGAAGATATTATCTATCTTGAAAAGAAATACCATAAAACTCAAAGTTCTAAGGATAAGGCTAGCTTATCCAAAGCTAATGCAAATATTTTTCTTCTCTTAGCAAGAGAAAAATATATTGGGGGAAAATTGTATAAACTAGATTGAGCAAGGTGCTAAAAAATACTTCAATGTTCTATAATTATGTCAAGAAAAAACATAAAGGAATAGAATAAACGAAATATTACATGATAGAATATGAACTGAAGATCATAACAAATTTAGTGGCCCAGTTGTTGATTATTATAAAGATCTGTTAACAAACACAAATCCTGTAATTCAATTTGAAAACACATTGAATAAAATACCAAACTCAGTCTCTGAAACTGACATTCAATATCTTTTGGCCACTCTATCAAATGATGAAATACAAAATTTTGTTAAAGATCTTAAAACAATTAGTGTTGCTGGCCTAGATGGGTTTAATGCAACTAACTATTAAACTTGTTGGCCCTTTATTCATCATGACCTTTGTTTTGTTATGAATGATTATTTTACTAGTAAATCTGATCCATTTATTCAACTTTCATATGTCAAATTCCTAAAACTAAAAATCCAAAACAATGGAAATACTATATACCAATTATTTTGCACAATTTTTAACAGAATAGTGTCTAAAATACTAAATGATAGATTGACAACAATACTTCCTAAACTTATTTTCCAAGATTAATGAGGCAACATCTAGAAACACATCCTCCTATCTCATGAGCTTATTTATGATGTAAATAAGAAATCAAGATGAGGCAACATTCTTATAAAAGTTGGCATCGCAAAATCTTTTGATAAAATATCACATAACTTTATCTTAAATGTTCTAAAAGCCTTTGGTTTTCACAATCAATTTATTAATATTATAAGCAATGACATACAATCTATATTTTTTTTTCTCAATTATCATTAATTGAGACTTAAAATGATAGTTTAAAGGTCTTAATAGTATAAAACATTGAGATTCTATCTCTCCCTACCTCTTTATTATTGCAGAAAAATACCTCACTAAAGGTATAAATATATTCTTCAACAATCACCATTGGTGTGGATTATTTTCAACTGAGGGTAATTTGGTCAGGTGTTTTGTGGTGTTTCAAAGGTATTTAATGTTTAAGTGGTTTGTAGTGAGAGATTTGAGCTGCCTGGTTGTATTAAATGTTCATTACCCTCATTTAATGAAAGTGGTTGGGTATTTATACCTTTAATTATGGGCCACATGGGCTTTCGGGTCATACTTATGAAACCAGGTCGAGTTCAAAAACCCATTAATTTATTAAGTAGATTAGCAATTAGCTTAGTCAAAAAGTGATTAGTTTTTAATACTTTAGTCCAGTTCGGATGGCTCAGTGGGTGGTTTTTGTCCGAATTTCTCCTGTCCGGTTTCTACAGTGAGTGGTGAAAATATCCGAACTCATTAGTAGCCCCTTTTTTAGGTTGTGTTTGAAGGCCGTTGGCAAGACCTAAAAAATCGCTCTTATGCACTTGCGACATTGTCCGGATCGATTTTAAATTGAGTAAAGGACTTATCCGGACTGACAAAACTCTCCAGAAGCTCAAAGGTTTTACCATGGATCATGGGACACGTGTCCTCTTCTGATTCGCCTCACCAGCCGTTTTTCTCCTAGAACGGCGCTCCCATTCATTCTAAAAAGTAACCTCTTCAATTAATGCTTGTGACGTCAGCGCCGTCTTTAATCATTACTTCTATCTTTTCGTATTCTCCTAGGTTTCAGGGTATCTTTTGTTTCTTTAGTATAAATCAACTCATTTTTCACTGTTTTACCATATTCATCACTTTTTCACTCTTATTCTTCAAAGCTTTTATCTCTCTTTTCCAAAAACCCTTTTTGGTGTAAGTTTATGTTGACAGCAAGAAACGCATTTGTAAAAGGTGGGTGGCTTAATATTTCGGAGTTAGAGAAAGCACAAAGAGTCGAACGAGAAAGACGCATTACTGCAGGCCTTCCAGTTTCTCCTATCGACAAATCTGAAACACCAAGCTCAGAGCCTAATCGAGGTTCGTCTTCTGTCAGAAGCTCTAAACCTATAAGGTTATTTCAACCTAGTCTTTAACCAATCGTCTCAGGCTCATCGGTCTAGGAGTCACAGCCTATTGTCGAACGAGAGAAAGCAGCTACAAGTTCCAAGAGACCCTCCCCATTTATAGCCATGGGATCAGATGCCGACATTTCCCCAAAAAAACTATCGCTTCGACGAAAAGATCGCTTGGTAAAAGGCCAGTTTGTTTCTCCTCAGTCTAAATCTCCAAAATCAGTGCCCTCTAAGTCTAGGGCCAAAGACAAAGTTACAGGGTCAGAAGCACCCATCAAGGTTCTTAAGGACAAATCATATGGTCTAGAGGCCACCAGTACAAGCCTTCGAAATGAACCCTCCGGATCTGAGCCCCAACCGGACTCTAGACCATAAAAGGAAAGCGATGCTCAGCCATCCGGACAGCTTATTGAGCCAACCACTAGCACTCCTCTCCCAAATACAACCGACAACCCTTCCATGGTAATGGAAGACGTGATGGAGGACAGTGTTAAAGAAGCCCTTTTTGAGACTGATGTCTCTGGGCAGACTGGTGAGACTGCCATTGCCAAGAAAGGCAAGTGTAAAGAGAAGCTATGTTTAAAACAGCCGGACCTGCCAGAGTGCCTTGAAGGAAAAGTGGGACCTTGCTTCCACAAAGTGAGTGTAAAGTATCTGATAGCCATGCAAAACATCAATTATGTTTTCATTCATACTGCTGAACTGGGCCGGATGCGGACGAAGTGGGGGATCCCAGAATCCGTTAAAATGAGGATACCGGTCGATCCGGAGACGCCAATGGATTGCAAGCTTAGTGAGATAGTTTTCTACACAGCGTTATTCAACTGGGGCCTTAGGTTTCCCTTGGACCTAGAGATCGTCAGATACTTCCATCTGATAAAGCTCTGCCCAAGCCAACTGAGCCCTAACGCTTGGTTCACACTTATGGCATCATGGCCTCCAGGCTCTCCGAAATCCCGCTTCTGATGGAGCAGTTTGCTGCTGTGGCCAGCCTTTGCAAGAACCACATCATCCCCTTCTACCATTTTAACATGGGCGATAATTACAAAGTGGTGGATGATCTGCTTGAATCGGAGAAGAATTGGAAAACCCAATTCTTGTTCATCAGTGGTCCTTGGGAGAATGGGAGGAAGATTAAGGCTGGTGACAACCCAAGCATGCTTACCAGCAGATGGAAAAGCACAGGTTAATATTTCATTATGTTTGTTTTTCTTTCCTTAAAAAATTTGTTTACTTAATCATTCTCCTTCTTCTTCTTCTTCTTCTTCTTTTGGTAGTGCTGCCGAAGGAGTTCAATGACTACTTAGAGGAGGGCAGACTACTTGTGCCAAGCTGAATGTTTGGGCTGCTGAAAAATAGGGAAATCGATTCCACAATTATTTTACCGGTGGCAACTTGGTGAGATCCCATATCTGGAACACAACCGGCCGGAGAGACTTGTCTTGGGAGGAATTAACCACTATGCCCCCTCCGGAGGTCATTCTTCAAAAGACAGATGCAAAGGATGGAAAGCTAGCCCTGCCGGGCAGAGCTAAAGCCCCAAGCAAAATGAAGGAAAAGAAAGGCAAGACAAATCCAGACGTAGCTGAGGTCAACCCAGGTGGTGTTGAGGAGACTGTCCCAGTAAACCCGGAGGTGCAGGACCAAGGAAGGATTGATGCTGCTCTGCTTTAAGTGGTAGAAAACGAGAGTACCAAAGAGGCAGTTGGACCTCCAAAACCCCTACAAGCTCCCAAGAAATACCGAAAACGGGGAGCAGAATGTGGAGATATGGAAGCTAAGAAGAATAAAACCTCCAAGGGAGATGAAGTTTCTCTCCGGCCTCCAGAGTCTCTTCCTCTGGTCGACCCAACAGACCCAACTCAAGCAGAGGAAATCCCAAGTGACTTTCACACTGGAGAGGGCGCCGGAGGGGACATCAACATTGATGGAGTAGACATCAGTGGCCTTCAAGGGATTGGCCTTTACTTCGGAGACCTTAAGAATGACGAATTTGCTGGCCCTTACCTCCCCCCAAGCTATTCGAACATTGTCACGTTCAACGGTAAATCTTTTTCTGTTTCAGGAGAGAAGGACATGGTGACCCACTCCTTGTTGAGCAGTATTCAACCGGTGCTCAACTTGGAGAAGCAAGTGCGAAACCAATCAGCCATCATCAACACACTTAACTCTGATAAAGAGATTTTGTCTAACAACCTCCTTATTACCAACCATAATGTTGAGGCATTAAAGAGAGAGAACGAAGAGTTGAAGAAGGGGAAATAGGATTTGGCCACCAAACTGGCCACTTCGGAGGGGGTTATCAAAGAGCTCCAATCAAAGTATTCTGACTTAGAGAAGAATCTTTCTACTTCAAAAGAGGAGATGAAGGCCAAAGACAACGTCATTCAGACCCTAACCAGTGACAAAATTTCGCTCGAAGATGTTGTGTCTAAGGCTAAGCAAGAAAAATATGACTTCTTTAAGGAGCAGGAGAAGATAATCCAAGCCAGGATTGATGCATATACCAACAAGGGGATAGACTCCCAAGAGGAAAGGTATTCTGAAGTCAAATCATACATTATCTTGCTCTTTCATGAGAAATTTCCGAAGAGGACACTAGGAGATCTATGACGATTCGTGGAATACGAAGACCTTCATCACCATACCATGGCCGATGGTGATAAGCACTGCTATTCCAGTGGTTGGGATGATACTACTCATGAAGACGAAAGGACCGGAGAGAGTCCAGACGAGGAGACCAAGGATCCCAAGAAGAAACCAAGTGAGGCTGGGCCATCTAAGAAAGCTCAGCCTTAAAGTTTTAACTATGTTTCTATTTTTCTTTAATTTTTGTGTTAGACTAAAGTCCTTGGATGACCAAGGCAATTTTGTAACCGTGTCCGGCCCTTCTCCGGACAAACCTTCTCTTTTAAAACTTCAAAGTCCTTGGATAGCCAAGGCATTTTACATATTTTAATATCATTCTCCGATATCTGTCGGGCAATTTTATCTTACACAACTCTTACATTGTTTTGTAGTTTCCCAATTTTGATGGCTTGTATTTAAATGGTCTTTAGTTATTTTACAAGTATTTTAAAGTGAGAGTGTTTAAATTCTCCGATGAAAAATGTTTAAATGGTCATCACTCCACCGAATCAATCCGATCTTTCAGTCAAATCACTCAGAATTTTTCAAGAAGGCATCGAATTTTTCAAGAAGGCATCGAATTTTATTAAAAAACCCGGACACCTCATTAAAACCTCCCCACGCCACCAGGGTAGGAAAGATTATGCCCCCTAATATTTATATGGACTTTAAACAAGTAAATATTTACATAGTTTTTATTCTAGATACAACCGGAGGTGTTCAATGTTCCAGGGGTGATTCAAAATCCTTCCATCTTTATCTTGAAGCCTGTATGTCCCAGGCTTAAGCTTTTCACTAACCACATAGGGTCCTTCCCAAGTTGGAGCTAGCTTGCCGAACTGCTTCTCCTTAGTATGTAGAAAGACGTTTCTCAATACTTTATTCCCTGGTTGAAAATCCCTCCTTTTGATTCTGGAAGCAAACCTGCTTCTCATCAAACCCTGCTAGTGTGTGGCTCTGAGGTGAGCCTTAACTCTTCTTTCTTCTATCAAGTCAAGTTGGCTTCTGATTGCAACTTCGTTAGCTTGTTTAGAAAAATTGTGGACTCGGAATGAAGGGAGAGTGGCCTCTATGGGAGTTATTGCATCCATACCATATACCAAGGTAAATGGGGACTCTTGTGTTGCAGCTCGGGGAGTAGTCCGGTAGGCCCACAGTATTTCTTGTAGATAGCTTGGCCACTTTCCAGCAGCCTCTTCTAGATTCTTTTTAAGACCGGATAAGATGGTCCTATTAGCTACTTCAACTTGACCATTTTCCTGTGGGTGGAAAGGAGAAGAGAAGCAGTTTTGAATGCCTCTAGAGGCACATAAATTCTCCACATCCTTGTTATCCAAAAGTGGCCCATTGTCTGTAGTTATCTTTTGGGAAACCCCAAACCTGTAGCAAATATCAGACATGATGAATTTTATAACAGCTTTTGAAGTAGTTCCTGTCAATGGGGTTGTTTCTACCCATTTTGAGAAGTAATCAATAGCAATAATTATAGTTCTGCACCCTCTGGATGCCATGGGTAGAGGTCCCACCAAATCCAGCCCCCAAGGAGCAAAAGGTATTGGCTCAGAAATTGACTCTAAAGAGACAGCTGGGATATGAATTTCATTACTGTATCTTTGGCATGGATCACACTTCTTCACCAATTCTTTGGCATCTTGCATTATGGAGGGCCAGTAATACCCAGCTAACAAGACTCTTCTGGTTAGAGCCCTAAACCCACAGTGTACTGATCCCTCACCATCGTGTAATTCGGAGAGCACTATTTGGGACTCCTCGATCCCAAACATCATAAGAGAGGTCTACTAAAAGACTTTTTTTAAAGAACATCTCTTAGGATGCACAGATCCATGAGCCTTATACTTAATTTTCTTTGCCACTACTTTCTCCGGAGGCAATATGCCATCTGAGAGGTATTGGAAAAGAGGAAATCTCCAATCTTGAGGTCGTTTTACTTGTATATTTAAACTTACTTCTTCTTTATTCTGATTGATTTGAATGGATAGGCACTCTTGCACATGAATCCAAGGTTATGACTTAGAATAGGCTATGGTTGCCAAGGAGTCTGCTAACGTACTTTCTGTTCGAGGTATGTGCTCGTAGGTGATGTTTTTGAAATTAAGTGCCACTTCTTGAAGAACAAATAAGTATTTAACTAGCTGCTCCTTTTTTGCCTCGGATTGACCTTGTGCATGATGGATAAGAAGCTGAGAATCGCTCATTAACCTGACCCTTTTGGCTCCACAAATGAGAGCTAATTTCAAACCAACTATAGCAGCTTCATATTCTGACTCATTATTAGAAGCCCTGAAAGAAAAACATATAGCCTGGTACAGTTTGTCGCTGTACTGAGAGGTTAAACATATCCCAACACCAAAACCCATGGTACTTGATCCACCATCAGTCCGGACAACCCATACTTTTTTAGTTTTTTCACCTGTTTCTTGCTTAGTGTCTCTGTCCGAATGAAATTCAACTAGGAAATCAGCAACAGTCTGGGCCTTTACTGATGTTCGAGGGGCAAAATCAACATCATAGTCTCCCAGCTCCACTGACCATTTGGTCATTCTACTTGAAATGTCTGCCTTTTGAAGAACGTTTTTCAAGGGAAAAGATGTCCGGACAACAATATAATGAGACTGAAAGTAGGGTCTCATTCGCCTAGCAGCAATTACTAGGGCCAGTGCTAACTTTTCAAGTTTTAAATACCTTTTTTCTGCATCAATCAAACTCTTGCTGATATAGTACACCGGACGAGGATAATTATTCACCTCCCTTACTAACACTACACTTATGGTACAGTCAGAAACTGCTCAGTATATATAGAGAGTCTCTTCATCAACAGGTTTAAACAAAGTTTTAGGGGAAGATAAGTGCTTCTTAATTTCATCGAAATCCTGGTCGCACTGTGAAGACCAATTAAATTATTTTGCACCTTTCAAAGTTTGAAAAAATAGGGCACACCTATCCGAAGACCTTGAAATAAAACGGTTTAGAGCAGCTAACCTCCCTGTCAATCTTTGTACTTCTTTAATATTCCGAGGAGGCTCCATTTGCAATAAAGCACTAAGCTGGTCTGGATCAGGCTGTATCCCTTTCTCACTTATCACATACCCCAAGAATTTTCCGGACTGTACTCCTAAAACACACTTCTCTGGATTCAAATTTAAATTTACTTTCACCAAGTTGGCAAAGGTTTCTTGGAGATCTGCTAAGTGTAGTTCTTCTTCCACATTCTTTACCATCATGTCATCGATATAGACTTCCATGTTTCTTCCAATCTGATTAGCAAAAGCCTTATTTACTAATCTCTGATAAGTAGCCCCAACATTCTTTAACCCAAATGGCATCACCTTGTAACAATGGAGGCCTCTATCAGTAACAAATGTAGTATGTTTTTATCCTTCGGATCTACTTAAATCTGATTATACCCGGAGAAGGCATCCATAAAGGACAACAGCTTGTTCCCAGATATGGAGTCCACCAACTGATCAATTCGGGGGACGAATATAGGTCTTTTGGGCAAACTCTATTGAGATCTGTAAAATCGATACACATACGCCACTTTGCATTTTTCTTCTTTACTAACATCGGATTGGCTGTCTATAAAGGGTACTGAGACTCTTTTATGTGCCCCATCTTAGTAAGATGGTCAACCTCTTGAACTATGACATCAGCTTTCTCCTTAGAAAAAGCTCTCCTCTTTTGCACAACAAGTGATATATCCCTCCGGATGGATAGTTGGTGTGATATAACGTCTGCTGGTACTCCGGTTACATCAGCATTGCACTAAGTGAAAACATGTTGATAGTCTTTAAAAAAAAACTAACACTTTACTCTTTAATTCCGATGTCATCTTGGACCCGATCTTGACATTTCTTCCTGCAGCCAGAGAGTGAGTTTCAACTTTTTCAATTGGTATTAAAACACCAGGGGTCTCTCTGGGGTCATCAATTTCACCATCTCCCCCAGAGAGCCCCTCAAATTGCTAATCCTCACTGATCCGAACTGCCCCCAAAGTTCGAGGGGCCAATGCTGTTATATAACACTCCATTGCTACATTTTGACTGTTTCAGACAACTCCCACTTGTCCTTGTACAACGTATTTTAAACATTGGTGGACTGTTGAGGCTACATCATGCATCCTGGAGAGCCAAGATCTCCCCAAAATGGCATTGTAACATGTGGGACAATCCACCACAATAAAAAGTATTCTGACATCTTCTTAAAAGGGCCCTTGTCCAACAGAACTTTCTCCTCAAACTCCTCGATCACATCTGCCGAGCTTCGAGTGAAACCCACAATTGACCTGTTCGAACGCTGTATTACTGCTGGATTCTTCATTTGTTTGTAGGAAGTCAAAAAGAGGATATTGGCTGAACTACCGGTGTCCACCAAAATTCGTCTAATGTCATTGCCCCCAATGGGATGCTCCTATCACAACAGCGTCTTCATGGGGACCAGCTATGTCTCTCAAGTCATCCTCATCGAAAACAATAAAAGGAAAAGGAATTTTTGATTGATAGGAAGTCATGCCTACTTCGAGTTGGGTAGCTAGAGTATGAGCATGCCTTTTTCTCGAAGAAGTAGTTGGTGCAGTCATGGTGTCTCCCCCAAATATTGTAAGTGACTCAAAAAAGCTGATGGGTCCGGACACCATCTTGCAGTGTTCTGTGATAACGCCCACCTTATTTCGGGTTGGATCAGGATCCAGATATTCTGACTCTACATCAAACCTTTCAATTATCACCATAGCCCCATCCGGAGCCAATGTCCCTACATTGTTTGGGCCAGTGCGATGAGCATTATCAGGCCTATTTCCATTCCTTCTTTTAACATAAGCCCCCAACTTCCCTCTCTCAATCAAATTCTGCACTTCTTGTTTCAACGCGATGAAATATTCAGTGTTATGGCCTGTATCATGGTGATACTGACTGAAAAAATTATTACGACTTTCTCTGGAGATTGGAATGCAGCCGGCTTTCTGAAATGTACTTCGTTTTTCGTTTTGTCATAAATGGTGGCTACATTTTATTTCAGCTCAGCAAACCACTCCGGTTGAACCCAAGGTCCTCGCTTATTTCTAGATTGCTGGCTCTAAGCTGGTGCAGCTGGGTGGGATTAAGCCTTGGCCCTATTATGACCCTGTCCGGCTTCCTTGCACTTGTACCCGGACTGATTCTGGTTAAGATTTGGTGCAACTGGGGAAGACCTCACTTGCCGGTGCACCCTGGTTTTCTTTGTTTCGTCCACATTAATCTGTTTGCCGACCTGATTCAATAAGCCACCGCACGCCATGGCCTTCTTCCTGGTTACCGAATCAGCCAAATTGCTAGGGGTTCAAACCCTGTCTTCGAGAAGCCATTGCTACTTGTTCAAAGCAATCAGCTAATCCATTTTTGGTATTCACAAAGCGACTTATATATTCCTTCAAAGATTCATTTGGTTCCTGGGCACAATGGATAATAGTGTCTCCATTTCCTTTCACTTCCTTACTACCAACGAATTGCCTCCGGAAGGCCACCCAAAAAGTATCAAAATTTCTAATGCAGCCTTGTGGCAGACTATTGTACCACTTCAGAGAACTCCCCATAAAAGACTAGGAGAACGCTTGACAAAGTAACTTATCATCATCGTCAAAATTCATCATAAAGTTTTTGAATTGCTCCAGATGATTATCCGGATCTTTACTCCCATCATATTTTTCCATCTTTGTGTTGTCAAACCTCTTAAGAAGGTTTCTGGATAGTATCTTGGAGGACAATGGAGATTGTCTCAAATTCCAGCCATGACTAAATACAGTATCTTCATTGGGAGTTGCAAAGATACCTGGTTCATCATGAAAAGCGAAAAGATCCATTAATAACCGGTTTACATATCTCCGACCATGGCTGTGGCTATGAGACGACCCTTTACCCAGGTGCCTCTTCAACCTTCCATGGCTGTCCCTCTTTCTTGAATATTTTTTGACCAACTTTTGTTTCCTCTTAGAACGGAATTCATCACTGCTGGATGATAGGGATTCTTCAACTCCATCTTCGTTCGAGGAGCTACTAGAAGACTCTGAGTCTGAATCTGAGCTCTCCACTGGTTTAGACCGGTTAGACTTCTTTGAGCTAGCATGAGTCTTTTTAGTACTCGCATGGGTCTTTGATGGCTCATGCTCTCTTGGATTGTCAGTGTGGTGAACTACTAACACTTTTGACTTTTCTTTCAAGCCCATCTCTGCCCTTTTAGCAGCCCTCAAGGCTTCTATCTCAACTTTAACCTGTCTCGCTCCTCGATCGTATATTCATCGTTTTCTCCCACCACTTCTGCCAAAGCTGGTGGTACTTCCTGCTCGTCCGGATTCATCCGAACTGGTTTTTCTTGATGGTTTCAAATGCTAGATTCATGCATTTTCTCCTCCCACTATGGTCGCCAATTTGGTGTCGATTATTTTCAACTGAGGGTAATTTGGTCAGGTGTTTTGTGGTGTTTCAAAGGTATTTAATGTTTAAGTGGTTTGTAGTGAGAGATTTGAGCTGCATGGTTGTATTAAATGTTCATTACCCTTATTTAATGAAAGTGATTGGGTATTTATACCCTTAATTATGGGCCACATGGGCTTTTGGGTCATACTTATGAAACTGGGTCGAGTTCAAAAACCCATAAGTTTATTAAGCAGATTAGCAATTAGCTTAGTCATAAAGTGATTAGCTTTTAATACTTTAGTCTAGTTCGGATGGCTCAGGGGGTGGTTTTTGTCCGAATTTCCCCTGTCCGGTTTCTACAGCGAGTGGTGAAAATATCCGAACTCATCAACCATGACATGAAGTATAAACCTATAAGTGGCTTTTAAATTGTCTTGCATTTCAAGATGACCTTTTCATCTTTGCAAGTGGTTCAAAGAATAACATTAATAGGTTAAACACATTCTTGAATTTGTATTAAAATATATATGGTCAATCCATAAAAAAAACAAGCCTAATTGTTTCATCAAAATATTAATAACCAAAGATTTAGATACATTGAATAAGTTACTGGTTTTAAAAACAAACTTTTACCATTAAAATACTTTGAGGTTTTAGTTCACAATAGTAACAAGACAAGCCATTATGATGAGTTAGTAAGCAAAATTAGATTTAATAAAATATATGAATGGGATAGAAAGTCCCTTTCATTTGGTGGTAGATTAGTATTGATACAATCAGTACTAATGAAAATTCCCATATACCATATCCAATATTGTCACATTCCCAAAACTGTCTTAAGTAGAATTGAAAAATACTAAAATAGATTTATGTGGGGCTCTAAAGAGACAACTCAAGCTTTAATCTAGACAAACTGAAACTCTTTAAGTAAACCATATAAGGAATGAGGCCTTAATGTTAGAAAGCTTACTAACTTACAAACCATATTTTCATGTAAACTTTGATATAAATTTTGTGAAAACAAATCCATATGGGTTAGGTATATACATTCAGTATACTGTAAAAACATTCATTATTTATAAATTAATCCAAAATCTAAAGGTTCCAGAACTTGGAAGAGACTTAACTGTATGAAGAACACTCATGAACCTTTTATTATATGGAGCTTATGTAAAGGTAATTTGGACATTTTGTTAGATTAAAGGTTTAAACACGTCCATTAAGGTAATAAAATTATTATAAATTTTAGGTTTGGATATTTAAGTTTGTATGAATAACAATATGTAAATATGTTAAGTTGCAATAAATATTTGGTAAAACAAGGATTATATCATTCTGCTTATAACTTGTTTTGTCAGCCTTGCCAACCTTGTCTAACACGTCAAATTCATGCCTGCTAACAACAAAGAGAGGAGAAGAAAATATAACCATAGAGAAGTGGATACCAATTGTCATTAGCAAGACCATAACAAATTTAAAAAAATCAAGACTTTTAAGATAAAGGGCCACAATTTTTAAATGTTACAATAAATTTGAATCAAGAAGTGTATTAGTTGAGGTATCTTCAATATGAAGATACCATAGACGAAAACTTTACCGTTTTAAAGGAAAATTTTAAGCAAAGGCCCATCATAAAGTACTGAGAATGTATAAAATCTTTTGATTCAATAAAATTTCGATTTGATTAAAAAAACTGTGTGTATCATTTTACTTTTCATTTAACTGCAAATTTATGTAATCTTGCCATTATCTTTTCAATCCTTTATTTCGTACAACCATTTAATTTTTTGTATTCAACCCAAATTATATTCAGAAACCTCTACAATTAAAACCTCATAAAACCCAAAAACAATTTAAAACCTAAATGAAACAATATTAAATTAAAATTATAAAAAAAAAAGCATGGTTTGGAAGGAATAATAATATATAAAAAGTTCTACAAACATATCAAAACTCAATTTCTTTATATTGAGAAAGTGGTGATTAAATAACATTAAATCAAGAAAAAATTAATAAATCCGAATTAGACACGGAGCCAATCTCAGAATTTTACATATTCTTTACGTTTACTCACGGAGATCGATTTCAATGGGTGTAAGATTTAGTGCAAACTTCGAGGTTATGAAGCTGGTGTAAGATCTCTAATTCTATGGTTCTCTATATAGTTCTTCTTATTCATACAACAATTTTCATAAGTAAAACTAGCAAGTATGGATGGCAAGTAATCTTTCAAATATGATTTTGAAGCTGTTTATACTCACAGAGTTTTTTTATTATTATAAAATTTCATTAATTTATCTTCTAAAAGTCTAAAGTTTATTAAGGACTAAGTGTGCAAAATATTTTCCTGATATGTATTTGGTCGTGAGTGTTGTCTATTAAATTTTTATAATGATATGTATATACGTGTGCAGTAAATTATAAGATTATGATTTTTGTCTCAAACAAGATGAGGGTAAAATAGACTTTTACCTTATAGAGGAAATAAAAAAGTGGAGAAAAAGTTAAGAACATGCATAAAAAATCATAGAGGAAATATCATTTTCCTTATTATATTACTATAAATTTGTTTATGGGTGATATTATCCAGAAATAGTCATTCATGTTTTGTATTACCATATAGTATTCAAAATTTGAAGGTTACAAATAGATATCTAAACCATAAAATCACACAAAAATATCTATCTATTATAAGTAGGGTCTTTCAAATTATAAACTTTTTGAAACAACATAAAACCTTAGAAAACAAAAAAATGCAAACCTTTTACCTGAAGTTTAACCTCTCTCTAAAGCTCCGGTTTCCAATTTTAACATCCGATTTCAATAAATCTCTCTAGCTTAACCTACCAGTGCAAGTCATTACCTCTCAACCAATCAAGCTCAACCTCTCACCTATCTATAAAATCCAAAAATCAAAAGAAAAGTAACACATTAATTTGTCATCATCGTTGTGTAAGTTGCATGGTTTATGTCAAGTTTCAAAGTGTTGAAAACAATAAATATATGTTGTTTGTTAGGTTTATCTCTAAAATATATGTTTGTATTGTGATTTTTTTTATAAACAAAGGTTTAAAATTATAAATACTCTCCAGTTTTTGCATGTGATGTGTTTTATTTAGTCATCTGATTTGAATATATGGTCTGAAATCCTATTGTTTGCTTTTTTTAGTGTATATTTTGGGTTTAATTCAGTTCGAAGTTCAAAAATCACAACATTTTGCATCTTCAATGTCTGCCAATGCCACTTTTTGCATGGTTTAAGCTTTGTTTTTTCACATGTATCGCATATATGTGTGCTTTGTTTTTCACATGTATCGCATATATGTGTGCTTTATTTTTCACATGTATCGCATCTTCCTTGTGTGTTTGTGGATGACATACTTTTTTGGGGATGTCTAACATGTCTCTCATGTCTGGTCTTGCATTATTCAGATGTTAAAGGGTTTGCATCGCATCTTTCACATATTCATTATATCTGGTCTAGCAAATATAGCATCTCACACATTTCATTATATCGGAGTCTAGCATCTCACGCGAATTCATTATGTCTTATCCCGCATTTTTCATATATTCTAAAGCATTTAGCTATTTAGACCCGGAATTTTACATTCCGTTTTCTTACATATAAAATGACTCTTAAAGCATGCAATTTCATATTGGGTTTATTATGTATTCTAAATCTGATAGAACAAAAGAATATTAAAGATAAATACACACAAGTTACGAAAGCAACCCTATTATATACCATATTGAAGGCTACATATGATCTGCGTAAGGAGAATATGAAAATGAAGAAAAATTATCACATAATCATAAAAATCATCAAAAAATACAATTTAAAGGATGATGATTTTAAATTGGGGTCCAAACATGTTAATATAACCACCAAAGATGTGAGGACTATTTTGGTTTGAGGCACGGTGAGGGGGAAATACTTTTAAACTACAAAAGAGATTTCAAACTTTGATAAACTGATAGTGAAGAAACAAAGTCAATAATCGTTAAAACATGTTTTCTTGACGATAATTCAAGAAAACTAGGGAAGCATAAAACAAAACTAGTAATAAATAATATGATAATTGTATTATTTTATCATTGGTCTCGCATTAGTAGTGACGTTGGTATTGCATGTTTCAGATATAAATAAGCTTTCTCAAGCATCATATGTTATAGTTGTAGTAGTATTTCATGTAGTATTTTTTTAGTATTACGTGTTGTAATTGCGGTCATATCTCATGTAGTCTATAATTCTAGTCTCACATATTTTAGTTATAATAGTCTCACATGTTGTAGCTGAAGTAATCTATCATGTGTTATTTTAATTTAGTCTCGTATGTTGTAGTTGTAGTAATCTCGCATGTTATAGTTGTAGTAGCATCTCACGTAATACTTTGATCTAGTATTGCCTGTTTTAGTTGCGATAGTCTCGCATGTAGTAGTTGTCGTAGTCTTTCGTGTAGTTGTTTACTCTAGTATCACATGTTTTGGTTGTAGTAGCCTCGCATCTTTTTTTTTTATTTGTTGCAATCTCGTATGACTTAATACTTATTGTTTATCATTATGTTGTGTTTTATAGGATGTAATAAAGAAAATTAGTGTTATTGAGGGGGATCAATATGTAAAGGATGTGGTTATTTTGTTGATCTTGTATTTGTGCTCTACATTGTTTTCTTTATTATTAGAGGATATAATGGGTACAACATCGGTCTTTTATATTAAAGACCCTAAAAAATAAACAATTACGGTTGGCTCTAGCAATCAAGGAGAATATACTTGGGTCAAATCTTACTTATGTGAAAAATAAACTTGATAGTGTTATTTGATTTTTCTCTCTTTTAACAGGTAGTATATTGGTCTATAATTAAACAGAAAAAACTGATTTAATCATACTGATATTTATTTCATGTAACTATTCACCATGGAGCACACAATCATTACGCAAGAAGAATCTATTAAAGGCATTATTCCAAGATGCTACAAATGTTAGGGATTCGAATAAAATAAAACTTAGATTTGATTAAAAAATATGAAACATCCGAGAGATGAAGAGATTTCACATGTTCCAGTTGTAAATAAGCTTGCATAAGTATCGCATGTTGCATAGTAGTATTGCATGTAGTATTTGTTCCAGTATTGTATGTAGTACTTGTAGTAGTCTTTAATGTTGTGTTTTACTTCAGACTCACATGTTGTAGCTGCAATAGTCCCACGTATTTTATATAAAGTCTCTCATGTAGTATTTTGCTCCAGATTCACATGTTTCAGTTGCAGTAGTCTTACATGTAGTAGTATTAGTGGTCTATCATATATTGTTTTGCTCTAGAACCGTATGTTGTATTTGCAGTAGTCTCGCACCTCTTCTTTGTATTTGCTAAAGTCTCGGACTTAATATTTATTTATTATCGTTGTATTCGAATACTAAGATTAAATTTATCTTGTATCTGCATTATATATAGTCTCACATATAGTAATTATGTATTACGCATGTCTCGCATCTTTATTGTAACGATTGACCCAGTCTTGCACGCCACTTCATGTTATACATTGCACGTATCTCAATTAACACATGTTTTGCACAAAAAAGAAAAACATTAGAGCAAGACATCGATGAATGTACAACTTATAAATAAACACCATATGAGATGCAAGAGGTGGCTAAAACTGGTTGGGAAATTGATACTAATACAAGCAATTGATTGACATAAAAAAATACCACAAACTGACTAAGATACAAAGAGGAGAAAAACAGGAAGATCCAATTGTATGGTATAACCCAACATCATATTCAATAGTACTTAAATATGCGTATAAGTGATTAGATGGCAATTCCGAACGAAGATAAGCTAGACTATAAGGTAAAAGTGAATATAATCTCGCTTGTTTAATGACATTCAAAATCTAAGTCACATCTCGCATGTACTCTAATACATGTCTTTATGTCTCACGTGTTTTTTTATGTATGGTCACACATGCATGTACAACATGTCCCCCACTTGTTAGTATTACAAGTCTCGTATTATAACATTCGTCAGTCTCGTGTGACTAATTTTAACATTTCTCAATCTCGCATGTCTTTATTGTCATATCTCGCATGACTTTATCGTAATATTGCTCAGGTCTAACATATCTCAATCTTGCATCATGTACATCATTTTCCCCACTTTTTGTTTGGTAGTTTATTGCCCCCTAGATTTATAAGAAGATTAAATAAAGGGATTTTAAAGTACCAATCAAAGATTTGATGGAAAAGTTTCAAATACCACCTACAGGATAACACATTTTGGTCTTACAATAGTAAGTATAACTAAAATTAGATATCTATTTAAAAAAATTGTTTGTAATCTTTTTTCTTAATGTAATCTTCACTGGGCAATAAGGTCATTGTATAAAAAATGATTGACGATGTATTCCTCAATATGCCAGACATCACATATTAAGTGTTGATTCTAATTTGCACTATAGATAAAGATCAAATGAACTATTAGTCATTACTTATTATGGACCTTGAAAATAGAGAAACAACAAACCATAACTCACGGATACCTGCCGGTAATTACACACAAGACAAAATAAGAAAAACTATTGCAGCACTGGTAAGTATTACAAGTCTCACATTGTAACATTTCTCAACCTTGCATGTATTTATTCTCTGATATTGCATGCATTTATTGTTGGTCTCGCGATGTTACATTAAGTATCGCATGCCTTTATTGCCTAATCTCGCATGTCTTTGTTGTCTTATATCACATGAATTTATAACATGTCTTGCATTGATAAATATTAAAATTCTTGCATTATAACATTCTCCGAGTCTCACATGTTGCGTTATTTTATTGTCTGTATTGCATCTATTTATTATTTTTCTTATTTTAACATTATTTACAGGTGCACTAGCTCATGAAAAATAGAATAGTCGACTATGAGATTTTTGTTTGCGAATACACACGAGACTTTGTCAAGAATGGTTTTGTTTATAAATAATACGATAAACACATGTTTTACATTGAGGAGAGTAGAGATGTTTTATCATTTTCTTAATGATGACCAAACTAACATTTTTAGAAGTAAAAAAAAGTATTTTGCTATGTGGTTTTTTATAAGTAAGAACTGAAGTATTTGGTACACTTCAGTAATTCGTAAGTAATATATTTTGTAAGTAAACAAACATAATATATTTTTAAGTAAAAAAACATAATATATTTTATAAACTTAAGTATATTGTGACTTAAACTAAATTTTATTTGTGTCTCTTATGTTGTAGTTACAGTAGTCTTGCATGTAGTATTTGTTTAAGTATCGCGTGTAGTATTTGAAATATCCTTGCATATCTCAATTATGTGTCTTGCTTGTTGTAATTCCAATAATATTGCATGTAGCATTTGTTCAAGTGTCGTATGTAATATTTGTAGTTGTCTCGCATCTCTTCTTTATATTTGTTTTTGTCTCGCATCTTATTTGCTCCAGTCTTGCATGTTGTAGTTGCAATAGTCTCACATGTTGGAGGAGCAGTAGTCTCTTATGTAGTATTTTGCTCTAGTCTCACATATTGTAGTTTCATTAGTCTCGGATGTTGTAGGAGAAATAGTCTCTTATATAGTATTTTGATCTAATCTCGCATGTTGTAGGGGTAATAGTCTCTTATGTAATATTTTACTTAAGTATCACATGTAGTAGTAGTTGCACTAGTCTCGCATATCTCATTTGTATTTGTTGTATTTTTGCATTTTTTTCTTAACCATACAACTAGTCTACCATAACCATAAATGATACAATTGGTCTCTCGTCGCTTCTCTTACTATTAAAAAATGGAATTAATCTCCCATATGCCAAATACCAAATATCATGTATTAACTATTTAAGGGTTATTTTTAGAAACCCTTAATATCTCTAAAAAATACTATATTCTCTAGAGCATTATATAAGAGATAAATATATTATTGTCTTTCCATAGTGCTAAAGACAATATCAAATCTCTTCAAAATGTTAAATATAGTCCCTCCATAATAATAAAGAGGGTCTCACATTTAGCCATAACCTTAAAGTTAGTCTCGCATCTATCTATAATACTAAATTTGGTATTTAGCCATAACCTTTAACATTGTCTCACATCTCTCCATAATAACAAACTTGGTTTTGTAAGTACGATTACTTGGTGTCACATCTAATTACGATAAAAAGATAACTTGTTTCACATGAAAAATAACAAACATTTTATAACATAAAAATTACAGTATTCCAAAAAGTCTTTAAAATATAGGTGAAAAATTAAAATTACAAAACATGAAAAATAAATATCAAACATTTAAAACACTTCTTCGCAAGACCACCGATTATGCCCGGACTTTGAACAATGGATACACTTCATCTTTCAGGTTATTATTTCTCATCTAGACAAAGTATGTTTCTTCTTATGCCTTCTAGTTCGTCTTTTTAAGTTAGGATTCGGAATTTCTGGTGATTCGTTAAATCTTTTTCTTTCAACAAAATTAGTTAAATCGAGTATGCTAAAATAGTAATTTGACCTGTAATATCTGGTATAAAATTACTCAATATATGTCATTCGGTCTTCTTGAGCCGAATGTATTACAACAAAAACATAAGAATATGGAAATCAATCTTGTTTCCAAACCCCACAAAAATTTTCAAAATACAGTAAATTAACAATCATAACAGATTAAGAAGGACTTCATATATCGATGCCAAAAACTTACAAGCTAGCTATGGACAACCTTATTCACCATTGACGTTAAGCTTATTTTCATACTCATAACATAATTTATTACTCCAACATAACTCATTTGCACAACGTCATGAAATGTGAGTGATAAATAAGATTACAATCTTGTCAATTAATTCCACAATAGGTAAACTACATAGTTATTTAATATGATAGTTAAAATTTGGTCGAAGAATATGTTATGGAACCATTTCGTTTCCCTTTCACAAATGCTTGAACATTTATCATGAGGTAATTTATCAAGAAAATTAATATATTTCTGACCTCATTCACTAATAAACAACTCAAGATTTTATTAAACATGTCTACCCTTAGAGCACAAGCGCACTGATTAAACCTATAAACCATATTAGACTTTACTTTGGGTATGTACGACTGAGAGCATACTTCAAATTCCCAACAAGATGAAATTTACAATAAGCATGATATAATTTTATATAAAAGACGGAAACATTATTAATGATACCTAAATGACGATCTGAAATAAATACGATTTTATGTTCTAACAAATGAGGTTTTAAACTCTCTGGAAACCATAACTAATTATCAACATCTTCACACCCAAAAATACCAAATGGTAAAAGAAAAGTATCTGAAAATCAAATTTAAATGGTATCATATGTATCACATCTCACAACTATCCTTATATAGGTTTGACACTTATATTTGTTCACGAATCGCATGATTATTATAGTTTATCTCACATACACAAGCTTGTATGGATCGCAAGTTTATGAGAGAGAACTATTATAACCTGGTCTCCCAAGAAGCATTTATGATATACAAAAGTATCCATTTCGTATGTATATTATATACTAGTCTTGTATCACGTATGTATATTATATATTGGTCTTGTATATATCATATACAAATGCATGATGACTCACACCTATCCTTATATAGGTCTCAAAATTATGTTTTCTCACAACTTTCAATTAAAAATATAATATATCTCTTATCTCTCACATAAAAAGGTCATATTGTCGTATCTCGTATGAAGCATATATGAGATACCATAAAAATGGTCTTGCATGCAGTATTTATGAGATATTAAGGTCTTGCATCTCACAAGTAATTTTATATCATGGTCTCACATATCATTAAGACTGTTAATGGGTGAGATAATAAAGTCTTGTATATCGCATATATAGTATATGCTGGTCTCAAATATCATTAGGAATCTTACTAGACTTATCAACCCAATAACTCGTCTGAGACCGGTCTGGTAAAACTCGTATGAAACCGATCTGATAATGTTATCAAACCGTTAACGAACCAAAGTTTAAACTTAGACCAATAAAACCGATAAAAATACGGTCAAAATTTTATTTTTAATATATATAATTTTATTTGTAATAATTAATATCCAAATAAAAAAGTTTATTATTAATATATAAATAAAACATAATAAATTATACTAACAATCAATCAGTTATAACATTTTATAATTTATTTATCTTTTATGTATAAAAGAGATATTACTATTAATATATAAATAAGATTCAATGGTATAAAGTTTTAGACTTCCAACAAAATATTGCGAGTTCGAGCCTCACGTGGTGGAAAATAATTAAATCTTTTAAATTGTTGAACCAAGACCAAACTTGACCGATTCGTTTGAATCAGACCGGTCTCGGTCTGAAAGCTCAACCCGACTCGCTTATGGAATCAGGTCGAGCTTTAAAATATCAAATCCAGATTAGTCCTTTCCGGTAACAGCCTATATATCGCAGATATGTTATATTATGGTCTCGCACCTAGCCTATACAAAAATGATTATATCTAGCATCTCTCATATACAACAAAATAAACTTGTTTCGTGTATAATTCAAGTAAATTTGTCTATACAGTCCAACACGTGAAACTTATTATTATTACAATTTTTTCCTATGACATAAATCAATACTTTTTTCTGCTTATCTGTGAAATTTGTTTTATCACAAATAATTAGTATAGATGACAATAATGAAAAACTTGAAGATAATGCATGAATGTTATGAAACACCACTTGAAATAATATATCGAAGTTTATTCCATATTGATGGTATGGTGGAAATTAGAAGAAAGAAACAACGATAAAACCCTAACTTGAGAGAAATAAGTCGACTTAGAGAAATAATTCTCAAAATTCAATTAATCAAAGTCCGCGTCAAAATAGGGTATAAGATACTTTATATAACAACTACCCAAAACCCTAATCCCAAATAAAGAAAATTACATAAATGTCTTAAAATAAAACAAATAAAAATAACGCAAAAATATAAAAACTGGGTTTTGAAGGCTTTATGGGTCGAATTTGGGTATCAAACTTAGTGAAAAACCACATTTTTTAAATTTGACGGGCTCGTCGAAATCTTCTATTTGAGTACCTATTTGACCCAATTCTGATACTTGAGCGAGAAACCCGTTTGTCCGCAGTTTTAGCTACATCATCTTCGATCTGAATGATGTCCTTGATCTTCTTTGATTGAAGGTATGCAACCGTAAGTTTCTTTCGGGCCTCATCTTCCATACTTTTATAGAAGCTCATATTGCTTGCTTGTTCAGGAAAAAATGGTCTCACTCGACAATAAAACCGGATACTTCCTTTGAGGTCATACACCTCATTGTAAAGCTTACGATTTCCTCAATAATTTTATGATAACCAGAAGTAGCATGAGCTAGTTCCTGGATATGCGTACTAATATAACTGAACTCTTCAAGAAATTGATTTTACATAAATTGCATCCCAACTTTTGTCATATGAAGAGTACTTTGTAACTCATCAACATCTTTTTGTTGTTGATCAGATATAAATTTATGTTTTACCAGTTTACTTTTCATTTGCTCTTCAAGAATTTGCTTTTCGTGATTCGAAGACTCTTTCTGATTCAAGTTAAAAAAATTGGCTTGGATCTTTTCATCACTAACAGAAGGTTTTCTGCAATTAAAAATAACATGTTATAACAGTTTGGATTGGTTTATAAATCGATGCTCGAACTCCTCTACAACCTTACTCAACAACGATTTCACCAACTCATTTTTTATTTTTATTGGCCGCCAATGTAAAGGTCCCAGCCCCGATATCATGAGCAGTTCTTGGTGATAAACCAATCAGATCAGACGACTTTCGGTTTAGTTTCTCATCATCATATTTATAGCAGACCGGTTTGTCAAACACCGGAGTCAGACACAGTTTTAGCATCACAACTAAAATCGGTAACTAGTACAATATGAGTATGAAACTCATTAGCTGGTGGTGGTTTTGGAGACACTACTCTAGATGACACCAATATAAACTTACAACCATCTTTCAGAAAACTGTATCAGTTCATTCTACCATCATAAGTAGAATTCCTATTAAATCACCATGGACGTCCTAAAACAAGATAGCAAACATTCATAGTAACTATGTCCTACCATGCTGTATCTTTGTAATTAACAACATAAAATGCAATTAGGCATCATTTGAAAACTATTACCTCAGTATACTCTATCAGTCCTGATAGTATGCACGGGTATGGAAGAGCTTTAGTCTTCAACGCTAGTTTCTACATAGCCTCATCTAAAATCATATTTTCAAAAATATTTGAATCAATTACAAACTTGCAAATTATTCCTCCAATTGTGCAAGTAGACTAGAAGATTCATTCTATATTCTAGCCCTCAATTCGAGAGGTGTATGAAACATGATTCTCATATCCGCGGAGTAGGAATTACTGTACTTTGATACAAAATGTACAAACTTGCAAATGATTCCTCCAATTGTGCAAGTAGACTAGAAGATTCGTTCTATATTCTAGCCCTCAATTCGAGAGGTGTATGAAACATGATTCTCATATATGTGGAGTAGGAATTACTGTGCTTTGATACAAAGTGATGGTGTGACATAATTAAAAGAAAGAAACAACGATACAACCCTAACCCTGGGTTAGAGAAATAAAGAGACTCAGAGAAGTATGCGTCAAAATAGGATATAATATGCTTTATATAGCAACTATCCAAAACCCTTATTTTAAAGAAAAAATTAATGATATATCTAAAAATAAATTAAAATAATGCATAACTATATAAATTGGATTTTAAAGGCTTTTATGGGTCAAATTTGGGTATCAAACTTTGTGACATATGACATTTTTGAAATATGACGGGCTAGTTAAAATCTTCGATTTGAGTACTTGTTTAACCCAATTTTGATACTTGAGCGAGAAACCAGTTTTCCGCAGTTTTAGCTACATCATATATGGTAGTCACTCGTAATATCAGGACTCTTCAGTCTTTTAAAATATCTTTTAATCATATTAAATAAAATATAACTACTTCCGAAAACTCATCTCATAGGTTTCTCTAAAGCATTTCATAAGAGACGATAAAAGGTATTTAAGCTGTAGTCATATTAACAAAGGATTTTACACTCATTGATGTAAAGTTATTTTTTGGTATAATAGTTACAAAAATATCTTTAGTAATCAAATCAGATGTCAAATGTTTCACATTTTCTTTGTAAAAACTAGTGTTACAAGTAGGCAGCTCAACAAGAGAAACGATTGCAGTTTGATGATTTTGTTTAGAAATACACACTTGAAGTCTAGATATTGCTTACCTGCATTGCACAATTAAAAAATAGTTGCAAATATAACATTTATAAAAAGTAATCAGGTCTCGCATCTCTGATTGAAAAATAAAATGGTCTCGCATATGATACATGCATAGTCTCACATATATCAAAATTATATAAAAGGTGTCTTGCATCTTGAATTTGGGAGCATAAAGAGGTCTCGCATCTATGATGCATGCGCATGTCTCGCATATATCATATAGTACATGTTATAGTCTTGCATCTTCCTATTATAGTCTCGCATATCAATATTATGATGAATGTGCAAATCTTGCGTATATAGGTTTCGTATATATGATGGGCGTATGTCTCGCATATTTCATATCATACCCATTATAGGCTTGAATCTACTTAGTATAGTATATCATGTATCAACGTTATGATGTATGCGCAAGTCTCACATATTCCATGTATGTCTGTCTCGCATCTTTTTACCTCGACGTCTCACATCTTCCAAAACCATACCTACAAACTGTAAAATCAACTTTCCAAAGATTTCACAATCTAAAATAACTTTTAGCTTAAGAAAAACTAGAAAACCATGAGGTTATAACTAATTAGCAAAAGAAAGGTAGATGAAAACTTACTATTACGAATCGGACACAAATTTGATCTTCGTATTCTCTCAAAACCGAATCTCACACGAATCTGAAAACCAAATCGAATCTCAAATATAATCTTTGTATTCATTCACCGAATATGAAAGAATGCAATGATTTTAAGCCTCTGAAGTGAAATATAAAAAAAATGAAATTGAGATACTAGTATTTGTAAAATAAAGAAAATTATTTTTAAGTTACTCAATCTTTCTCTAAAATAAATTTTATTTTGAAAAACAAAACTATATAGTTGGTTGAAGATGTTTAAAATATTATTAAAAAATTGAATATCAAATAAAAATTAAGTATAAAAAATAGAAATTAAATAAATAATAGGGAAATGACACACTAAGTACCTTTTAACCAAACCTATTACAACCTAGTACCCCAAAATGGGTTAATGCTCACTTAATACCCATCTCATTAAACATATCCACTTCTAATACCTTTTCTTTTTTTAATACCAAGATTACCCTCAACCTAGTATATAAGGTTGATTTGTGAAAAATTAGGGTTTTTTTTGTTACAGCCCCCATTCTATTTTTGAATTTTGAAATTCAAAACAGCCTCCACTCTTACTCTTCTTCTCTCTCTCCTCTTCTTCTCTCTTTCTCCTCTTCTTTTCTCTCTCCATCGGCGAACCATACAACCACCGTCGAACTAGTCTTAATCACCGGCGAACCATACAAACACCGAGGTCCTGCGTTCCTCTCACCGGCGAGCTGTTTTTTTGACGAACTGTCGAATATCGCCGGTGACATTTCCAGTCCTATCGAACATGACGAACCTTAACTTTTCGGTAAGGTTTAGCAGTGTTCTTAGTCCGATCAAACATGACATGTTTTCTGTTTGTTCGAGGGATCGGAATCACTGGAGTCGATCCATTAAAAATTGAAGTCCGATTGTTTGATAGGCTGTTTAACAGTGAGGTAGGAATTCTTCCTTCTTAAACCTTTTATTCTATATCTTCTCTATATTTACACCGAATCAGTGATGACCCATACAAAAGATTCTTAAAATATGGTGTTTGTTACTTCAGAATCCTGCTGAACTTGATGACTGGCTTGGGGACCTCAACCCAAAATCCAAAGTGGTGATACCTGATGCATATGTTGTACCATTACTAAGAGATGCTGTAGTTGGGGACGGATTCCAGTTCGAACGGCTGTAGTTTTCTCTATATTTGCGATTTATGCCTTGTATACAGTGCTAGATACAGTATGAGACATTGCTAGATACAGCATGAGACATTGCTAGATACAGCATGAGACATTGCTAGATACAGCATGAGACATTGCTAGATACAGCATGAGCTTTCGAGGTATTTATGGGTAGTTTCTTTCGAGGGAGCTTCAAGCTGTGTTGGGTACTGCAAAATGGAAGGTGCAAAATGGAGATGGAAAAAGGAGTAACTGAAGAAGTGTCGTTTTCATTCCTTTCGTTACCATAGTTCATGTACCTTCTTTAAGTTATTGCATTGTATATATAAACTGACTCACTGTTTCAATCCAATTAAGCTGTTGTGATTCAATTCAACATTTTGATTATGTCATAGCCAGTCCCCTTGTGGTCGATGTTTCAAATCGGGGCATAATAGGAGGTCATGTGATGCTCCGTTCTAAACATTATTTACCGACTTTTTGTAACATTTTACATCTCAAAGATAAGCACTCCTTATCTTTCGACTTATGTTTTGTACACTTTTAACATTTACATGTTCCATGTCTGTTTCTTTCTGACTATGATATCTATTCACGTATACATTGCTATCTATGCTTTTGTACTCTGATAGCCACTCTATTCACCATTGATAGATTCTGGATTTTGCATCTAACAGCTACATCAAAGTATGTTTACTGTTGTCGTTTACATCCATCTGATACTTTACTTACATTTGTTAAAGATGTACTTCAAATCTTTCATGCCTGATTCATCTCAAAGATAAGCACTCCTTGTATTTTGACTTACGTTTCTTACACTTTTAACATTGACACGTTTCATGTCTGTTTGTTTCAGACTCTGATATCTATTCATGTGTACATTGCTATCTATGCTGTTACAATCTGATAGCCCCTTTATTCAACTTTGATAGATTATGTATTTTACATCTAACAGATAAATAAAAGTATGTTTTCTGTTTCGTTGTTCATCCATCTGATATTTTGCTTACATTTGTTCAAGAGGTTTATCACATCTTTCATGCCTGATTCATCTCAAAGATAAGCACTCCTTGTATTTTGACTTATGCTTCTTACACTTTTAACATTGACACGTTTCATGTCTGTTTGTTTGAGACTCTGATATCTATTCTTGTGTACATTGCTATCTATGCTGTTACAATCTGATAGCCCCTTTATTCAACTTTGATAGATTATGTATTTTACATCTAACAGATAAATAAAAGTATGTTTTCTGTTTCGTTGTTCATCCATCTGATACTTTGCTTACATTTGTTCAAGAGGTTTATCACATCTTTCATGCATGATTCATCTCAAAGATAAGCACTCCTTGTATTTTGACTTATGCTTCTTACACTTTTAACATTGACACGTTTCATGTCTGTTTGTTTCAGACTCTGATATATATTCATGTGTACATTGCTATCTATGCTGCTACAATCTGATAGCCACGCTATACAAATTTGATAGATTATGTATTTTACATCTAACAGATAAATTAAAGTATGTTTTCTGTTTCGTTGTAGATCCATCTGATACTTTACTTACATTTGTTAAGACTCTGATATGTATTCATTTATACATTGCTATTTATGCTGTTATACTCTGATATCCACTTTATTCAACCTTGCTATCTATGCTTACATCTTATACATTAGGTCTACATACACTGTTCTTTTAAATTTACCATAACTCTGATATCTTAGTTTTCCAACATTGCTATTCTTTTAAATAACTGCAAGTAAAACTGCTTCCTTCAACTGCACAGGGTTTGTGTTTCGTTACAGTCCAAAAAAGCATAAACAAACGTTAAACACAACAAAATATAAACCAACAGTTCCATGATACTACATCGACATGTTCAACCCTAATCAGAATCATCTCCATCAGATTCCTCCGCCTCTTCTTCCTCTTCTTCTTCTTCCTCTTCCTCCGCCTCTTCTCCACCAGGTTCAAACCCATGGTGTCGGACTGTAAACTATACACAAACACTGATAGATAATGCAACCAATATTGCTAGATATGGACCAACCCTACGTAAACTCACAATGCTTACAACAACAAGTGTGATAAGCTATCTTCTTTTCTGAAGATGTCAGTGCTGTTGCTGTTGGCCGATCATTTCGAAATGATGTTGAATTAGGCAGGTTTACAGATCCAGAGTTCAGTACAGATCTAACAGCCGCAGCATCACTTAAAAGCAAGAGCAACTTTTGTAAACCACCCTGAGCATCACAAGCATCAAGAACATCTTTGAATACGAATGCAGCAACAAAAAACAGAGACAGTATGTAGACGAATCGGTTCGACGGAATTAAGCAAGAACAGAGACAGTACCTGGTTCGGTTCGAAGAAATAAGGAATAACAGAGTCGCTGGTCGACGGTTTCGTTCGTACCGGAGGAAACTTCGTTCTGGTTCGACGGTCGCCGGTGGTTGCTCGAGATATCGGAGCAAAGACGGTGGAAGCGGTTCGTAGAGATATCGGAACAGAGTGTGGTCTGGCTTCGCCGGAATGTTGTCGAAGGTGAGGTCTGGTTTAAAAAAAACTTTTGGGTTTCCTCTGGTTTCACGTGTTTCTCTCTCCTCAAATTTAGAAATGTGAAAATGGGGGAATTGGAACCTAAAAGTCTGATTAGAAGGTGTGAAAAAAGTGGGTTTCAAGAAAACAACCCCTTTTATACCCTTGAGGGTATAATTGTCCATATATTGGCTCTAGGTAGTTTATGAAACTAGTCCAAAAACGGGTACCATTTTGGTATTTGATAGTTGAGAAGGTATTTATGGGTACTTTTCTCTAAATAATATTGATAAATAAGATATTATAAAGATTGGTTTTGGATGCCATTAAATACAATATTTTTATTTATCTTTTTTATATATATATTATATATTATATATTTTTACAATATATTTCGCATCTTGTAGTTTATGAAAACATTATCCTAAAAATTCAAAATTTTACATGAAATTATTTTAAAACAGCTGGACGTGCTATACTAAGACCTCAAATTCGCATGCTGATTTAGAACATTTCTTCTTAAATAATTGCTCTAAGACTAAAAGATATCTAGAACATTTCTTCTTAAATAATTGCTCTAAGACTAAAAGATATCTCCAACTTACACTAAAACTTCACACCCACGCCTTAATTGATGGTAAATTGTTAAGGTAAGTTAAGCGTTCTTTTTTATATTAAATTTTATTTGGAATATCTCATCTACTATTTATTTAATAGTTTAAAATAATTATTTATTATATAATATCAATTTTTTTTACATATTAATTATTTTTCAACTTATTTTTTAAGATATTTTATTATCTGCTTTAATACCGAATCAAACTTTAAATTGTTATGATCTAAAATGCATGTCATCTAATAGTTTATTGGTTCCAAATAAATTACTTATCTCTTTAAAAATAGTCTGTGTACAATGTATCTTGTTTGTATGAAAAGAACTTTCAAATAAAGTAATATAATGTATTTGAGCGTCGGATTATAGCAATGTTATATAGCAATTTTTGATTTAATAATATGTGTTTTATGTGCATGTCTATTGAAACAATATGGTTTAATAATTCTAAGACGCAATCTTTTGAGTTTATAAAACACATTTTTTATTCACAATTATTTTAATATCGGATAAATATGACGTTTTGATAATTGTGAAATATGCATCTTGATAATTGTAAAATACGGTAATTGTAATTGTAGAACATGGCATTTTGATAATTGTAAAAAAAATTGTAAATGTGTAGTGTTCAAATATGTATTAGATATTTTCGAACTAAATGATCAAATTGAAATCCGTTTTTTGGATTAGTTTTGAAAACTTTGAAGGTATGATCAATTTTGTTTTAACCAAATAAGAAGAGTTGGTTAGAAGAATTTTTAAGTTTAGATAGTGTTGTGGTGAGTTTAATAATTATTTGTAAAGTAGTAATGAAGATTTTGTGGTTATGTCATCACTTGTTCATCGTTTAGGTGCTCTATCGATTAATATTGACATAATTGAAGATGTGGTTAATCGAAATAGTTGGAAATATTGCTTTAAGTTTATTTATAATTGTGGATGATAATTTAGTTAGTGGTGAAACTAGTTTTAATATTATTATTTTTTTCCATAAAAAACAACTTGCTACCATTAGTTGGATTGATAGAATTGTGTTGGACAACGTTTTGAGGAAGATGATATACCTTTAGAAATTGTTTTGTCTCGTTTTCGATGGAGAATGCTTCGCGTCAAAAGTATATGTATAATACAATATCAAAACTATGTGTTTATCACGATAAATAAAATCTCAAACAGATATACATTGAGACTAATACAACAATCTATAACCTCACTAGCTTCATGGTCATTAAGAAGTATATTGGCTTACATACGTGTGAGAAAGATTTTTTTAAAAGAAAGTAAGAAGTGATGAGGTATGATTTTGCTTTAGTAAATTGTTAAGGATAAATTCTAGAAAGAGAAAGAGCTAAGGAGTTTTTAGAGAGAGAAAACACAAGCACAAATGAGTTTCTAAGTAAAAAGTGTTCAACCCCTTTATTAGAGTAGTCTTGCCATTTATATAGAGGAGCCAAGACTTAGTCTCAAACTGAAATCTGTTACAAAAGTGGGCTAATTGTTGTTTAGTCCTCAACAATTATACATAGTCACAAATATTCCCTAAAACTTACACCAGTCACAAATTAAGGACAAAAATTACATTACTTACAATTAAATCCTTAATTTTACATTATTTACAAATTAGTCCTTAAAATCCTATTTCCATATCAGAAGCCCCCCTAGTTCTCATGTCAGTAAATGAATGAGAACTAAAAAGTCTTCAAATCCAATTATCTTCGAATCTTAATATCTTCAAAAACTTCCATATGCTGTATAACCTGTGAAACTTAAAACAATCATTCGAAACATATTCAAATCAGATATATAATAAAACAAAATTACCTCGAAACGGTGTAATAAAATGTTTCCTTGAAATCATAATTGAAATATCATGTAAATAGAAATCGTCCTCGAAATATTGTGTATATAGATCGTCTTCGAATAGTCATCTTCGAATATAACCGTTACGCATATGAATGTAACCGTTAAATCCATCATAACCCTAGATGTATAGCTGGATAGATGTCGAGCATCTGATTAATTCACCGATTTGTATTCCAACCTATCATCATAAAGGTCTTTCCACATTCACACACCTTAGTATAAATACAACCTTTGCTTCATTTTTATTCTCATCACACACAAACCTTTTTAGAGAGAAGTTAGAGCTTTTGGCTACCTTCATCATGTTCTTCCCATTTTCTCAGTATTTTTGTCAAAAAATTCAAGTTTTTCGATAAATCTTCATCCTCTCCGATCAACCCTCACTTGGTTTATGAGAAAGAAACCAAGAACCAAAAAATCAAAGGCCACCCTACCCAAATCACCAGAATCTCCAAACTCTGACAGTAATTTAGTCTTCGGATCATATGACTACTTTTGTATTACACAAAGGGTTGAAGAATATAGAAGAGCAGGATTGATTCGAGAAGGTACAATTGGAACTACTATTGAAAATTTCGACTACGGTAATTTCGATCCCACTAAAGTTCCCGTTCTTTCGCCTTCTCCCATAGTCGAAGAACAACCATCAACCAAAATATCAGGTCATAAAAAACCTAAAGCCTCCTCGTCTCAGAGTAAAATTTCTCCTTTGATTACTAAAAAATCTCCTCCAAAACCAAAGGCAAATAACCCCTCCTCAAAACACACCTCAGTAACAAGAAAAAGAAAAACTTTCATCGCCATGGGAAATTAATCAACAATTATCCGAAGTCCTTCCCGTCCAAATACTAATAATCCTCCTCAAAGAGAAGTAATAGAAGAAGCTCCTCGAATTACTAACCCTTCTTCAGAGACTATTATCCCAACTTCTCAAAACCCTCGAGAAGAAACTTCAAAGGCCAACGAAGTTGATTCAGAGGCTACAAAAACTGATCTCAAAGTTGATTCTGACGATGGGAACTCAACGAATACTCAAAAACCTTAAGAAGACACAAATGCTTGGTTTATTTCCGAAGATAAAAAGGCAAAAATTGGGAGAAATCTTGAAGCAAATACATTATCGCTTTAAAAAAAGTCCGCTACATATACTATAAGGATAACCAGGTTTTGGCTCTGAAAATACAATGGGGAATGAGAGAAAACATAACTCTTCGTCTACCAAAAGAAGGAGAAACTCCCCTGGATTGCAAAGATGATGAATTAATAGTCTATCCTAAAATCATAAACTGGGGTCTTCGGTTTCCACTAGATCCAATGATTGTGGAATACTTCGAACTCCTCAGCTTATGCCCTACCCAGGTGACACCAAATCAGTGGTTCACCCTTATATCAGTGATCATGGCATCTCGACTGTCCAAAATTCCCATCAGTATCAAAGATTTCATCTCACTGACCCAATTGTCAAAAGTTCCGAAGCTTCCCTTTTACTACATCACCTTGATGGATGACGTCAAGATCACCGATGATCTCTTAGAGGCTGACAAATTCTAGAAATAGAAATTTGCCTTTATATCAGGAGTGTGGGAAAATGGAAAAAGTGATTTTCGAAGCCAATCCTTCAAAACTAACTCTCGTCTGGAGAAGCAATCGTAAGCTCTTCGAAATTTTTATGTTATGATATAAAATTTACCTTTTCTTTTTTCCTTAACTTTTTGTTTTACTAATTTATTTCAGAAATTTTGAAGCGTTACTCAACACGTCGAAAAGCTGCTAAAGAGATCTTCCAATAACTCGCTGCTTGGGCTGCTAAGGAATGGAATAATGCATTTCATACTGCCTTTCAGCCCATCAATTTCCTCCATTGTCATAAGTTCCCAATCAGAGAAGGTGGCTTGCCTCCTCAAGATTTAACATCAGAACCGGATCTGAAGCTTGTCTGCCAACGAATATCTCAACGTGACTACAAAGTCTTCCTTCCCATTCGCAACAGATCGAACAACCATCTCCAAAAAAAGAAGAAAGAAAAAGCTGTCAAAGAAAAGAAGGGTAAAAAAGTAGCTAGCACATCTAGTGCTAGCCCTTCCACACCATCGTAACCAAAGCGTCGAAAGTGAAAAACTACAGAACGACCTCTCTCACCTATCGAAGAGGGAAAAGACCAAGAACTGTCATCGAAGAAAAATAAAAATTCCTGTGGTTCCCAAGGAAAGAAAAAGAAGCAAATGAGAATCACTTCGTACGCTTTGGTTGACGAAGAAGAAGTCACTGTTGCTGAAAACCAATCAAACAAAGACAATCCTGTCATAGTCATCGACGATAGCACCTCCAATGGAAATCAAGCCACTACACCTTTCGATCCCGAAATGTTTATCAACTTCGAAAACACCGAAGCACTTACTGGTGAAGAAGACCATGTTCTTTAAGTCATCCAAAACCATATGCTTGACTTTGGGAGACCAACACCAATCGAAACCTCTCTAGAAACTACCCGTTCTCTTGAACCTATCACCCCTATGATTCAAGGTCCTATCACATCAGAACTTCATCTTCCTCTTCCAAATCCTGTAATCGCTGTCGCACTTCAACCATTTGCCGAGCTTGATACTACAGCAAAAACACTTGCTTCCCAAGTCGAAGCTTCTCAAAACCATCTAAAGCAGCTGGCCAAAGATATGGTTTACTACAAAGAAGCTTACGAAGCTGAGAAAAAGTTTAGAGAAACTTTGCATGGCAAGGTAATTGAACAATTTCATGGTTATGAAATGGTAAGGTCCAAACTTATAAAGGGTTCTCTCTGCATGGAGAATCATCTGTGAATCACCCACATTGTGGATACAGAATTGCTGACGAATTCTCACGAAGCAGAAATAAACAAGCTCAAGGCTAATCATGCTACTGAACTGGCCACCGAAAAATCCAACTCCAGTAAGCTTCAAAATTCTCTTACTCTTTGTGAGACAAGAAACAAAGAACTAACCGATGAAATTGATAAATTAAAGAAAGATTTCGAAGCAGAGAAAACTACTGTTGCTGCTGTTGCCGAGGCTGAGCTTTCAAAGGATATACAAACAACTATCAACATCGGAAAATAATATGCAACAATACTCCTTCTTCGAGAACTTCACGTTGCTTATCCAAAAATTGACCTTACAAGTTTTTGGAACGACATCTCTGGATAAAAACGCCCAAGTGAAGCTTTCGATCATGTTCCTGGATCATCATCCTCTGAAGATGACTCGTCCAAAGAGGAAGAGTCTTCTGATTAATTTTATCACTTTTTTGTCTTTGTCAGATTAGAAATTTCCTTTTGTACCTCAACGGATTACTCTAAATGACAAATGGTTCTCTATGTTTTATCATTCTCTTTGCATATTATTCGATGCTAAATTTAAAAATAAAATAACTACTTACAACCTTAAATACCTTAACAAAATTGATGAATGCAGTAGCTCTTCGAAAAAATCTCAATATGCAGTTCTTCGAAAAAATCTCAATATGCAGTTCTTCGAAATAAAAATGTAATGTAGTTATTAAACATGGTTGTTTCTTCAAAAAGTGTCATAAACACTTCAGAACATTCTACTCTTAACTAATCTCAAAGGTTATCAATCTTTGAAGATTTGTTAAGATATTATTCAAACATTTTTAAACAACCATTGGCCAAAAAACGAACTTTATTGATAATGTTGAATATGTACACGACGCCTCGTTAAAACCTTCCTGGGCCAACAGGTTAAGAAAGAGTGCGCCACTCAAACAAAAATTCCAAAGTACAAAAATATATCTACTCCCAATAAAGCTTCAAGTGTTGGATATTCCACGGATGTTGAAGCATCCTCCCCTCGAAATCACAAATACGATAAGACCCCGACTTGATTCTTTCAACAACTGTATAAGGCCCTTCCCAATTCAGAGCCATTTTTCCGAGGTTCTTCTCCTTTGTGAGCAAGAAAACATTTCACAACATCTTATCATCTTCTTTAAATTCTCTTCTCTTTAGCTTCGTATCATATCTATTTCTCATAAGAGTTTGATAATGAATTACATTCAAATGAGCTCGAACTCTTTTGTCCTCAATTAAATCCAAATTATCCCTTCGAATTTCATCATTAGACCTTTCAGAATATTGAGATATTCTAAAAGATAACATTGGGGATGACTGCATCCATACCATATGCCAAAGCAAAATGAGTCTCTTTTGTAGCCTTTGTTGGAGTTGTTCGATAAGCCTAAAGCACCTCTTGCAAATGTTTGGCCATTTTCTTAATGTCCCCGATAAATTCTTCTTCAAGCCATCTAAAATCGCTTTGTTTGTCACTTCCACTTGTCCATTAGCTTGAGGATGAAAAAGTGTAAAAAACATTGCTGAATTCCTTTAGAAGTTCAAAATGCAGCCATTTCCCTATTATTAAACTAAGGGCCATTATCTGTTGTACTCCTCTGAGGAACCCCAAAACGACAACATATACTATTTACAATAAATTTGATGACATCCTTTGCCTTTGTTCCTGATAACGGTTCTGCCTCTGCCCACTTTGTAAAATAATCAACCGCTACAATTATCATCTGTCTTCCCACAGAAGCCATCGGCAAAGTTCCCACCAAATCAATTCCCCACCTATCAAATGGTACCGCCTCAGATATAAACATAAGTGGTACTGCTGGTCTGTGAATAGCATTGGCAAATCTCTGACAAGTATCACAACCTCAAACTAAATTCTTTTGCATCGTTAATAATTGTAGGCCAATAAAACCCTGCAAGTAAAACTCGACGTGATAAAGCTTTGAACCCACAATGAGCTGACCCTTCACCATCATGCAACTCTGACAATACTTCTTGTGATTCTTGCTTGCTTAAACATCGTAATAATGGCATGCTCAATGTATTTTTATATAAAATCCCATCCAGAACTATATATCAGAAGGCTTTACCCCTTAATGTTTTGGCCAATTGTGAATCATCTGGCAATAGTCCTTGAGTAAAAAAATTAAGGATATCTGATCGCCAATCGCGTCGGCTTTCATCAGTGGTAAACAATTCTTTTATGCATTCACATTGGCTATATTGAGTAACAATTGAAGGATTTTCTTGTAGCAAAATCCAAGGACATTCTTCCATGTAAGTAACATTTGCTAAAGAACAACCACCATGTTACTTATTCTCCAAATATATTCCACAACAACGTTGTCAAACAGAAACATTAAATTCTGAAGCTCCCAAATATACAAATTCAAATGATCCTTCCTTACTTCGGAAAATCCAAATACCTGATTTGCTAATAACTAAGAATCCGTTTCCAAGCGTACTGAAATTGCCCCACAAAATTTTGCCAATCTCAAACCTGCCAAATGAGCTTCGTATTCAGCTTCATCGTTTGAAGCATGAAAGCCAAATTTAATTGATTGAACCATTGTCTCTCCCATCAGATCTATTAACTGAACCCCAGCACTACACCCTGAAATACTGGATCCTCCATCTGTTCGAACAACCCACCTCGAATTAATATGTATGGTTTTTTTTAGTTTTTTCCTCATCTGATCGGCTTGAGTGGAACTCAACAAAAAAATATGCTAGTGCTTGTACCTTTATCGCTGTTCGAGGTGTAAATAAGATATCATAATTCCCCAAATCCATAGACCATTTGGTCATCCTCTCTGAAATATCAGGTCGTTGTAAAACATTTTTTAAGGGGAATGAAGTTTGGACTTCGATAGTATGAGCTTGAAAATATAGACGCATCTTCTTAGCAGCAATCACCAGTGCTAATGCTAGCTTTTCTAATTTCATATATATTTTTTCTGCTGCCACCAAACTTTTACTAACGTAATACACCCGCTTTGGAACTCCTGAATACTCACTGATTAACACTGCACTCAGTGCAAAATCCGTTACCGCGATGTACACAAATAATTTCTCCCCATTTCGAGGCTTTGCCAGAATCTCTGGTGATGACAACAAATTTTTAATGTTCGTGAAAGATGCTTCAAATTTCGATGTCCATTCGAACCTTTTGGGTCCTCGTAACACTTGAAAGAAAGGAAAGCATTTATCAGATAATCTTGAAATAAATCGATTAAATGATGCTAACCTTCCTGCCAAAATTTGCACTTCTTTGATTGACCGAGGAGAATTCATTGTTATCAAAGCTTTTAACTGTTCTGGGTCAGCTTCCATTCCTTTTTCACTGATGATAAAACCCAAAAAATTCCCGATCGAACTCCGAATGTGCACTTCTCAAGATTTAATTTCAACCTGATCGCCCTTAAATTCATAAAATCTTCCTATGGATCATCAAAATGCACTTCATCCCTTGATCTTTTCACTACCATGTCGTCTATATATACCTCCATATTTCTTCCGATCTGTGTAGAAAAAGCTTTATTCATCAATCTCTGATAGGTAGCTCCAATATTTTGCAATCCAAAGGGCATCACTCTATAACAATGCAGACCCCTATCAGTTATAAAAGTTGTGCATTCTTGATCTTTTGGATCCATTTGGATCAAAATATATCCTGCAAAAGCATCCATAAAAGTTAAAATTTTGTTTCCCGAAGTAGAACCAATCAACTGATCTATTCAAGGAACGGGAAACGGATCTTTGGGACAAGCTTTGATCAAATCTGTGAAATCTACACACATCCCCCATTTCCCATTCTTCTTTTTTACTACCACCGGATTCACCGTCCACAAAGGATACTGCGACGCCATTATATTTCAGACCTTAGACAACCAATCTACTTCAGCAACAATCACTTCTGCTTTTTCCGAGGAAAACAATCTTCTTTTTTTGAATAACCGGCTTGACCTTCGGATCTATAGCCAAGCTGTGTCGAATTACCTTAATATGTACTCCTATTACATCTTACGTCCTCCAAGCAAAGACATCGAATATTTTGTGATAAAAAAATCAAGCAACTATTGACATAGAAAAAGGGTCAATAAAGTTCCAATTCGAAGTACCTTTCCTTCCGAAAAAGTAAACTCCTCTATATTTTCGCTCACCCATTAAAGACCGTGGGGTTTCCCTCGGATCGTCAACTCTTTCTTCTAATTCCGAGGGTGTCCCTTCTAATTTCTATTCTCGCATTAAATCTCCACTGTTGGATCCTCAGATCCAAAATGCAGTGGCATAGCATTCCCTGGCAACCTTTTGATCACCTCGAACAACCCCAACTCTATCTCCAACCACGTACTTAAAGCACTGATGAACTGTAGAAACCACCCCGTATATTCTTGAAAGCCACGATCTTCCAAAAATAGCATTACAACTTGTGGGACATTCCACCACCATAAAGAGTACCTGGACCTTTTTCTTGAATGGTCATTTTCCCAAACTAACCTCACTTTTGAATTCTCCAACTATACGAGCTGTTACACCCGTGAATTCGATAATCGTACGATCTGATTGAGTAATTCAAGGTGGATTTGTCATTCGATCATAAGTGGATTTAAAAAGGACATTAGCAGAACTGCCAGTGTCAATCAGCACACGCCGAATTTCGACGCTAGCCACCTCAGCTCCAATCACCACAGAATCTTCATGTGGTCCTGCAGTACCTCTCACATCGTCTTCATCAAACAAAATGAAGGGAATATATTTCTTCCCATACAATTGTGTTGACATCCTCCCTTCAATTTGAGTTGTCAAGTTGACAACATGCTTTTTCCTTAAACTGTCCGAATTTCCAGTCATTGAATCGCCTCTAAAAATAGCCAACAATTCAAAAAACTTGCATAACTCTCGAACAGGTCCCTTTTCCACGGGCTCTTCGACTGTCATCAGAAGCAACCTGTTCGGATCCTTTTCAACATACTTAGAAGAAGCATCGAAAGGTTCATCCTGTGAATTCAAAATCATCAAATTCTCAGCTGGCGGCACAACCTTCGAAGTTGATGCTCCATTATCAAATATTGGATTTCACATAAGCCAGGAGCTTTCCATTCTCAATAAAATATTGGCTTTTTTTTTCCAGAGCAATGCAATAATTTCCCCACTAGAGTCACCAATTTGATGAGGTATGATTTTGCTTTAGTAACTTATTAAAGATGAATTCTAGAGAGAGAAAGAGCTAAAGAGTTTTTAGAGAGAAAACACAAGTACAAATGAGTTTAAAAGTAAAAAGTGTTCAACCCTTTTATTAGAGTAGTCTTGCCCTTTATATAGAGGAGCCAAGACTCAGTCTCAAACTGAAATCTGTTACAAAAGTGGGCTAATTGCTGTTTAGTCCTCACCAATTATACATAGTCACAAATATTCCTTAAAACTTACATCAGTCACAAATTAAGGTCAAAACTTACATTACTTAAAATTAAATCCTTAATTTTACATTATTTACAATTTAGTCCTTAAAATCCTATTTCTATATCAAGAAGTACTTGACATCAAATTTGATTGTTAAAGAAATATATGATTATATTAGATCTCAACATGATATAACAACCATAATCCTACAATATATGGTTAAATACGACTATGATTTAAATATCTTGTATTATCTTTCATGGATTGTTATAGAGAAAGCTACAAAGGACATTGATCAAGATACTTCTATTTATTTTGATCTAATTTAATGATATGTTAAATTATTAAGGGAAACTGCACCTAAGGTACCCAATCAACTATTATATTGTCATATAGTACCCAAGTTTTGTTCTATTACCTTTTAATACAAATCTCAACTACCTAATTACCACTTAATACCCTAACTACCCTCACCCTTCATCAACAACCACGTAACTAAAACTTCTATTTCTTACTTTTTCTTTTTATTTTATTTTTAAAAGATCTATATCTTTCAAACTGAAGCTCTGAAAAAATAAAAGAAAGTATCACCGCTTTTGTTTTTTTTTAAATAAAAAAACTAGATCCATTAATGATATTTTTTTATTTTTTTAAAATAAAATTTCACCCGTAACAACTCTCAGGAAATCGAGAGAGTTGCAAACAACTCTCAGGAAATCGAGAGAGTTGCAAACAACTCTTAGGAAATCTAGAGAGTTCCAAACAACTCTCAGGATATCGAGAGAGTTCCAAACAACTCTCAGGATATCAAAAGAGTTGAAAACACCTCTCAGGTTAGTTTTTCAAACAACTCTCTGGTTAGTTTTTCAAACAAAGCTTAGGTATGTTTATCAAACAACTTTCAGGTTAGTTTTTCAAAGAATTCTCAGGTTAGTGTTGGTGAAGGTACCAGCGGGTATATATAGTTGGGAGTATTTTTGTCCAATTATTAAATAGAGGTATCAATTATCACCATCCTCATTTTGGGTACTAGTTGGTCATTAGGTAGTTGAGTGGGTATTTACTAGTACTTTTCTCAATTATTAAAGGGTCTCGATATTACAAGTAATTACTCAGTCGAATACAATTCCAAAAATAACTTTTTATGTGTTGTTTCATAGTACTTGGGTATTGTCTCTATGGTTTCTATTCTTGACGTCTAATGTTATTCATCAATTGAACTTTTTGAAAAGGAAAGATAGAGAAGTTTTGCTATATATCATAGCTAAATAAGGTAACAATGGTGAGTTTTATTCTTTGACTCGATGCAACATATAAATATATTATAAAATCTAGTTATTATGTGATTTGCCAAAAACATGTAAAATAAAAGTACAATATACAAAATATTATTTAGACATGTATTTTAAATTACTCTATGTGTCTTGCATTGTGATTGCTAAATACATTAACAACTCTTATTTATGAAACATGCCTAATTGTTAAATTGTGAAACTTATATGAATTTTACTTTTATAACATAACTTGTATTGTGATTGCGAAACACATTGGTAATTATCATTGGCAAAACATGCCTCATTATTGAATTGTGAAATTATATATGATTTACGAAACATAGCGTGCATTATAACTGCAAAGCACATTAATAGTTCTTCTTTTAAAAAACATGTCTTAGTTTAGAACTATGAAACTTATATGGATATGATTTAGAAAACATGATTTATTTTGAAATTATAAAACATCATATTTTTATTAATTGTTAATATTTTATAATAGTATATGTATCTTCCTAGTTTTGTTTGATATTTATTGGGTCCAAATATGATGATAATTAGTTATAGTTGAGTTAGTAAAACCTTACTTGCTAGATCGTTAAATCATATTTATTTCGGATCGTCGCCTAAACATAGCTAGTTATGTCTCTACTTTGTTTATTCATTGCTATTATGTGTGTTATTTATATCATCTGACTGGGAGCTTGAGGTATATATCGAGTCGTACAAACGGTAAATTAGGACCATGATGGTTTAATGATTTAAACAATTTTTTATACCTCATTCTCATATCATATCTATTTTATATCGTCGTGAAAAATGTGTGTGTGCATTTTTTCAAAGGTAAACGATACGGTTTTATAGCCTATATTCCAACGAATTCGTTTAATAATAAAATTAAAAAGTTTTGCAGTCTTTATATATTGGAACGAATTGACATTAGAATTTTACTTATTAGTCAAATATCAAGATAGTATGTGAAGTGTCTAGGTTGGACTACTGAATTATGTTATGAAATTGACAAGAAACTTAAGACAATGTCAAATTAGGTCGATCATGGTTAGTTCGTTCGACTTCACCAGTATGACATAATTTTTTTTAGAATCTTTTATGGTTGATGATCTTATGAGTTTTAAATGCTCATGTGGTATGTGAAAAATTAATATTTCCCATGCTCTCATGCTTTCACTGTCATACTTAAGATTCAGCAAATCCCATCAATATATGTGGAATCATACTATTACTCAAGTTCGTATAGAAAAACTTATTCAAAGAAAAAATATAATTTATATAATTTTGGCTAAACATTTGGTTCCAGTGGATGTCGTGTTATTCTTCTATCTTTGAAAAAGAGAATAAAAAACATTAAGAAGAAACATATTTCGTCTAGAGGAAAAATATCGTAAAAAATATAAAATGCAGTCGTTGTAGGAAAGTCGACCATAATAGACGATCATGTAAACAAAAATTATAGATAAATGTAATTTGATACTTTTTATCATTAATATTTTTCTGTAAGTTGTGAAATATTTATTTACTTGTCAAACGTCTTATATGTAATTTGCGAAACATATGATAAATATAATCATAAATTGCACAATATTACTTAAATATGTATTATCAATTGTGAAACATGAATCAAAGCATGCCGTAATATTATTTGCGAAATGCAAAACATGCATAAAACTAATTACAAAATTCATAATACATAAAAATAGTCGTGTAATGCAAAACATGCACCAAGACGTGAATTAATATGAATTTCAATTTATGAATTACAAAACATGCATATTAATATTTATGAAACATGCATCAAAACAATTATAAAACATGATCATACTATAAATTTCAAAACATGCACAATATTGTAAATTTAGTTCAAAACAATGTAATATACAAAATAATTGTGTCAAATGTATTTCTTTAGTTTTACTATTAGTACACAAATTACTACTAGTATTTCATTGTATGGATATTTTTTTAAAAATATATCAAACATTTTAGATTTTTTAGGATACCAATATTTTTGTCATACGGGCTGTGATTTTACCATTTTTAATAAAATCTCTAACATACTCGCAAACCAAAACCCCACCGTCGATAGTTCTCTTTTATTGTTGTGGGATATCTCTTGAGAATCTTCATTGTTGGTTATGAGTTCGTAATTACATTTTGAATAAGGTAATTTAGCCGTGCATTTATTTAGATAATAGGTTTATTGAAGACCTAATTTAGATGGAAAATGGAAAATGTGGCTTAATGGAAATTGTGCAATATAAAATATGGGGTAATGACGATTTTAAAATGCAAAACATGCTTTATTAACAAATACAAAATACTGTAAAAATCACCAATTCATGTGTTTGATTTTTTATGACCTGTGTAAATTAAACATGACACAACTGAGTTAAGGTTGTATATTGTTTTATTATTGAGCTCCATTTCCATTAATGTCTAGTGAGTGATTTTTTGTGTGTGTTTTGATACATACTCAAATGATGACAAACGTGATATTTATATCCCTTTCGTGATATATTTTGTCAACTGTTTGCTTAACATCTGATCTTCTATTGATAGATGTCTACCTGCATATAAACTTTGGAAACAATGATGTGTTTATAATTCATATATGTTGAAATAATTAAAGATGATTACCATTGCATGTCCATAAATGATTATTAATTTAGCTTGACTTACCAGGATCCCATTATGGTAAATAATAGGTTTATGAAATCCATGTTTGGAAAGCATAAAATAGATATAAACATCAATAATTTGTGAACTACAAAATGAGAAATAAGAAACATATATTAAAACAATTTATGACTTATGAAATATGAAACATATATTAAATCATCGGTAAGGTGAAATATGAAATACATGCATAAATAACAATTGTATATTATGAAACATGCATTACTGCAACTATAAAACATGTTCAATTAAGGGTTACGAAACATTCAATTAGGAAAAAATATATAGTTGGTATATTTTACCTTATAGTTAATTTGATCTTCATTGGTTAACTCAATCATGCTACTCATGGTAACAAAGAGAGTTGTTGCTTGAACTAACCATAATATTAAATCATTTTGTTTTAATTATTTTTTGAATATTTGCTAACAAAGATGGTATTCCCCCGACCAACAAATATGGTCTTCTCGTTGCTCTCGGGGCTACTCAGTCCGAGAATCTAAACCTAGGCCCCAAGTAACCATTTTCTTTATCGTTCATTTAATATTTTTTGAACTTAAAGTCCCTACATGACCATATCACATGTTATATTTTAATGTTTTCTTCGAACTTTTAAAGTCATTAGATGGACGAGGCATTTTTTATGTATTTTCAAAACACTTTTGGTTATTTATGTCATTGTCTTTCTTGTTTTTATTATGTGATATGAATTTTCTTATATCCTAAAATAACTTGTTTAGCCCGAGGGTGATCAACCTGAACTAAACAAATGTTCACTTATGGCTTTGTAAATTTTCATAGCGGGTATCAGACCCTGCCTTGACCAATTTTTGTTGAATTGTTTTTACAAGGGTTATAGTTCGAATACTGGCACTCACTCCGACCAATCGGCTCAGTCTCGACCAACATATGTTGGAAACTTTTACGAGGAGAGTAGTTTGGACCTATCCATTGACTGCAAGCTCAAGCTCCATATTGACCAATACTTTTTTAAATCATTTACATGGAAAAACGATTCTAACTTTGGGAATCACTTCGAGCTTGAGGCTCTGCTTTGACCAAAATTTGTTGGAAACCTTTAAAAAGAAAATATTATGATTTTAAAAAGGTGCATTTAGAAAAATCAAAAGAATTTTTACAACAAAAGTTCCATTAACTTGTTAACTAACTAGGCACCTCATCAAAAACTTCTGACACCACCAGGGTAGGCAATAGTATGTGGTAGAGGCAGATAATTGAAACAGAATTGAAGGTTGAGAGAACTCAAACCTAAGTTAGAGGGAAAAAGAGATTCGTAAAAAATAATTTCAAATTTAATTCATCAAATTCTGACGGCAAAGTAGGGTTTGAGATCCTGTTATAAAAGTGCTCAAAATCCTAGACAAAAATTACAGATCGTTGTTAGCATAATAAAATAAAGCTCAACCTAATGTTAAAGCAATTGGAGTTGTTTCCTCAATGTATTTTCTCGTGTTCTCATGGATGTCCCATAGATTAGCGATGACGGTATCAACCCTACCTGAAACCTTGACAAGATTGGGAAAGCTAAATCTATCGGACCCCATAGGTTGTAAGCATACACTACCATGAAGGGACTATGCCCACTACTTCTCTTGTGGTTCCTCTTATAGGCGATGTCAAAACATAAAGGCGGAAATCCTATGATTTCATGTTATTGAAGACCTATGTACGTAAAATGTTGCCTAAGGTTCGATTAGTTACCTTTGTTTGTCTGTCTATCCACGGGTGGTACGCGCTGCTAAAATTTAGCTTTGTGTTTGTAAGGCACCATACACTCCTCCAAAAGTGTCCGACAAACCGCGTATCGTGATAAAAAACGATAATAGGATCAAGGGTCGAACAAAACATTTCACCCTTCATAAAAATATGTAATATGATCAATGACGGTAATGAAGTTATAAATAAACCTCTTGTAGAACGAAACCATCCCATGAAAAGAACGGACTTTGGTGAAAGAGGTAGGTATAGGTCAGTCACGTACTACTACTACCTTTGACTCATCCACTGACAAGCCATTCTTTAAAATAACATACCCAAGGAATATAACTGAATCTGTATAAATGAACACTTGTCGAGTCCCTCATAAAACTTATCTTGACTCAAGACAACCAATACTTCTCGTAAATACTGGAGGTGCAACTCCTCCGTAGTAATATATATCAAAATATCGTCAAATAAACAACTAAATTTTTTCCAATGAAGGGACGAAGTACCTGAATCATAACCCTTATAAACGTGCTAGGAGCATCAGAAATGCCGAATGGCATGACCATCCACTCAAACAGACCTTCGCGAGTCTTAAAGGTTGTTTTCCACTCATCTCTCATTCAAATGCGAATCTGGTGATACCTGCTCTGCAAATCCAGTTTCGTAAAAACTATAGCACCACTCAACTGATCTAATAAGTCATCAAGCCGAGGAATAGGAAATTGATACCTGACTATGATCTTGTTGATAGCCTGACTATCCACACATATCCTCATTAAACCATTCTTTAGTTAATAGTTTTTCCACCTTTATACGGAGCTTCTCATGCTCCTTTGGAGTCATCCGATAATATAACTAGTTTGGCAGACTAGCATCTGACACTAGGTTAATTTGGTGTTGGATGTCTCGTAATGAAGGAAGACCTGTAGGCAGGTTATCGGGAAACACAACAACAAATTCTACTAATATCGAGAGAACGCGCCTAGGTCTCCCAATAAATGGATCATCATCATTATATTCTTTAACCACTAATTAGATAAACAATTCATGTATCACTAGCATGCTCTATAAATTCTTTTTGAGCTTAAAAGTTCTTACCCAACTCATGTGATACAACAATGTAGGTTTTGGAGATACCTCTTTACATGAGGTTAAAGTGAATCTAATGTTATTCCATATGAAAGTATAACAGTTTTTGCTACCATCGTACGTCACACTTATATCGTATTACCATGGTCGGCCTAGCAATAAGTGACCAGTATCCATAGTAATAAAATCACACCATGCCTTATCCTTATAGTTATCAAAAGAAAATGACACTAAACATCTTTTAGAGATTGTTACCTCATTACCATTTTTTAACAAGGTGAGTTGTAAGGTTTGGGGTGGTCTTCCGTCTTCAAGGCCAACTTCTGCATAGGCTCTTCGCAAATCATATTTTTCCAGCATCCTGAATTGATTACGAATTTACATACCTTCCCTCCGATAGTACAATTCTACAGGAAAATGTTGTTTCGTAACCAATTATTACATTCACTTTTTGCTTTAGGCGTAAAGAAGATACGTCTTAGAACCAACGCCTGCCTAACATTCCCTCAGGTAACCTGGTCCAACTAAAACTCATCAACAATATCCTTTAGCTCCTCATCAAACCGTGGCTCACCATCCAGATCAATGTCTGCACCTCTAGTGACCAAACCCCTATACTAATATAGTTGTTGTCATAATTTTAGACACTATAAAGCAACGCTCCCTGTTTCATGAAAATAGTAGCATTTGACATGTGAGAAAATACTTGCGTGACTAAGGACCTGTGAGTAAGCACCTGCATGAATAAGGTTTGCATTTGGTATTGCTGGATATGACATGGAATTGTCATTTTTTAATATGTCATACGTATTGTCGTGGCAGTATCTCCTCCATATGGCCTTTGCGAAAGGGCTTTCTTTAGATAAAAAGTACACTGGCAGTACCTCTCGAAGTATGATCTCATCTTCCTTGTTCCAAAAATCAACACAGAGCCAACGTCTTCAATTATAAGTCTCGTGTCTATGCTCGAGAAAACTCTTACGGACATAGTAGCGGCCGGGGATAACTTCTTTATTCACTGATCAAAACTATGCTTACAATATGTTTAGATACGGAAAAAATAGACGTATAACTTCTCTATCGAGATATGATTAGATATGGTCTCTAGAGAGACAAAGTTTTTTTTTTATCTTATTAAACGCTTCATCGCATTAACTAGTCCATTAGAAATTATTTAACCTTTCGTAGAACTTAAAAAGAAATAGGCATATTTTTCCGAAGACAAAGAGATGAACATGTTCAATGTTGTGAGTCTGTTCGTCAATATCTAAAACTCTTTGAGGGTTCAAGGTGGGTACATGGAGACTAAAACCTATAACTGTTTTAGATCAGCCTTGATACCCTTTTCACTAAACACATACCCAAGAAACTTTCTAGATTTAACCCAGAAAGTGCTCTTCTTCGGGTTGAGTTCTAAATTGAAAGCCCTAAGGTTTTGAAAGGTTTCCACGAGATTAAAGATATTCCTCAAGTCCTACCACTTTATATAAGCATATAATCAATATAAACCTCAACATTTCTTCTTATATGAGAGGCAAACACCTTTTTGACCAACCTCTGATAAGTTTGCCCTGTATTTTCCAACTGAAAAAGTATTTTCCTGTAGCAATGTAGACCATGGTCCGTTGCAATAGTTGTGCTCTACTGGTCCAAAGGACGCATCTAGATTAGGTTATAGGCATAATAAGAATCTGCAAATGAAATAAGTTTATTACCTTATGTATATTTTACCAGTTGGTCTACCTTTGGTACCAAGAATGGGTCCTTCAGACAAGCTTTATTCAGATCCATAAACTTACATATTCTCCAATTCTAGTTATTCATTTTTACCAACACTTGACTATCCGTCCATGTAGCATACTGATATTTTTTTTTGTAGCCCACAATAGAAAGCATGTCAACACCAATAACGATACCTACAAATTTATCAAGAGAAAATAATATTCTCTTTTATGATACCAACTTCACATTTGGGTTGACTTGCAGCTTGTGGTAGATTATGTCGATTGGAACTTGAGTAACACCATTACTACACCATGCCAAAATATCTAAGTTTTTGTACAAAAATTCAATGATTAGCTTTTTAAAGACTTTGATAGACTGATACTAATTTTCAAACCCTTCAATTTCTTAAAGTGATGCACCTCGAAATCCTCCCCCGGTATAATAAAGCTGAGGACCTCTCTAGGATCATATATTATATCGACCCATACCAAAGGGTTTGAACAGTAACATTATTCCATGGGTTTCTTTCCCTTCATGTCTTCACCTTTGATCTCTTTATTTTCCTTATTATTCAGCGCTAATGAAGTGGCATAATACTCAATTATAACCTTATGGTTACTACAGACAACTCTTATAATGTAACCTACCACATATTTCAAGTATTGATGAATAATGAAGGCTATTACATGCATACGGCTGAGCCAAAACCTGTCAAATGTCGTAATATAGGAAATCAGGTGATCTAATATCATAAAAAGTATAAAGACTGTCTTCTTGAAGCCAACTCTACCCAGAATAACATCTGTTTATGGTAACTGTAACGCTAGCCCCGGTGAACCTAAAAACAATTAGTAGGGACTTGTCATCGGATCATAAGATCCCTTGAATAATATATTGGTAGAATTTCCAGTATCTATCAAAACCTTTCGGATCTCTTCAACTCTAACAAAATAATTTATCAAACCGAAGTCCTCATGAGGGCTAACAACACCTCACATGTTATCATCTTTGAAGATAATAGGAAGGTAAGGAGCTCGACTGAACTAAGGCGAGGTTCTCCCATAGAACTGAGTTTATATGCTTCTAGCATGCTTTTCTCTAGAGGAATTTTTAATCCCTCAAACATAATCACCCCCAATATTAGTTACATCCCCATAGTGGTACTCAAAACATATCTTTCATACATAACCTGGACTATATGACGAACAATTATGAATTAATGTACTCACCCCCTGAGATAACTTGCACCCTATGAAGGTTCAGGTCAAGGTCTAGATACTCATTAGTCAGGTCGTACATAACCACCTCCTGAGTGTCATTCACCATATTGTTTTTTTTCCTAATTCGGAAGGCCATATGAGTCCCCAATCCACCCGCCTCAGCAGACCCCGATATATTATCAGAACTCATATCATACCCACTGTTTTTCCTCACATACTGATGTAATTTCTCATTATAGATTAAAATTTAAATATCTACCCTTAACTTCATGAAATCCCTTGTTCAATGACCGATGCTATTATGTCATTTGTGAAACTTACGATTTGTATCATCTCGAGGCTTAGTCATTGGGGGAGGTTGTCTAAACTTCCATTGGCCCTTACCCTTATGGTAGATTTGCGCCATACTTTCAGTCTTTTTAGTAAAGTTATCACAACTCACCCACTTGTTCCTTTGGTTATCTTGGCCTCGACCTAAAGTTCCACTCTGATTGGAGGCATATTGCGGTTGTCTAGGGTTCTAAACTTGAAACGATCCAGACTGAACCTACGTTGCAGGGGGCAATGCATTTTTATATAAAATCCCATCCAACTGGAGTTGGAGGCTGGTATTTCTACTTGGGTGTATTGTTTGGAACCAAATGAAGACACATTTTCTTATCAATTCGAATATGTGATTATAAATGTGTCAATAGTGCCCTAAATATTAGAGAGCTCTTCCTCATATAAATTGGCCTCTTAGAGAAGTCTCTATTTGTACGAAGCATAAACCACATCCACGCTTTAATAAATGAGGTTATTTTTTGTGTGCACAAAACATTAAGTATAATCCCTCAAACTTTCCTCATTATGTTTCTTGTAATGCATTATATGGTCACTATAAATTTTTATTACCTTTCTTCCTTAATGAGACCCTATGTGAAATATCATTGTTGGATTGACCTAGACGGGCTCGTGCCCCGGAGCTGCTTATTGGTACACTACAACATTTTCCCGTAGAAGCGGTAACCCAACTTGCGGTCCGGAAGCGAAAGGATAAAAATATTATTATGCCTCTAGAAGAATGAGGGTTTGAGGATCTTGGGGTATGTTGGTGAGTTATTAGATCAAGCTTATTCCGCTCAACATCTGTAATCGCACCATGGGCTTCTTATACTGCATTTCTCTAATCAGCTCTGTTATTCCCGCGAGACTCTATCTTAGACTCCTTCACACTTTGAGATCTTAAATGTTTCATGTTTTTGGTATACTTTGATTTCTTTTAAGATTCCTTAATCTATGAGGGGAGGATTGCTCCTCACCTTCACTTGTAGATATGGACAAGTATATAACTCTCACCCGGTAGTCCTGTCTCAAGGTATTGATCGATGTGAGTCTTTGAGCTCTATTGGCCCATATATACATAAAGTACCTTATTGAGCTTGTTGTTACCAAACAATTAATATCACTTAACACGGTCCAAAAGAAGGTCTCAAACCCAACAAATAATTATCTTCTTAATGAGTAAAAACCAATTGTGAAATGAAAATGAAAAACATGCTTAACAATAAGTATGAGTCGTGAAATGTGAAACATGAGTAAAAATGATTGCAAACTACAAAAGGGCAAAACATTTATAAAAATTAATTGTGAGTTAAGTGCTGTAAAACATATGTTAAATACAAATGCGAGCCACAAAATACGAAATGTGAAACATGCATAAAAAACAATAGTGAAATGCAAAAAAGATGCATTAATTGAGTTGCGAGCTGCAAAATATGAAACATGCATAAAATAAGATTACAAAATACAAAACATACATTAACTGAGTTGCGAGTTGCGATATGCAAAATATAAAACATGAATTAAATTGCTATTACAACAAACATATAACCAAAATCATACCATAACACAAAATAAGATAGATTTTTTGTTGTAACGTGGTGAAATTTGTAATATCTAGTACTAAAATAAGTTTTCACCAAATTAAAAATGTTATTTTTCTTAGTTTGAAACGCTTGTACAACAAAATTCTAATATTAAACTCTAAAAAACTAACAAAACATCATCAAAATCCTAAAAAATATAAAATTACCATTGCAAACAAAAAAATGAAAGAAGACTCACATGCTACCTTCGCGAGACTGTTTTGAATGAAATGTAAAAAGAAATAGAAAAAAGGATAGGTTGCAAAATTCATAAGTGAAGGTTTGTGGGGAAAACAATAAATATAAGGTGAAGTTCATTATGGTCAGAGTCATCCTACTTTGATTATGATTATCGCGGTTGTAGAGAGAGATTTTTGCCTCTGTTCGTTTGAAGAGATAGATGAATTACGTTTTTAGAGTGCTATTTATACAAGTATGATATTTTTGGTATAAAACTTGGTTCATCTACCTATTAGTAACTTATATGTGTTGGGTACCAAGTAGTACTAAAATTTTATTTGGATATTTATCGGTAACTCACCTTTAAAAAAAATATTAAGACGGTAAAATAGTTTTGATTTAATTTTAAAGTAGTTGATATTTAAAAATATATAAAAACTAATTGAATAAAATAAAATCAAAATATTTAAATTGGTCAAAATTTAATAAATAAAATAATAATTAATTAACGATACATGATATTAGTAGCTGACCTTAAACCTAGAAATAAGGAAAATATATATTATCCAAACCCTAAAAAAAGATTAATTCAAAGAATAAAAACCTAAATTTTTAGTTTAAGTACATAAAATAAACTCAAATTTTATTCCATGTGATCCTATATAACAAAATAATATAAATAAAATCTACAATAAAAAAGTGAATACACCATTTTCATCTTTGATATATTTGGAAATTTTTAGCTTAATTTCTCTTTTATCTAAATATCTAATGACAAAGCATTGGAGTTCTGCCTCGATCGAATCAATATTTGACATAACCAAACCATAATTACACTCATCATTTGTCACAAACTAAAAATTCATCAAAATATGTTTTTCACTCGTAAAACTAAGATCAACCATGGCAAACTTACATGTCAATGAATCTAATGTTCTAGTTGTAGATGAATAAATGGATTTAAATCTTAAAATAAAATTGCAACATACTTTGCTGGAAGAGCTTCTCATTATCAGAAAAAATAATAGCCAACATGTGCAGATATGATTACGCTAGAAACTTTATTACCTTCAATGGCATGATATCTTTCTTAAAAATGATGATATCTTTATCTTTTATGTACCTCAATACTGTCCTTCTCATGATAAGTCGTTAAGGCGAGAACACCAAAACTATATCTTATGGGAGGAAATCCTATGGCTTCAAAGATCAGTTGACTTAAAATCTTATCAGCATGAGCAAACATCATTGTCATAGCAAAACCACTCTATTCACTGAAAGGAGCCAAACTAATTATTACCACCATCACAATGAAACATCAACATAGGCCAGACCCTAAAATGGATCATCAAGAAATTAGATAAAGCATCATAACAACTTACCAAACTTCTAATATAATAACATAGTGCCTACTTAAGCCCCACAATGACATGGGTCAAAACCAGTAGTCAAACCCAGGATAACGCATAAATCATGGGTATGACAAACTACAACTATCCTGGATGGGGGTGGTGCAAGGCACAAAGTATAACTTATTTGTATACTTGTTAATTCACAAGTACGATGGAACCAACTATTTATATCACCATATTAAACAATTTTTAAATGAGATGTTGGGGTTCTGTGAAAATTATTGGCTCATGTATAAAGTATTTATAATGATCTTCTACGAAAATGGCATTTTATTGTTTAAATCAACTACTTTCGGGTTTGATTCAAACCTTCAAAATTCTATGGACATCATTCGGAGACTAATTAATCGGGAGCCAAATATTTTGAGGAGACAAAGATTGCATAGCATACTACAAGTAGGAACACACCGATGGACATTGAGAATATACAAAGAGGTTCTTTAGGATTAAGAATAGTATAAAAAATGACTATGACCTCAAGCATATGTTGCCTAAAGATATTGTATTTTCCCCAAACTTTTGGCTGAAGATGTTATAAAACAAAATATCTTAACTTTTTGTGATCTCTTGGTTAAGGCTGAGCAAAGAATTAAAGTCGATGAAAGTATACGAATGACGCTACTATGAAGCCCCAATGCATATCACTCTTACCATCCATCATACAACATAACCGAGTCGTGTACAGTTTCACCGGTATAAAGAAATAATATTTTCTCTAATAACCACATAAAAAATCATCTCATCAAAACAAAAACCAAAACACAAAAATAAAAAATCCACCAGAGATTTGGTTTTTTAATATATCAAGCTCATTAAAAGTGTGGAAACTATATTTTGAAAAAGAAAATAACATGGTCTACTTTTGAAATCCTGAAAAAAAAAATGGACATCCAAAGAAAATAGAAACTTTAACAAGTTTTGTAAGGATCATAATTAAAACGATTATCAAATTAGTGGTTGTCCCACCTTGAAATTGAAAATGAAATCCTAAATTTTATGATGATGGTAAACTTATTGAGTTTAATAACGGTCAAACCCCTATATCAAGAAATACATCAGAAATCTGACACTAGCGCCCCGAGATGAATCTCTTCAAGCATAAGCACAAACCGTGACATCTTGAGTACTAGAAACCATAACAATATACGAGGAATGTGATCAATATTTAGATTTTGATCCATACCAACTGATGAGTCCGGATTTTCTCACCACTCAGTGAGGGAACCGGACATGGGAAATCCGGACAAAAACCACCCACTGAACCATCCAAACAGGACTAATGTATTAAAAACTAAATCACTTCATGACTAAGCTAATTACCTACTTGCTTAAAGACTAATGGGTCATTGAACTCGAACTGAATTCATAAGTGTGACCCGAAAGCCCATGTGGCCCATAATTAAGGGTATAAATACCCAACCACTTTCATTAATGAGGGTAATGAACATTTAATACAACCAGGCAGCTCCAATCTCTCACTACAAACTATCCAAACATTAAATACCCTTAAAACATCACAAAACTCTAGACACAATTACCCTCAGTTGAAAATAAACCGCACCGAATTGGCGACCACAGTGGAAGGAGAAGGTGCCTGAATCTAGCATTCAAAACCATCAAGAAAAACTAGTTCGGATGAATCTGGACGTGCAAGAAGTGCCACCAGCTTTGGCAGAAGTGGTGGGGGAAAATGATGAATACACGAGTGAGGAGCGAGATAGGTTAAAAGTTGAAATAGAAGCTTTGAGGGATGTCAAGAGGGCATAAATGGGCATAAAAGAGAAGTCTAAAGCGTCAACAGCTCATCATACTAACAATCCAAGAGAGCATGAGCCATAAATAACCCATGTGAGTGCAAAAAAGACTAATACTAGCTCAAAAAAGTCTCACCGGTCTAAACCGGTGGAGAGCTCAGATTCAGACTCAGAGTCTTCTAGTAGCTCCTCAAATGAAGATGGAGTTGAAGAATCCTTGTCATCCAGCAGCGATGAAGGCCGTTCTAAAAAGAAACAAAAGTTCGTAAAAAATTACTTAAGAAAAAGGGACAGACATGGAAGGTTGAAGAGGCATCTGGGTAAATGATCGTCTCACAGTCATGGACGGAGACATGTAGACCGCTTGTTAATGGATCATTTTGCCTTCCATGATGAGCCAGGTATCTTTGCAACTCCTAACGAAGATACTGTATTCAGTCGTGGCCGGAATTGGAGACAATCTCCATTGCCCTCCAAGATATTGTCCGGAAACCTTCCTAAAAGGTTTGACAGTACAAAAATGGAAAAATATGATGGCAGTAAAGACCGGGATAACCACTTGGAACAATTCAAAAAATTTATGATGAATTTTGATGATGACGACAAACTACTTTGTAGAGCATTCTCCCAATCTTTTAAGGGGAGTGCTCTAAAGTGGTACAATAGTTTGCCACATGGCTGCATCAGAAATTTTGATACTTTTTCGGTGGCCTTTCGGAGGCAATTTGTTGGAAGTAAGAAAGTAAAGGGCAATGGAGACACAATTATCCATTGTGCCCAAGAACCAAACAAATATCTAAAAGAATACATAAGTCGTTTTGTCAATACCAAGAATGGATTGGCTGATTGCTTTGAACAAGTAGCAATAGCTTCTCTGAGGCAGGGCTTAAACCCTAGAAACTTGGCTGATTCACTAACCAGGAAGAAGGCCATGACTTAGAAGGCCATGACATGGGGAGGTCTGCTGAATCAGGTCGGTAAACAGATTAATGTAGATGAAACAAATAAAACTAGGGTGCACAGGCAGGTGAGGTATGCTCCAACTGCACCAAATCAAAACCAAAACCAATCCGGGAACAAGGCCAAGGAAGCCGGACAGGGTCATAACAGAGCCAAAGCTTAGTCTCATCCAGCTGCACCAGCCCAGAGCCAACAATCTAGGAATAAGCAGGGGCCTTGGGTTCAACCAGAGTGGTTTGTTGAGTTGAAAGAAAGCGTAGCCACTATTTATGACAAAACAAAAGACGAAGTACACTACAGAAGGCCGGCTGCATTGCAATCTCCTAGGAGAGCCGTAATAATTGTGTTTGCCAGTATCACAATGATACTGGCCATACCACTGAGGATTGTATTGCGTTGAAACAAGAAGTGCAGAATTTGATTGAAAGAGGAAAGTTGTGGGCGTATATTAAAAGAAGACGTGGAAATAGGCCTGATAATGCTTATCGGGCTGGTCCAAACAATGCAGGCACATCGGCTCCGGATGGGGCTATGGTAATAATCGAAAGATTTGATGTAGAGTCAGAATATTTAGATCTTGATCCAACCCGGAATAAAGTGGGTGTTATCACAGAGCATTGCAAGACGGTGTCCGGAATCATTAGCTTTTTTGAGTCACTTACAATATTCGGGGGAGACACCATGACTGCACCAACTACTTCTTCGAGAAAGAGGCATATTCATACTTTAGCTACCCAACTAGAAGGAGGCATGACTTCCTATCAGTCACAGATTCCATTTCCCTTTATTGTTTTTGATGAGGATGACTTGAGGGATATTGCTGGTCCTCATAAAGATGTTGTTGTCATAGGAGCATCCATTGAGGGCAATGACATAAGACGAATTTTGGTGGACACCGGAAGTTCAGCCAATATTCTCCTTTTATATTCCTACAAAAAATGAAGAATCCAGCAGTATTTCAACATTCGAACAGGTCAATTGTGGGTTTCACTGGAAGCTCAGCAGATGTGATCGGGGAGTTAGAATACTTTTTATTGTGGTGGATTGTCCTACTTGTTATAATGCTATTATGGGGAGATCTTGGCTCTCTAGGATGCATGTTGTGGCTTCAACAGTCCACCAATGCTTGAAGTATGTTGTGAAAGGACAAGTGGGAGTTGTTCGAAGCAGCCAAAAGGTAGCAAGAGAGTGTTATGCAACAGCACTGGCCCCTCGGACGTTGGGGGCAGTCCGGATTAATGAGGAATAGCAGTTTGAGGGGCCCTCTGGGGGAGAGGGTGAAATTGATGACCCTAGAGAGACCCCTGGTGTTTTAATACCAATTGAAGAAGTTGAAACTCACTCTCTGGCTGAAGGAAAAAATGTCAAGATAGGATCCAAGATGACATCGGAATTGAAGAGTAAAATGTTCAATTTCTTGAAAAACCATCAGCATGTCTTTGCTTGGTGCAATGCTGATGTAACCGGAGTACTTGTTTTCGCCCAAGACTTTGTTTAAACCTATTGACGGAGAGACCCTCTACTTAGCAGTTTCTGATTGTACTATAAGTGCGGTGTTGGTGAGGGAAGTGGATAATTCTCCTCGTCCGATGTACTATATCAGCAAAAGCTTGATAGATGCAGAAAAATGGTATTTAAAGCTTGAAAAGGTAGCTCCAGCCCTGGTGATTGCTGCAAGGAAAATGAGGCCCTATTTTCAGGCTCATTCTATCATTATCCGAATGTCTTTTCCCTTGAAAAACATTCTCCAAAAGGCAAACATTTCAACTAGAATGACCAAGTGGTCAGTAGAGCTGAGAGACTATGATATTGATTTTGCCCCTCGAACAGCAGTCAAAGCCCAAACTGTGGCTGATTTCTTAGTTGAATTCCATTCAGATAGGGATACTAAACAAGCAACCGGTGTAAAAGATAAAAAAAGTATGGATCATCCGGACTGATGGTGGATCAAGTACCATGGGTTGTGGTGCTGGGATATGTTTAACCTCTCCGTACGGTGACATATGTACCAGACTATATGTTTTTCCTTCAAGGTTTCCAATAATGAGTCTGAATATGAAGCTGCTATAGCTGGTTTGAAGTTAGCTCTCATCTGTGACGCCAAAAGGGTCAGGTTAATGAGCGACTCTCAGCTTCTTATCCATCATGCACAAGGTCAATCCGAAGAAAAAAGAGAGCAGTTGATTAAATATTTATTCATCCTCAAAGAAGTGGCACTCAATTTCAAAAGCGTCACTTATGACCACATATCTCGAACGGAAAATACGCTAGCAGACTCCTTGACAACCATAGCCCACTCTGAGTCCTACCCTTGGATACATGTGCAAGAATGCCCATCCATTCAAATTAATCTGGATAAGGAAGAAGAAAGTTTGAATATACAGATAAAACAACCCCAAGATTGGAGATTTCCTCTCCTTCAATATCTCTCTGATGGCATCTTGCCTCCGGAAAAAGCAGTAGCAAGGAAAATAAAATACAAGGCTCGTGGTTTTGTCATCCTAAGAGATGTTCTTTATAAAAAATCCTATAGTAAACCCTTCTTGCGATGTTTGGGGATCGATGAGTCTAAAATAGTACTCTCCGAATTACATGATGGTGAGGGATCAGCACATTGTGGATTCAGGGTTCTAAGTAAAAGAGTTTTCTTAGCTGGGTACTACTGGCCCTCCATAATGCAAGATGCCAAGGAGTTGGTAAAAAAGTGTGATCCATGCCAACGATATAGTAATGAAATTCATACCCCAGCTGTCCCTTTAGAGTCAATTTCTGAGCCAATACCTTTTATTCGATGAAGGCTGGATTTAGTGGGACCTCTACCCATGGCGTCCGGGGGGTGTAGAACTATAATTGTTGCCATTGATTACTTTTCAAAGTGGATCGAAGCAGCCCCATTGGCAGGAACTACCTCGAAAGCTGTTATCAAATTCATCCTGTCTAACATTTGTTGCAGATTTGGAGTTCCACAAAAGATAACTACAGACAATGGGCCACAATTCGACAACAAGGAAATGGAGACTCTCTGTGCCTCTAGAGGCATTCAACACTACTTCTCTTCTCCTTTTCACCCACAGGAAAACGGTCAAGTTGAAGTGGCTAACAGGACCATATTATCCGGTCTTAAAAAGAATTTAGAGGGAGCTGCTGGAAATGGCCAAGTTATCTACAAGAAGTCTTATGGGCTTATCAGACCACTCCCGGGGCTGCAGCACAAGAGTCTCCATTTGACTTAGTATATGGGATGGATGCCATAGCTCCCATAGAAGCTACTCTTCCTTCCTTTCGAGTTCATAATTTTTCCGAACACGCTAACGAAGTGGCAGTCAGAGGCCAGCTTGACTTAATGGAAGAAAGAAGAGTTAAGGCCTCTTGACTTCGGCATACCTCTCCTCCTGAGAATCTATCACCTCGTTGGTATAAGCATCAATCATAGCTTGGATTGTTTTCTCTTGCTCCTTTAACAAGTCGGATTTTTCTTGTTCAGCCTTGGACATAGTGTTTTCAAGCGAAATCTTATCATTTGTCAAGGTCTGAATGATGATGTCTTTAGCCTTCACCTCCTCTTTTGAAGAAGAGACGTTTTTCTCCAGATTAGATTGCTTCAATTGGAGTTCTTTGACAACTCTCTCCGAATTGGCCAGCTTGGTGGCCAAGTCCTGCTGACTTTTCTTCAACTCCTCATTTTATTTCTTCAATTCCTGAGCATTTTGGTTGGCAGTGAGGATGTCGCTAGATAATTTCTCTTTGTCAGAGTTGAGGGTATTGATGATGGCTGACTGATTTCATACTTTCTTCTCCAAGGTAAGCACTGACTGAATATTGCTCAATAAGGAGTGGGTGATGATATCTCTCTCACTCGAAACAGAAAACGACCTGCCATTAAAAGTGACGATGTTCGAAGAGCTTGGGGGGAGGTAGGGTCTAGCAAAATCATCTTTGGAAAAGTCTTCAATGTAAAGACCAATCCCTTGAAGCCCAGTGATTTCGACACCATCAATATTAATGTCCCCTCCGGCACCCTCTCCGGTGTGGAAGTCACTTGGGATTTCTTCTGCTTGAGTAGGGTCAGCTGGGTCAACTGGAGGTAGAGACTCCGGAGCCCGGAGAGAAACTTCATCTCCATTGGAGATTTTCTTTTTCTTGGCATCCCTGTCTCCACCTTCTGCTCCCCGTTTTCTGTACTTTTTGGGAACCTTTAAGGGTTTTGGAGACCCAACTACTTCCTTGGTGCTTTCGTGTTCCACCACTTGCAATAAAGCAACATCAATCTGCCCTTGATCTTGTCCCTCTGGGTTTGTTGGGACAACTTCCTCCACCTCAGTAGGATTGGCCTCAACCACACCTTGCTTGGTCTTTCCTTTCTTGCCCTTCATTTTGCTTGGGGCTTTAGCTCTGCCCGGCAAGACCAATTTCCAATATTTTCCCTCTGTCTTCCGAAGAATCACTCGCGGAGTGGTTAATTCCTCCCAAGATAAGTCCCTCCGGTCGGTTGTATTCCAGAGATGGGATCTTGTTAAATTGCCTCCGGTAAAACAGTTGTGGAAGTGGTTTCCCCATTTCTCAGCAGCCCAAGCATTTAGCTTGGTACAAGTAGTCTGTCCGGCCTCTAAGTAATCATTGAAATCCTTAGGCAGCACTACCAAAAAACAAAAGAAGAGGAATTAGATGAACAAGTTTGTTATAAGTAAAGGTAGAAGTATGTGATGAGATTTTTACCATCGCTTTGCCATCTGCTAGTGCATGCTTGGGTTGACGCCAGCTTTAATTTTCTTCCCATTCTCCCAGGCACCACTGATGAACACAAATTTAGTCTTCCATCTTTTCTCCGACTTAAGTAAGTCATCCACCGCCTTATAATTATCGCCCATGTTAAAATGATATAAGGGGATGTGGTGGTTCATGCAAAGGCTGGCCAATGCAGCAAACTACTCCATCGGAAGAGGGATTCTGGAGAGCCTAGAGGCCATAATACAAGCCATGAGCGTATACCAAGCGTTGGGGCTCAATTGGCTTGGGCAGAGCTTTATGAGATGGAAGTATCTAACGATCTCCGGATCTAAGGGAAGCCTAAGCCCCCAGTTGAATATCTCAGTGAAGAAAACTATCTCACTCAGCTTGCAATCCATCGGTGTCTCCGGATCCACCGATATCCTTACTTTTTTTTCAGGGATCCCCCACTTTGTCCACATCCGGCCTAGTTCGACTGTGTGAATAAAAGCGTAATTAATCTTCTGCATAGCCAACAGGTACCTTACACTTACTTTGTGGAAGCAAGGTCCCACTTTTCCCACAAGGCACTCCGGCAGATTCGGGTGTTTTAAACATAGCTTCTCCTTGCCCTTGCTTTTCTTGACAGTAGCAGCCTCACTTGTTTGCCCGGAGACGTCGCTCTCAAAGGGGGCTTCTTCGATACTATCCTTCATTAAATCTTCCATTACCTTGGAAGGATTATCGGTTATTTTTGGAAGAGAAGAGCTGGTGGTTGGCTCACTAGGTCCTCCGGATGGTTGGGCGTTACTTTCTTCTTGTGGTCTGGAGTCCGGCTAAGGTTCAGATCCGGAGGTCTCTTTCCGAAGGCTTGAACTGGTTGCCTTCGGACCAGACAACTTGTCCTTGGGGATTTTAATGGGTGCTTCTGACCCTGTAGTTTTACTTTTAGCCCCAGACTTGGAAGGCGTGGATTTGGCAGGTTTAGGCTGTGTAGTTGCAGCCTGCCCTCTCACCAAACGACCCTTTCGTCGATCTACCAACTTCTCTCGGGAGATATCAGCGTCTGATCCCATGGCAATGAATGGGGAAGGTCTCTTAAATCTTGTAACTGCCTGCTCTGGTTCAACAACGGGCTCTGATTCTTGGACCGATGAGCCTCAAGCGATTGGAGAAAGGTTGGACTGGAATAACTTTCTGGGTTTAGAGCTTTTGGCAGAAGACGAACCCCGGTCAGGCTCTGAACTTGGTGAGACAGATTTGTCAATAGGAGAAACAGGGAGGCCTGCACCAATGCGCTTTTCTCATTCGACTTTTTGAGCTTTTTCTAACTCCGACAAGTTGAGCCATCCACCTTTTACTAGGGCATTTCTTGTTGTGAACATAAACTCACACTAAAAGAAGGGCTTTTTGAGAGATAAAAGCCTTGAAGATTAATAGAGTAGAGATAATGAAGATAGTAAAACCGTGAAAAGTGGACTAATTTATACTAAAACAACAAAAGATGCTTTGATACCTAGGAGAATACAAAAAAATAGGTGTAATGATTAAAAACGGCGCTGATGTCACAAACATTAATTAAGAGGTTACTTTAGGAAGTAAGTGGAAGCGCCATTCTATACACTTGAACTATTTTTGGTCTTGTCAAAGGCCTTCGAACATAACCTAAAAATGGGCTACTGATGAGTCCGGATTTTCTCACCACTCACTGAGGGAACCGGACAGGGGTAATTCGGACAAAAACCACCCATTGAGCCATCCGAACAGGACTAATGTATTAAAAACTAAACCACTCAATGACTAAGCTAATTACCTACTTGCTTAAAGACTAATGGGTCATTGAACTCGACCCGAATTCATAAGTGTGACCCGAAAGCCTATGTGGCTCATAATTAAGGGTATAAATACCCAACCACTTTCATTAATAAGGGTAATGAACATTTAAAACAACCAGGCAGCTCTAATCTGTCACTACAAACTATCCAAACATTAAATACCCTTGAAACATCACAAAACTCTAGACAAAATTACCCTCATTTGAAAATAAACCACACCACCAACAAGTGGTAATCAAGATTAAAAGATGTGGCATGATTTTGAAAGATTGAAAAAAATACATACACTAAAAGAAAAAAGAAATCTCAACAAGTTTTCTAAGTATCACAATGAGAACGGACATCAACTAAAGGACTGTCACGCCTTAAAATTAGAAATCTAAAATTTCATTGACGATGGTAAACTTATTTCTTTTATCAACGGACACGCCCATACAACTTCAACAAACACCTCAATAAATCCAACACTAGTTCCCTAAGCTAAATTCCCCAAACATAAGCACCAAAGACAACACCCTGGATATAAGAAACCCAAGCAATCTATGAGGAATATGATCAATACTTATGTCTTGATCAAGACCATAAACTAGTACCCACCATCGTTGGAGGAGATTCTCTTCTGAGATTCATAATAACATCATACCATTGAACTTGAACTCCATTATATATGCCGAAGTTTCCCCACCACACCTGAATTCCATACCATACTATCAAATTTTTTATAATGACTTGAATGGGTTAATATGATCCTATGAAGATTTTTTCATAATAATCGCGAAAGATCAATGAGACATAAATAGAAAATATCATGATAAATATTAGTAGTTCATCATGTTAGAGAAAAACTTAGACCAAATCAGAGGCATAAAATCATTAACACTATCATCCTACAATGAAATATTAATAGTTCGTCATGTTACAAGGCCTTTTAATGGTAGTAGATGAAATATAATCCTACAATGAAATATTTGGACAATCATAGCTCCACCATATGCACATCATCGTATCTATAATACATTGATGCCTTTGGTGTACCATCAATATAAGGATTGAATTAATTTAAGGTAATTGACGCATAGCCATGTGATACTAAATTGATTCCTTGAAGCCCAAAATATGAGGACTAGAAGAATTTGTAATTGTCTTAGATGATCTAGATGATCCAAGCAAGCTCCCTCACATAATGAAACAATAAGATGATGTGGAATAAGTAACAGTGAAAGCATGATAAGTGGTTCATCGTTCATGACTTACAATGGGTCCTCATAATAATTATTCTCTCATTTTTATCCAAAACTTTGGACGTGTTTCCACGATCCATGTAATATGTAACTTTAGGGTCGATGGAGGTTACATGCCACAAGTCATTTATAAATAATAAAAACATTAGTCGATAAACCAATAGCCTCGACCTTTCTCATGGGAGAGAGTTGAAGCCATCGTACTTGGAGAAAATAAACTAAACTAAATTACTATATCTTGATGATATGTTAGTAACAAAAAGATAATATACCAACCCGCTGACTGACCTTAAGGAAACCTTCAGAAAACTATGTGTAGTAAACTTAAATCTTAACCTAGAAAAATTCAAATTTAGAGTACAATCACACTAATTTACGGGGTATTTGGTTAACAAGAAAATAATAAAAAAATATAATAAAAAAATCTAATATAGTAGCAATGGAACCTATACAAAATATTAAAGAGGTTTGGATTGTAACATGAAGACTAGTCATGCTGAATAATTTCATTATCATATTTTCAGACAAATATGCTCCAATCATAAAAAAGTCTCGGACGGTTTAGTTGGACCTCGAAGTGTGACATAGCCATAAGAGAAATATTAATGAGTATTTATCTTCTAATAGGGTCATAACAAGACTAAACTCATGTAAAATAATATACTTATACCTAGCGGTATTTGGCCCTATTGTTGTTAGTGCAATATTAGTAAGAGAATGATGAATCACCTACATAGTCATTTACTAGGTGACCAAGTTCTTTCTTTTATACTGAGACTCAATATCTAAATCAGGATAAATTAGTGCTAGCTTAACAACGATTATTAGGAAAACGAGGCCATATTTTTAAGCCTATACAACCATATCACGAACCTTATTCTTTTTAAATAACATTGTTTAAAAGCCTCATATCTCCAAATAGCTAACTCAACTGTCAGTAGATGTTGAGAATTTTACATATGGTTTCAACATCAAACTATCATAAATTAAAAAGCCTTCACAGATTTTGTCAATGAGTTCCAATCACAAATGATAGTTCAATCAAAGGATAATCTCAAACCTATATGGATGATCCGGATGAATTGGGGCTCAAACAATTTTGGCTTTACATCCTCTTTGGGAAACCGTATGTGTAAATCAATCAAGTTTTAATGTTATGTTTCAAATAAAAAAGCTAAATATGAAGTAATAATAGCAAGACGTCGCCTAGATATGTGGATTCTAACGTGTAAAACTCTTCACTAACTAAAATTGGTAATCAATAATTCTTTTTAAAAGTATAAAAAAGAAATACAATATTATCCTCTACTTCAAAAAGCTACACGCCAAAACTATGAAATTTGAATACTTTGAGTATGAACAAGTATCTCAGTAAGAAAATGAAGTAGTTGATAACTTGTCTCTTTAAGGTGTACAGAATCCACATTTTGGGTAGCTCTTCAACAAAAGTTAACCGTCTTCAAACCTAAGTGAACCAAACTGTCCTAGCTAACGTCTAAGGTCATAATTATCGACAAACCTCTAGATTAATGAAAACCAATCAAGGTGAACCTTACTAAAGAGATGTTAACAATAAACAAAACAGAATTCAATAGCATAAAAATACGGTCTTCCCGACATGTATACATTATATCGACATAGGCTTGCCATACCCTACTTAAATACCTTAGTCTAAAAGAAGACAATTTTGTCTATTGAGAACTCCATGAAGGAAATAAGATTCTTACTATGGATATAAGAATCATCACATGAAAATCCTATTATCGTGGCATTTTTTACCAACAATAAAAGTCAATATGAATGCGTTGGTCCAAATCTGTGGCACTTTCCATTAGCAAACACAATCCAAGTCCTGATAGTACACATAAAATATATTTATGAAACAACTTGCTTTGATAGGTGGGGCCTGATTAGTAAGATTATATTCCAAAATAACAGGGGGAGACGATAGTAGGATCATTTCCCAAAACAACAAGGGAGGAGACGACAATAGTTTGTGATGGCAATATGCTACCCCTTCAAACGGGTGGATATTGAGTTATTGGAAAAAAAGAAAATAAGGTCATTCACTTCCTCAAAACCAACACGTGTTACATATATGGGGTACAAATAGTGATAATCACTGACAACCTCTTATAGTTCAAAAATACACAGTTAGTATTGTTCTATCGAACTAGAAAATCCAATAGCATTTCTCAACCCCATTACATTCTTATGTTAACGGATAGTTTGAAGAAATAAAATAAACTCTTTTGGAAGGGATACACCATTTCTTTGAAGGTTATATAGGGAAATGGCCATATACATTTCAAAAATTCCTATGGTCATAATACAAAATGAGAAAATCAATTTGTGTTGGTCTATAAGATGGAGCCATAGTCCAAATAGAGACATTTATGCACTTATTTCGGGTTTCAATTATAATGAAGATACAAACGAAAACAGATTAATGGTGGATTTGGACCTAATAAAAGAAAAATGAATGAAGACCCATCTACCGAACACTAATGTGAAACATATACGAATCTAAAGTTCATTTTTTGTGATTTACATATAACAGATCAAGTATTAAGAAAGTTTTCCTTCACACCAAAGATAAAACTCTTGGAATATAAAACAAAACTAGGAAGGAACCTACAACCAAAATAAAACCAGGAACATATATATATATATATATATATGCAGAAGACAACATTTACCACACTCATAGAGCATATAAAGTACGACGCGTTAATGTCTGAATTTATAAGATAGACATTCAATAGCGTTTGTACGAATTACAATGTGAGCATTTAGATGCCCGTTCTATGGGAGTGATTGACAGACCTAGTATCCTACTTGAACGGGTAATGTTAGGTAAGTCATGAAAGAAATGGAGTTTGGGGCCTCACAACTTAAGGTACGATTGTTGTTGTGAGTAATCTGGGCCCTAAAAAAGACTACCATACATATATTCCAATGGTGATCACTAATTGCATGATGCACCTTGTTGTATTTACACACACTATATTTGTGCATAACTGAGTTTTCAATGTTGAAAAGTTTATTAATTAACCAAAACTCAGTTAGGTATGACCCATAAGGAAGGCTTGACTAATTTTGAGATATGGCCGAGAGCTTACACTCTCTAACCTTAAAATACCGACTCCAGAGGTAATATATAGCACACTAGTGCCTAACGTATGTGCTAATGATCATAACGAGTGTAATACATATGAATTCTCAATTACAACCCCTACCATGGTAAACTTCACTATGTATTAGATAAGTTTGGTAAATGATTAGATATTTTTCACTAATTGAGTATTTCTTTTTTATTGTTCAGCAAATGAAACCTAATTGGGAAACTCACTTAAAGTCTAGTGAGGGAAAATTCAAGGAGTAAAAACGAAAAACTATACTCTTGTTGGAATTCAATGATATAGATTATTGGCTTATAAAGGACCAAACACATACTCTTACAAAAAATAGTATTACTTAAGAAAATATGCTCTTTGAGAAGTGGGAACGATCTAACAACCTAGTATGTATGTCTTATAGAGTGAGGTCCCTCAAACATTCTTAAATTTCAGACCGTTGACATGAAACTGGCTAAAAATATGTTTGCTAACCTTGAGAAGAGTTTTGTTCAATCCTCTCAAGTAGAAATCAAGAACTTGATTAGGAATATATCTTTTATCAAGTACAAGGGCGATAGAAAAATTAGAGAGTACGTATTTGAGATAACTAATATCCATGTAAAACTTAAGGCCATAAAATTTAACTTCATGAGACTTTCATAGTGGTATAAATTTTCCCGTCCCTCCATGCTAAATTAAGAATCCTCGAGACTACTTATGATTTCCTAGAGAATAAGTAAAATATGATCACTCTTATTACAAACCTTGGTCAATGAGGAAGAAAATCATTCAAAGTAATAGACTTTGGAGGCCAATATGGTTGGTGTCGGTAAAAATACACGTCAAAACAAGATAAAACACTCATCCATTGGAGCTGCATAAGCTAACCCTTCAGGATCTATCAATGAAGAGAGATACCCCAAGAAGGAAAAAGACAAAAATTATACCATGTTTCCATTGTAAAAGCACGAATTAGTAGAAGAGAGATTTGCCCAAGTTTAAGGTCTAGTTCGGAAAGAAATGTAAGATTTATTTTGTTGTAACTTCATAAATTAATTCAGTTTTAATGTCAAATGATACATGGTGGGTCGATACAACAATAAAAACTCATGTATGCATTTTTTTTGCAGGGTTGAAGCCAAAGTATGACTCTTAATGATGGAGAGATTCAGATTTACAGTATAGATGGTGTAGCTTTCCTAGTTAAAACCAATTTTCAATTGAAGTCTTGTTTAAATTAAGGGCATGTTTTGTTTTTAAATGATTTTTTATACGTTCCCTCATAACATACTTGTTTTATTATTATTGGAGAAATGTGGTTATTCTTGTTCATTTGGTAATTGAAAACTTTAAATCTTTTATGACAATTGCTTAATTGGTCGGTGTCGTTAATTGTAATAATAACTTGTATAGATTAGATAATATATATCGTAATCTGATTGCAATGAATGTAACACAATATATAACTTTTAAAATTTTATATTCTCTATGCCACAAGAGTTTTGATCACACCGTTAAAAAGAGAACAAAGAAGCTTGTTGTTAACGGTCTATTAGGTCTCATTGATTACACTGATTTACACAAACGTGTATAGTGTATCAAAGAGAAAAATAGACCAAGCATCAAATATTTGAAGCCTCTCCTATTATAGATATTTTGGAGTTAATCTATATATATATATATATATATATGTATATATACCATTCCATACAACATCATAAAATAGCTAAAGATACTTCATTTTTTTTATAGACGACTTTTCATGATATATGTGCAAGACCTTTATAGTCGAAGTTGAATCATATCAAGAAAATTAAATGGAGGTTGCAAAATCCGATCATGATGGTGAATCTATGAGAGACATGATGAATTAAAAGAACAACATCATAAACAATACAATATCTACCTCAACGAGTATAAAACAATTTTTTTAATATACCGTGTCGAGCTTACACATTGTGAATAGTGTATTTGAGTGATTTTTTTACATTAATGAATATTATTTTAAGAGTATGATAGCTTATATAAGTCTACCATACTCACTATAAGGGGAAGCTCTTAAGTGCGACATACATATCCTAAACAGGGTATATACTTCAGCATCAAGTAAAACAACGCATGAACTTAGAGGGCGTAAGTTCAAATTTAAGAATTTTCAAGTGTCAAGGTATCTAGCAGAAGTAAAGCCTTACATGCTTAATAAGCAAAAGCTAGAATAAAAAATATTTAGTTACAAATTTATAGGTTACTTAGACCACTCAAATGGTAACAAAATTTACTCTCTTATTAAGCTACCTATATTTGAGACGGGAACTACATTATTTTTTGAGAGGGATGATTAATAAAACAACACCATATTTGAATAAAAAATGGAACCAATTTATTCAGTCTCTAATGTTTCAGCTACATATAACTTACCAATCATTAATATTATGTCATGAAGTTTAGTTAAAGTTCCTCAAACTGATTTTATGCCTCCATTTGAAGTATAAAATACTAATATTGTTTATGATGGACAAATTTAGAAACCTCAAGTAATGGAACAACAATTGATCGAACATTTCATAGGTACAAGAAAGAGAGAATACATCTAATTTATTCAAACTATGTGGCATTTCCAAGTGAACATGAAGGTATTTCAGACATTCGAGAAGAATACGCAGTCATCTTTGAAAGCAATTAATGTATAATACAAATAATGCAGGACAATTCAGTTTGGTATCTTATCACTTTACGTTAAGTAATGAAATCACTAGCATGAAAATGATTGTTTAAAACCAAAACTGATGCTTAAAGGAAATTGGAGAGACAAAGCTCGTCTTGTAGCAAAAATGTAAAATCGGACTGGATGGATTGATTATATCGAGACCTTTCTCCAATATCATTAAAAGACTAATTCAAAACAACCCTGAACCTTGTTTCTTATTTTAACTTAGAGCTCCACCTAATAGATGCTAAGACATCATTTCTCAAAAGAGACATTCAAAAACGATTTACATGAAGTAACCTGAATACTTTTTTCTCAAAGACTCAAGGTTGATTATATTTAAACTAAACGAATCTATGTATGGACTCAAGCAATCGTCTTGTTAATGGTACCACCCTAGACATTGTTACCTCATTTGATTTTTAGGTCAATTTCATCGAAGAATGTGTATACCCCACGATTAGTGGGATTAAAACTATATATATAGTGCTCTATGTTGAGGACATACTCTTTACCATTACGATGTAGGCTTGTTACATGCTACCAAAGAATTTATGTCAGAGAAATTTGATATAAATGATTTTGCAGAATCTCCCTTGTGTTGGGGATTTATATTATACACAATTTACTTAGGGGTATCTAGGGTCTTTCACAAGAGGCTTACATTGAGAGAATGATACATCAGTATGGTTTGGATAAGTGTAAAATTGGATACCCTTCTAGTGAAAGGAAAAAAGTTATTATTCTACCACTGCCCCAAAATTAAATCGGAGATTCAATTTATATAGACGATACTATATGCTTTGGCAAGTAGTAGTCTTATGTATACTCAGGTAAATACCAAACCATACATATTATTCATAGTTGGAATAATGTGAAGGTACATGTGATATCTATAAGTTTTCCATTAGAATTCGATCAAGATGGTGCTTCAAATACTTGAAGAATACCAAATATTTTGAACTAACATACATCATAGCAGATAACCTAGAGATCGTAGGCTATTCCGCTTTAGACTATACAGAGTGTGTAAATACTAGAAAGTCTACCTGGTTATGTACTCATTATAGTGGTATGTGCTATATCATGAAAGAGTGCAGAACAGACTCTCATCGTGACCTCGATTATGGAAACAAAATATGTGGCGTGTTTACTACATCGACTCACGAGCTCTGGTTTATACATTTTGTCATAAAATTAAATACAATAATGGGAACTAAAAACCCCCTCTTAATTTATTGTGATAATAGTTCAATTTTCATGTTCTTCAATATGAACAGTAACGCCAAAAAATTCTAATCATATGGACATTAAGTTCTGGTCAATACCAGAGGATATTCCAAACGACCCTATAAAGATAGAGTATATCGATACATACTCCATGGTTGTAGATATGTTTATTAAGACATTTCAAAACTCCACCTTTTAATAGCATAGAGTTCGTATGAGAGTCCTTAGTTTAGATATATCTAGGTTTTGTGGGAGTGATGTGTTTTATTTTGGATTTTAATATCACTTCATAACAAATGTATACATGTCAGTTTAAATAAGATCTTGGTAACTTCACCAACACAGAAAAGTCTTAAAAACTTAACGGAGATATAGATCCGTACATCCAGGAGATTCAAGACCAACTACAACACTTTGGTCAAAAAAATGCCCTATTCTTCCGGAACTAGTTGGGCCATAAATCTCTTTGCCGCCATCAACCTCCGCTCTTATGCCCTACATCACTCCAAGATTCATACCCACTGAAGATCCATCCGAAGAGTTCACACTCGCTCTGAAACCATATACCGGCCTTGGAACTGCATCATAAAATTTGTGCAAAAAAGTGGAATCTGCCTGAAGCCACTTAAAGACTATGGAAAATGACATGGTTCAACATAAGCAAATTGTTGCAGCTGAGAAGAAGATGGGGGAAATCTTTGGTAAAATTATAGAGGAACAATTTCATTGATTCGAGGCTGCAAGATTGGAATTCCTCAGAGACATCATTCATCTCAAAAGACACCTCAGATATGTACACAAGAATGAGATAGAAGAGCTCAGTACTTCTCATAAATATGAGATGGAGGAACTCAGATCCAAACATGAAAGAGTTATTCGAGGAGAAACAAAGATAATCCACTCTTTAAGAATCTCTAAATAAAAGTGAGGATGAAAATAAGAAGCTGACACAAAATATGGAAGCTCTTAAGACTCAATTCGAGGAGGAGAAAAAGATTGTTGTGACGGCTACTGAAAATGAATGTGGAAATGACATGCTGGTTGCCATCAAGAACATCGAGGAGAAAAAAACTATTGATCTGCTTAGTGAAATTCATGCCACATTTCTAAAGGCTAACCTTCTAAATTTCTGGTATTTGATTTCAATTGAGAATCTCCTTAATGAGGCTTTTGACCCTGTGCCTAGTGATTCTTCCGAAGAAATGGAGTCAGAGGAAAGTGTTTATAAATAATGGGAGTCCTCTGTAAGATGACTTGCTTTTGGTGAATATTTTTTTACATAACATTCAAAAATATGTTTTGTTATCATTGAATTAATCCTAATGCATCAGTACTTTTTTCCATATACTCTAATTTTTTCAAATTTATAATTTTATAAAACAAGTCATGTTCACCTCGAAATGTAAAGTAAATCATAATTAAACTTATAATTTTTCAAATGAAGATACTTCAACCTCTTACTTCACTGGTGTGTTTAAAGAATGGTAACACCTCAAATAAAAATAGTGCGTTTAGAGAACGTATCACTTCAAAAATTACAGTGCGTTTAGAGAACATAGCACTTCAAATATTATTGTACGTTTAGAGAACGCAGCACTTCGAATATGGTTGTTTCTTCAAAAAGTATATATAATAAACGTATAAAACTTGGGAATAGTTACTCTTGGTTAACTCCAAAGATGATCAATCTTTGACTAGTTACCGAAATAATTCGAATATTTATACTTAAACAACCATTGGCCAAAAAAGAATTTTATTGATAACTTCAGATATTTACATGACACCTCATTAAAACCTCCCTGGGCCAACAGGTTAGGAAAGAGTGTGTCAATTATTCAAAAGACAAAATTATTCCCAATAAAATTTCAGATGTTGTGTATTCAAAGAATGTTGAAGCGTCTTCCTCTGCATATCACAAAGGTGAAGAACCTGACTTTATTCTTTCCACAACCATATAATGACCTTCCTAATTTGGGGCTATCTTTCTGAGGCACCTATCCTTTGTATGGAGGAATAATTTCCTTAAAACTTTATCACCAACTTGAAAATCTCTTTTTTTTACCTTCAAATTATATCGACTCCTAAACAGAGTTTGATAATGAATTGTATTCAAATGTGCTCTAAATCATTTTTCCTCAATCAGGTCCAAATCTACTCTTTTTGCTTCGTCATTCAGGTTCATGGAATACTGAAGTACTCTATAAGAAGGTGATATAGATTATGCAGGACTAATGGCATCCATAGCATACACCAAGGAAAAAAGAGTTCTTTAGTAGACTCTCTAGGAGTTGCTCGATAAGTTCATAACACCTCTTGTAAATAATTAGGTCATTTTCCTGCAACCCATGTCAAATATTTCTTCAAGACTTCAAAAATAGATCTATTTGTCACCTCCACCTGACCATTTTCTTGCGGATGAAAAGGTGTAGAAAACCATTGTGTAATACCCCCTGAAGCACAAAAGGAATCCATTTATCTATTTTTGAATTAAGGACCATTATCGGTGGTACTTTTTTGAGGAACCCAAAGCGGTAACAAATATTGTTCACAATGAACTTAATAATATTAGTGGCTTTTGTTCTAGACCAAAGTTCAGCCTCCGCCTACTTCGAAAAATATTCCACTGCCACAATAATCTTTTGGTGTCCTCCAGAAGCCATATGAAATGGTCCTACCAAATCTATTCCCCATCTATCAAAATGGATGACTTCGGTAATTGACATGAGTGGAACTACATGTTTGTGAATAGAATTGGAAAATCGTTGACAAGTATCACAACCTCAAACCAAACCTTTATCATCGTTCATGATCGAGGGCCAATAATAGCCTGCCAACATAACCCGACGTGCCAGTTCCTTGAACCCACAATATATTGAACCCTCACCATCATGTAACTCTGATAAAATTTCGTTAGACTTTTTTGTTTATTCAAACAAAGAAATAATTGCCTACTCAAGATTTCTTGTATAACACCTCATCTAATACAACATTGTCGTGAGATTTATACCTAAAATTTTAGCCAATTTCACATATTGAGGCAACATTCCTCTTAACAAGAAGTTCAACATATCAATTCTCCAGTTGCTTCAAATTACATCTGGTGACAAAAATTTGCACTGCTCCGACCGAGTTAGAATCTGAGGACTCTCCTCTAATAAAATCCAAGGATACTCTTCTGTGTAAGAAATGTTTGCCAAAGAATCAAACTCGTCTCATATATTCTATAATAATGTGGTACAACAGAATAGTCAAATTTTGAAGCTCTCGAAGATACAAAATTAAGTGATTCTTATTAGCTTCGGAAACACCGACCATCTAATTTGCTACTAATTATGAATTTGTCTCCAAACAAACTGAAGTTACCTCACAAATGCTCGCAAGCCTTAAACCAACCAATCCAGCTTCGTATTCAACTTCATTATTTGATGCATGAAAACTGAATTTAATGGCTTGAAACATTGCCTCCCCAGATGGAGCAACCAATTGAACTCTTGCACTGGATCCTAGAATACTGGAACCTTCATAAGTTCAAACTACCCACATCAAACGTTTTGGAAAAACCTCTCTGTCTATCTCTTCGTTTGATCTACTTGAATGAAATTCAACAAGAAAATTAGCTAAGGCTTGGGCCTTAATAGCTGTTCGAGGAGAAAAAATTATATCAAAGTCTCCCAATTCCACTGACCATTTTGTCATCCTTCCAGAAATGTCAGGGCATTGAAAAACATTTTTCAATGGGAATGAAGTTCGAACCAAAACAGTGTGAGCTTGAAAATAGGGATGCATCTTCCTAGAACCCACCACTAAAGCCAAGGCAAAATTTTCAAGTTTCAAATATATTTTTTCTACTGCCAACAAACTCTTACTGACATAATAAACTGGCTTTGAAATTCCTGAATCTTCACTTATCAACACAACACTCACAGCAAAATCTGACACTACAATGTATAAAGAGTTGCTCTTCAATTCGAGGCTTAGACAATATCTCTGGTGATGATAATAATTCCTTAATGCTTGAAAATGTTGCTTCACATTCTGAGGTCCACTCGAACTCATTTGGCCTTCGTAACACTTGGAAAAAAGATAAAAATTTATCAGAAAACATTGAAATGAATCTATTAAGAACAATTAACCTTATGTCAAGATCTGTACTTCATTAATAGTTTGAGGTGATGTCATTGATACCAAAGCCTTTAATTGTTCTGGATTAGCTTCGGAAACACCGACCATCTAATTTGCTACTAATTATGAATTTGTCTCCAAACAAACTGAAGTTACCTCACAAATGCTCGCAAGCCTTAAACCAACCAATCCAGCTTCGTATTCAACTTCATTATTTGATGCATGAAAACTGAATTTAATGGCTTGAAACATTGCCTCCCCAGATGGAGCAACCAATTGAACTCTTGCACTGGATCCTAGAATACTGGAACCTTCATAAGTTCGAACTACCCACATCAAACGTTTTGGAAAAACCTCTCTGTCTATCTCTTCGTCTGATCTACTTGAATGAAATTCAACAAGAAAATTAGCTAAGGCTTGGGCCTTAATAGCTGTTCGAGGAGAAAAAATTATATCAAAGTCTCCCAATTCCACTGACCATTTTGTCATCCTTCCAGAAATATCAGGGCATTGAAAAACATTTTTCAATGGGAATGAAGTTCGAACCAAAACAGTGTGAGCTTGAAAATAGGGATGCATCTTCCTAGAACCCACCACTAAAGCCAAGGCAAAATTTTCAAGTTTCAAATATATTTTTTCTACTGCCAACAAACTCTTACTGACATAATAAACTGGCTTTGAAATTCCTGAATCTTCACTTATCAACACAACACTCACAGCAAAATCTGACACTACAATGTATAAAGAGTTGCTTTTCAATTCGAGGCTTAGACAATATCTCTGGTGATGATAATAATTCCTTAATGCTTGAAAATGTTGCTTCACATTCTGAGGTCCACTCGAACTCATTTGGCCTTCGTAACACTTGGAAAAAAGATAAAAATTTATCAGAAAACATTGAAATGAATCTATTAAGAACAATTAACCTTATGTCAAGATCTGTACTTCATTAATAGCTTGAGGTGATGTCATTGATACCAAAGCCTTTAATTGTTCTGGATTAGCTTCGGAAACACCGACCATCTAATTTGCTACTAATTATGAATTTGTCTCCAAACAAACTGAAGTTACCTCACAAATGCTCGCAAGCCTTAAACCAACCAATCCAGCTTCGTATTCAACTTCATTATTTGATGCATGAAAACTGAATTTAATGGCTTGAAACATTGCCTCCCAGATGGAGCAACCAATTGAACTCTTGCACTGGATCCTAGAATACTGGAACCTTCATAAGTTCGAACTACCCACATCAAACGTTTTGGAAAAACCTCTCTGTCTATCTCTTCGTCTGATCTACTTGAATGAAATTCAACAAGAAAATTAGCTAAGGCTTGGGCCTTAATAGCTGTTCGAGGAGAAAAAATTATATCAAAGTCTCCCAATTCCACTGACCATTTTGTCATCCTTCCAGAAATGTCAGGGCATTGAAAAACATTTTTCAATGGGAATGAAGTTCGAACCAAAACAGTGTGAGCTTGAAAATAGGGATGCATCTTCCTAGAACCCACCACTAAAGCCAAGGAAAAATTTTCAAGTTTCAAATATATTTTTTCTACTGCCAACAAACTCTTACTGACATAATAAACTGGCTTTGAAATTCCTGAATCTTCACTTATCAACACAGCACTCACAGCAAAATCTGACACTACAATGTATAAAGAATTGCTCTTCAATTCGAGGCTTAGACAATATCTCTGGTGATGATAATAATTCCTTAATGCTTGAAAATGTTGCTTCACATTCTGAGGTCCACTCGAACTCATTTGGCCTTCGTAACACTTGGAAAAAAGATAAAAATTTATCAGAAAACATTGAAATGAATCTATTAAGAACAATTAACCTTATGTCAAGATCTGTACTTCATTAATAGTTCGAGGTGATGTCATTGATACCAAAGCCTTTAATTGTTCTGGATCAGCTTCTATCCCCTTCACTAATAACATAACCCAAAAACATTTCTGATCAAACTCCATATATGTAGTTCTCAGGATTTAACTTCAATGTAATAGCTCTTAGATTCAAACTTCCAATCTGAGAAACGAAAGCTTTATTTATTAACCTTTGATATGTTGCTCTAGCATTCTTTAACCCAAAAGGCATAACCATATAACAATGCAAGCCTCATTCTGTTATGAGTGTGGTGCTCTCTTGATTCTTTGGATCCATATGAATTTGATTATACCCTGCAAAAGCATCCATAAAAGCCAAAATTTTATTTCCTTAAGTGGAAGCAATCAACTGGTCTATTCAAGGAACATAAAATGGATCTTTAGGAAAAAATCAATTCAAATCTGTGAAGTCAACACACATCATTTATTTCTCTTTTGTTTAACCACCATTGGGTTTGCTATCTATAAGGGATATTATGACTCCTTTATATGTCCGACCTTTGACAAACGATCCACTTCAGTAACAATAGCCTCTGATTTTTAAAGAAAAATCACGTCTTTTTTGGATAATAGGTTTGATCTTCGGATTAATTCCTAAGCTATGATATATATGACCTCGATTGGGACCCCTACCACATCTTCAGTTTTCGAAGTGAAAACACCCAAATTATAGAACATAAATTGCAATATCTGCTGGCGTAAAGTTGGAGTCAGTAATGTTCCTATTCGAAGTACTTTCCCATAAGGGAAAGAATACTCTTCTATGTTTCAACTTACTATTAAATAACCCGAGGTTTATCTCGAATCATCAACCCCTCCTCTGCATATGGAGTAATGCAGCAAGAACCTTTGATCTACTGCTATACTCTTTAACATAAATTGTTAACTTGCCATTTTCAATTAAAAATTGCACCCTTTTTTTAGAGCTATACAGTATGCAGTATCATGTCCTATGTCATTATGATATTTACAAAACATGTTATTACGCTCTTCTCTAGGTTTATTTATTAGAGTAGGCTTTTTAAAACTGACATATCCTTTTGTCTTTTCATAAATTGCAGCAACGTTCTCAGTTAAATCAGCATAGTACTTTGGCCTTATCCACTGATGTGGCCTCAGTCTTTGAAATTGATACCTTTTAGCTTGAGTCGGGTATCCTCCAGTTTGAGAAGAAAACTATTATTTTTTCCTCGGACGCGATGGTTGAGTCAAATTCGGAGAGTGCCCCTGATTATTTGGTACCCGTCCTGAACTCTTTTGACTAGGTCCAACCGCTCTTCGAAATCTAATCGATTCCTCCACTTTGATTTGATCCTCGACTTGAGCCATAAGTGCTCCAAAAGTCAAAGCTCTTCTTTTTATTTTTTCATTTGCTAAATCACCTAGCAGCAAACCTTGTCGAAATGCAACCATGTATACTAGCTCTTCACAATTATCTAAACCAGTTTTCGTTAACACAAAACAATTAGTATAATCCTTCAACTTTTATCCCACAGCTTGCTTGCATTGTATTATTGTCTCTCTATTTGCTCACATCTTTTTACTTCCCACAAATAATCTTCGGAAATATGTATAAAAATATATGAAATTGGAAATGGATCCCTTCGAAAACTTGTTGTACCATTTCAAAGTTGTACCCTTAAATGTTTGAGAGAAAGTTCTTCTAACCAGCCTATAATCACTTTCGAAATTTATCATGTAGTTTTTATATTGTTCGATAGGGTCATCGAGATCTTGCATCCCATCGAACTTTTTAACTTTAGAGATATCGAACCTCTTTGCAAGAGTGATGGACCTTATCTCAGTTGTCAAGGGAGAGTTTCTCAAGTCAACTCCTTGCACATACTGATTATTATTTGCCGTTCCCATGACAGCATACAAGTTCCGATCATCTTTTCCTGTGTAGTGATTCGAAGTATTCCCCTCACACCACTCTGCTTCCCTCAAAGAATGAGGTACATTGTCATTTCTTGTTTTGTATTATTTTTGTGATTTTCGAGGCCGATCTTTTTCTTCTTTCGAAGACCCTCGGTACCTCTTATACTCAGATCCTAAACTGTTCAACTCATCGTTACTAGACGTAATATACCTTTACTTTTCTTTTTTCTCTTTTTGTGAAGTTCAACACTCTTTATTAGATTTGAAATACGTTTTCTTCTGATCACTTTGAACCTGTCGAGCTGTACAAGATTGATCAGATTGGTTGTCAACATCATTTTTATCATCCATTTGCCTTACTTCAGATTTCAGCAGAGCTGATTGAATATCTTGCTCTGTTTTATCATACTTCTCATTTAGAGTCGTGATTTTATCCAGTAACTGATTCATTCGTATTTCAATATCTGAGTGAGTCTGTCGAACTGGAATTGACTCATCTTCTTTACCTTATCCTCCTTGCAGATCACATTTTAACGTCTTAACTACCTTTCGAACCAAATGATAGTTTTCAATCCTTGGTTCCATTATTGATCCAAAACAACTTCAAAGAATCGATCAAGAACAATCAAAACAAAAGAAGAAATCAATTACTTATGGTTTTTTATAAAGAAAATAAGGTACCAATCAATCAACTCTTACTGTAGTTGCCAATTTGGAGTGGATTAGATCTGAATCTAGAAATATGTAAAAAAAGAAGTTGGTTTTTGAGAGAGAAAGTAAAGTTCAAGTAAATAATTCACAACTGAAAAGTCTCATCCTCCTTCAGTTCAGCAATGGCCATTATATATAGGTGAACATACTTAGAATAATTGAAGTAGTTATAAAAATAGGTTACTTTAACCCCCTATCTTTACAAATAGATTAAAATTTGTCCTATATCTTTACAATTGTTCATATAAGTCTTTAATTATTAAATTTTAGTCCTTAATATTTTATATCCTTACCAGAAAGAACTAGTGATTGATTTTTTCGGGTATGAGCGTTAGGATAGTCAGCTAGCACGGTAAGCCGCGGATTGCCAACTTCAAAATTTTGAGCTTGACAAAAGCCTTCTATTTATTTCCAGCATCAATGCTCTTTTGAATCAAATATTTCATTTTCCATTTGTTGTTTCCCTTCTTTATTACCTTTAAATATGTGTTTTGATTTTTATTTTCCGGGGGAAGAGTTCTTTCTCATTTCTCGGTTGTCATCTAATCATAAATTTTATTCATTTTTTAATTGAACTTAGTCATAAACTTAAATATTTTTCTCCTTATTAACCTTTGGATCAGCCAAGCTACCTTGCTTCTTCTTGAAGATCACCATGAAGAAAAGCATTCTTAATATCCATTTGATGCAACGACCACGATTGAGAAGCAAAAATAGCCATGATGATTCGAACTGTGGTTATTTTGATAAAATAAGAAAATTTCTCCTCATAATCAATCCCATATTCTTGTTTATTATCCAGAGCTACAAGACGAGATTTACACCGCTCCAAAGAGCCATCAGAATGTAGTTTTATAGAGAAAACCCACTTACTCCCAATTGGTTTTAACTGTAAGAGAACAATGAACAATATCCCATGCTTGGTTCTCCTCAAGTGATTGAAGTTCTACATGCATTGCGTTTTGCCAACATTCATGTTTCATGGCTTGTTTGTAGCTAGTGGGAATTGAAATATTGGATAAAGTAGTTACAAAAGAGACAGGGGAAGGATAATCATACCTATCAGGGGGTCAAGAATGACGAGTAGATAGACAAAGAGTTGTGAAATCAAGCGCATGATCAGGTCTTAATAAAAAAGAAGTGGGACCAAACTCATCTCGATTATTTTTTTTATACACAAAATCAGGTTTAAATCTTCCTATAAATTTTAGAATATCATAAAAACTAGGCATGAGAGATAAATATGCAGGAGTTAGATCAACATGATATTGAAACAAATATTGATTTTTAAAAAATCACATTCCTAGGCACCCAAGACGACGAGCAAGAGGATCATAGCAAACATAACCCTTATGAGGAATAGAATAACCAAGAAAAGCACATTTTTACAGATTGAGCAGTAAGGTTATGGCATTCATGAGTAGAGAGGTGTGAAAAACAAACATATCCAAAAGTACGAAGATCAGAATATGAAGGAGAATGACCAAACAACTTTAAAAAAAAGAGAAACGTGATTTAATGTAGGAGAATGTAAGCGATTAATAAAAAATAGTTGTAGAAAGTGCTTCACACAAAAAACAAAGAGGAACATATGATTTAAGTAAAATAGGTCTTACCACATAAAAAGGTGACGATTTTTCCTCTCAGCAACACTGTTTTGTTGTGGTGTCGAAGGACAAGAACGGTGAGAGAGAATCATTTTATCTTAAAGAAAGTTTTGAAACTCATGTGACATGTATTCACCCTGAGAATCAGATCGTACAAATTTTATATTGGCAGAAAAATGAGTTTCAATATATGCAAGAAAATGTTTAAAAACTAAAAAAACTTCAGCTTTAGCCCAAATAAAGTAAACCCAAGTAAAAAAAACTAAAATCATCAATGAATGTAACAAAATACTTGTAGTGTACATGAGAAACAATGGTCCAATTCCATAAACATCACTATGGATAACATCAAAGCATTGTGAAGCACGAGATACATGTGAGGAAAAGGTAACTTTTACCAAGTTTGCATGACGTACAATCAAAAGATAGATCATAAGAAGAACTTGTTTTATTTCCCAATAATCCAGAATGAACCAAAGTACAAAGTACAACAGAGTGTGGATGACCTAGACATCTATGCCACATTTGGTTTCGAGAACCAACAACATTACAAGCAAACGGAAAGGAAAAACTAGGAATATTACTGGAAGGAGACTTATATAATGGAAAGAGTCATCCCACTTTGGGACCCTTCGCAATCATCTTTCCTGACACTTGATTCTACACAACACAACCAGAACGAGAGAAAATGGCATGAGAATTATTATCTACCAATTGACCAACATAAATAAGATTTATGGAGAGGTCAGGAGACACAAAAACATTAGTAAATATGGAAGAAAGATCACCAACAACACTAATAGGCATAGAATTACCATCACCATTGTTAATTTTCATATCTCCGTCATACTTTTTAACATTAGACAAAGGAACAACGGTATTGGTCATATGGTTCGAGGCTCCATAATCAAAATACCATGATGTGAAATAATGTTTTCGATTACCTCAGAGTCAAAAAGCAGAAAAAGCATAAATTATCATTTGTTGAACCATTTCAGGAGTGAGTGTGTTTGGATTTGTTGTTGGAGAAGGAATATGAACAAAACAAGAAGCACTAGCGGAGGTATGATAAGCAGTACCTTGTCTTCGTTCAGGTCAAGTGGGACAAGCAGAGATGATGTGCTCTTGTTTCTTGCAGTAGTTACAGACATTTTTGGGACAATCATGAGCAATATGACCGAAAGAATTGCAACTATAGCATTGGATAACACACATGTCTCTATTTTTATTTCTCGCTTGTGTTGCATAAGCTACCTGAACTGGTGTACTAATACTAGCTTGATGTTTAATAGATGCCTGATTTATCATTTACTGCTCCTCACGAAGAATTTCTCTCAAACATGCATCCACAGATGGTAAGGGATGACGATTCATCATATTAGACAATGAGATGTCAAAATCCGGTCATAGCTTCACTAAGAACTGATCTCGTCTGCTGGTTGCATGAATTTTCTGGATAGCGGAAAGAGCTGAAGCAAGAATATCTGCATAAATAATATCTGAATAATTTGCCCGAAGGTTTTGAAAACTATTAAAAAAATATACTTCAACGGAAAGCCTTCCTTGCGTATAATTAGCCATCTCATACTCCAATTGAAATCTCCTCGCAGAGTTCTCTTGATTATAAATTCTCTTCAAAGAATTTCATATACCAGCAGTGGGTTTATAAGGCTTCCGGGGTGAGGATAAGATGAGGTTCGAGCGAACTAAGAATCCAAGTCATAATCTTGGCATATTTTATTTCCCACTTAGACAAAGCATTAACATTCAGAGGGGCATGATCACTCCCATCAATATGAACCTATAATTCGTTTCCATTCATATACAATTAAAACTGAAATTCCCAAGCATAATAATTTTTCTTCGTAAATGTAATATGAAACGAGTCGAATTTATCCAGTGAAATGATGTAACCAAAAAAATAGATCCACGAGAAAATCTGAAATAAAAGAAAATCCCCAAATTCTCTAAAGAAAAAAATCTCACTACCAAAATGTTCGGCGAAAAAACAAATATGAAACTAAAATCTCCAAATACTCTCGAAATTTTAGAAAAATCTCACCATCGAAAATACTCGAAAAACTTACCATCCAAAAACTCTATGAGAAAAAAAAATCAATTGCGCTCTGATACCATGGCAACAATATTTTGTTTCTGAAAAAATGTGTCTTATTATCGTTCTCGTTCACCTTTTATAATAATAGTTCACGACAGCTACAACAGTTAATATTACAATATTTATTTTCCTAAAGTTAGCTTAGACTATTGACTATAATTGATTACCATAGATATTATTCTACAATATATATTAACTAAATCTTTGACTAAAATCAATTAGATATTAATCTAATTTATTTCTTTTAACAACAATATATATTAACTAAATATTTAACTAAGATAAATTAGATATTAATCTAATTTATTTTCTATTAACAATAGGGTGTCCCCTCCAAAAATAGAACACAACCATTGTTATCTTTCCCCGGGTCTGTATGGTGCCTCAGTAGGCGTTGCGCTTGCTCCTCCTTCTTCTAATATCGTGTTCTCCCTTTTCTTGACTTGGATGAGGTTGCCACTGTCGATCAACCTTTGAATTTCCTCATTCAATTTCCAGCACTCATCTCTAGGGTGCCCGTGGTCATTGTGATATACACGGAAATAACATGGGGGATCTTCTATATGGTGATGCTAGCATAATTCTCGACGTTTGGCACTTAGCTCTCCCATTGGTCATCTCCTAGATAGTGGCTATGTTCTCGGTCAAAGGTGTGAACTTCCTGGAAGGATTCTCTTAATAATAGGCGCACGAACCACTTTCTTGGGGTTGATATGTGTCCATCCTTGGAGCATCCTTGTAGCATTTCCTCTTTACACTCAGTGGTTTAAATTCTTGAGGTTTCTGTTGAGAAGTGGGCGTGTGATCCCGCTTCTTTAAATCGTCGACACAGATAAACTGGTCTGACCTGATGAGGATATCACCCATATTTGTTTTTACCGAAAACCAGATGAAAATGATAAATAAGATGGCGTTTTGGTTTAATCCTCTTTTGAAGGCTGCTACAACCACTGTTTCGGTGCACCTCTATAAGGAGTTCATTTCTCCTACAAATTTTTACACATAGCTCTTCGATTTTTCCCCACTTCATTGGTATAGGTCCATGATCGCATCGCCCTCGCGCTTCTGTTCCTTATTTCCTACTAAATTATTCTTGAATGTGACCCACAGTCCCTCGAAGTCCTTGATCAAACCTTTTTGGAGGCTGTTATGCATTCGCCTTAAATGTCATGGAGAAGGGCCGATATAGCAACACGTTATCGGGGTGGAATGGCATCATCATGTTCTTAAATATTTCCAGGTGGTGCTCAGAGTTATATGATCCGTCTTATGAGTCCATCTTGTGTGGGTTGAACTTTTGTGGAAGCTTTCCTTCCAAGATACTTTTAAAAAATGAAGATTCCTACAAAACATAAGCAGCCATTGTGGGTCTTACATGATTGTATATGATGGTTTCTGGTCCTTTGTCATCCCGGGTTACCCATTCACTAGACAGATCGTCCTAGTTAGAGTTCATTACTCTTTTATTCCTTTGTTTCTTGCTCTTGCTATCGCTGGTACGCTCACCTCTATGGCCACAACTTTTATTATTATCGGTGAGATCGTCCCCACCATCTTCTTGGTTGATATTTTTTTTTTACCACATCCATGTGGAGGACCTTCTTACTCAGATAATGTTAGGTATCAGCGATGGCATCGAAACATTGTCAGGCCTCCTCGTCTCTCTCATGCTTCCGTTGGGCGGCCTAATGCTGCTCGCGCTTGATTTACTCTATCTGAGTCTCCATGATCTACATGTTATAATGGGTGGAAGACATACCAAGATTCATAGGGTTTTTCATCTGTGCTGCCCCACTAGTATTTTCCTCGGTGTTAATTTGGGAATAATCATCATTCTGATTCATCGTTATGTAAACCTCTGATGATCTGCTTGATCAACTTCTACGATTCCTTCACCACTGGTTGGGTTCTCTATGATTTCATGGTTGCCTTACCCGCCTTACTCGTAAGGGGCTGCTATATTTTCTCTCTGAATTCCTGACCTAGTTCACACCAACACTTGCCCTGGTATGAGCTATGTGTTATGTGTTTTCCACAGACGACGCCAAAAATATGGTGAGGAAATTTAGTAACAGTGTAATTCTATTGAAAATGGAAGAATAAAGGTCATATTATCTTATTTCTCTCACTCAAAAATCTTACATCCTTTTATATAATACATTCATAATACATTACTTCATTATTTCCTAATAACTCTTTGTTTTTTGTTATGCTTGATCGTGGGTTCATGTTCTGCTCCCACTTCCTTAACGTTGCTCTGTTACTGCTTTTAGTTTCCATATTTCTCGTAACAACCATTTCAGCGTCGAACGAGGTATGGTTCCGCTTTCACACGAATGACGTCTGATTCAGCGTCATTTCCCTTGCGTTGTACTATCTAGGGTAACTCGTCCCAATCTCCGTATACAATCTGTTGTATGGCTAATCTTTAGAGAGTACCCTTCAACTATCGCGTCATAGTCAAAGGAACCTCAACATGTCTAATGAGTATAAGCCTGTGGTGGGGTTATGCCTTATCAACATAACTTTCTCAAATGTATATTAAAATATATAAACTTTCATGTTAAATAATTTTGTGTGTGTTTTGGATTCACATTAAAATATGTTTAATGTAATCTTATTTAGAGAAAAAAAAATCTTATTTTTCATTTATTGTCAAAATTAAAAGATAGTCGTTTTAAATTATATCCTCATTTCTTGGAGAACATGAAGTTCTTCAAAAATTTATCATGTCTACATAAAAATCTATGATTGTTTGTATAAAATTGTTTTGAGATCTAGCCTAACTGTAAATTTGAAAAAGCACTAAAAATATTTATACACTTTGTTCGCAGTGAATAAAAAATATTGTATTTAGATATATCTTGCTAAACAAGACTAGGCGAGGTGAGGTGTCTTTACATAATTTTTATTCTGGTAACAATACCGAAAAATTATGTATTATATCTTGTTCCAATATATTGAACAAAAATTTATAACAATATCTTCACAACATCCACAATGCCTTAATTAAAATATTATAAAATCGTTTTTGGTTTGCCTAAGATCTTATAAAAGCTAAAGTGCTTTAACTTGAATTTTCATAAAATCTAACATTCTTTCAGCAAAATCTTCTAAAGTCTATGTTGACTTAACTAAATTCTTCACAAAACTAATCATGTCTTAACTAAAATTTTCGTAATTTAACATGTTTTCACAAAATTTAAATCTAACATTTCGTCATAAATCCAATATGACTTGCTTAAATATAGATTATTTTATATAATTTTGAGTATTCTAATATTTTTTTACCATTATATAAAATCATGAAAATGTACATATTACTTTTTCTTCCCTTATCTCTTCAAACAAGCTTTCTACTTTATCATGTTGTCTCAAACCCGTTTCTCCTACCCATCGTAGGCATCTTGGGAAATCATTTTTGGAACTCTTAGTATCAACTATTAGTATATAAAATCTAATATTCCATACTTCAAAGACATAACAATATCTTCACAAAATTTTATACAATCTAAAATGTCTTGCTTATTAAAATCTTATAAAATTCGTCATGATTTAAGAAATAAAAAAATATATTCTAAATCTGTCATTCTTTAATACATATAAATATGTGTGATTCTTTTTTATAAAATATATTAAGGTTAAAATACAATCAAATTCATAAAAGATAAAATACTATAAATCAAAATATGTATTATCTTATTAAAACATATATTAATCAATAAAATATAATATAAAATTAATGTAGTCAAGTTGAACCTAAATATAAGTGATTCCAAATATATATCATTCTATCAATATTGGCAAAATATATACACTCTTATTAAAAGTAAATAAAAACATTATTTTCTTAATTACCATTTACTCATCTCTTTTATATTCATTATACAATCATTTTTTTAATTACTATTTTTTTCGATAAATAAATTTTTTTTTTGTACTCTTAATGTATGGTTTAAGAGATCTTCTATACTTATCATATATTTTTTTTTGATAAAATAAATAAATAAAATAAGTCACTAAAAATAAGTATTCACTAGTTTTGAATCTAAATTAAATTTTGGTATCATGCTCATGTGCTTGTTAACCTACAAAATTTGTGATGCCTTTAATACTAAAACAAGAATTAAAAAAATTTATTATCCCTTTCACAAAATACATACATATCATGTCTTGTTATATATTTTGAATATACACGACATATTATGGCGTGGTTATATATGGAGCTAAAATTTAGTAGAAAAAACCATGCTAACATGCTTGTACATGACAAATGTACGTAGATAAACATAATATAGTCCCACCATATTATTTTTTAAATAATTAAAAAATAATAATACTAAATTATATGTCCAAACTTTTTTTATCCCCACTGAAAACAAATATGGGTCCGCGACTATTTTCTTCTTATATCTTTCGAAAATACAAGACATATTATGAAATGATTGTTTTAACAATGGTCTTGAATCTGCAAAAATTTGGTAAAATATTCATGATATCATGCGTACTAACATAAAAAAATATGTTTTAATGAAACAAATTTTACAAAATGTTTCATGTCTTTAAACACAATATATTTCATGTCAATCATAAAAAAATAACAATAACAAAAAATAAGACATAATATTTCGATAAAACATTAAATCGAGTAATAAAAAACCATACAATGTAAAATTTCATAAAATTTGTAAATCGATTTCTCAAATCAAATTTTATGCAAACAAAGTTTCAAAATTGATTTCTCAAACCAAAGTTTATGCAAACAAGATTTCACAATGGATTTCGCAAATCAAAGTTTTATACAAACATGGATTTGAATTTGATTTCTAAATCAAAGTTTCTACAAAACAAGGTTTCTCATAAACCATTAAATAGAGTAATAAAAAACACTAAAAATATAAAAATAAAAACAAATTTTCAAATCGACAAAACAAATCGAATTACCTCGAATCAAATTTATCTTCTGATGAGTCCGAATTCGAAGAACCCTCCGGAAGGGTAGTCCAAAGTAAAGTCACCCCGTAAATCCGGACAGACTCCATGACTTCAGTTCGAACAGCACTGGTTGAACCGGACAGGAGACTTTGGATACTGCAAACATAAGGCAGTTCGAATTATGACTAAAGTACTAAAAAACCTAATCACTATCTGACTAAGCTACCTGTGCATCTGCTTAAACTTCATGGGTCTTTGAACATGACCCGGGTCCATAAAACTTGACCCGAAAGCCCATAAGGGCCCAAAAAATCATACTATAAATACCCAACCACCAGCATTAACTATGGGTAAGAAAAATTAACTGCTGCCAGGCTGCTTAATTCTCTCTCCACCCTTGAAACACTTTGAAACACCCTGAAATATCTTAAAACACCCTTAAACACCACCACACCACCGTGAAACACCCTTACGCCGCCTTAAAACTCCACTTAAAATTACCAGCCTACCCTCAGGCTACTTTTATCCTCATCCAATTGGCGACCACAGTGGGAGGCGACGGTGCCTGAATCAAACATTCAAAACCAAGTAAAAGAATTCTGTCCGAATGAATCCGGATAATCCAGAGCTTCCACCAGCTTTGCTCGAAGTGGTGGAAGAGAACGATGAATATACTGTCCAGGAGCGTGACAGGTTGAGGGTTGAAATAGAAGCTCTGAGGGCTGAAAAGGCCAAGATGGGCGTAAAGGAGAAATCCAAAGCATCAGCTGCTCATCGCTCTGATAACCCTTGAGAGCATGAGGCTTCAAAGACTCATGTGAGCACTAAAAAGACACATGCCAGTTCTAAAAAGTCTCACCGGTCCAAGCCTGTGGAGAGTTCTGACTCAAGTTCAGAATCTTCGGACAGCTCTTCAGACAGTGAGGGGAATGAAAAGTCCTTGTCCTCCAGCAGTGACGAAGGGCGAACCAGGAAAAAACAGAAGCAAGTTAAAAAGTATTCCAGAAAAAGAGACCACCATGGAAGAATGAAAAGGCACATTGGGAAAGGATCATCTCACAGCCGGAGACATATAGACCGGATGCTGATGGATCCATTTGCCTTCCATGATGAGCCATGTATCTTTGCAACACCTAATGAGGATACCGTGTTCAGTCGTGGAAGGAATTGGAGGCAGTCCCCACTGTCTTCTAAAATCCTATCCGGGAACCTCCCCAAGAGGTTTGACAGCACAAAGATGGAGAAGTACGACGACAGTACTCATCCGGACAATCATCTGGAGCAATTCAAGAACTTCATGATGAACTTTGATGATGATGATAAACTACTCTGCAGGGCCTTCTCCCAGTCCTTTACGGGGAGTGCTCTGAAGTGGTATAACAGCCTTCCTCAGGGCTGTATCAGAGACTTTGATACCTTCTGGGTGGCTTTTCGAAGGCAATTTGTGGGAAGTAAGGAGCTCAAGGGCAATGGAGATACCATAATCCATTGTGCCCAAGAGCCAAATGAATCATTGAAAGAATACATAAGTCGTTTTGTGAACACAAAGAACGTGCTGGCTGATTGCTTTGAACAAGTGGCAATAGCATCCCTGAGACAATGTTTGAACCCGGGCAACCTGGCCGATTCAGTAACAAGGAAGAAAGCCATGACCTGGGGTGGATTGCTGAATCAAGTCGGCAAGCAAATAAATGTTGATGAAACAAAAAAGACCAGGGTGCACAGGCAGGTGAGATCCACCCCGGTGACACCAACTCCCAATCCAAACCCGTCCGGAAACAAAGCTAGAGAAACCGGACAGGGGCATGGAAGAGGAAAAGCTCAGTCTCAACCAGCTGCTCCTGCACAAAGTCAACAGTCTAGAAACAAAAAGGGGCCGTGGGTCCAACCGGAGTGGTTTGCAGAGCTCAAAGAAAGTGTGGCAACCATTTTCGAGAAAACTAAAGATGAAATACACTACCGGAGACCGGCAACCTTGCAGTCTCCCAGAGAACATCGAAACAGTTCTTTTTGTCAATATCACAATGATATTGGCCATACTACTGATGATTGTATAGCCTTGAAACAAGAGGTTCAGAACTTGATTGAAAGAGGGAAATTGGGTGCAAACGTCAAAAGAAGAGGAGGCAATAGGCCTGACAACACTCACCGGGCTGGTCCGGTTAATGCTGCCCCAGAAGGGGCTATGGTGATCATTGAAAGGTTTGATGTGGAATCTGAATATTTGGATCCTGATCCAACAAGGAACAGAGTGGGTGCAATAGAGGAGCGTTCTAGAACGGTCTCCGGGCTCATTAAATTCTTTGAGTCCTTGACAATTTTCGGAGGGGATACTGTAACGGCTCCTACCACTTCATCAAGAAAAAGGCATGTCCATAATTTGGCTACCCAGCTAGAGGGGGGCATGACCTCATATCAATCGTCAAGTTTATTCCCATTCATTGTCTTTGATGGGGATGATTTGAGAGACATTGCTGGCCCTCATGAAGATGCTGTTGTTATAGGAGCATCAATATGGGGCAATGAGATAAGGCGAATCCTGGTAGATACTGGGAGCTCTGCCAATATCCTTTTCCTTGATACTTACAAGAAAATGAAAAATCCAGCTGTGATTCAAAAGTCAGACCGATCGATTGTAGGCTTCACGGGCAGCTCAGCCGATGTAATCGGTGAGTTTGAAGAAGAAGTTTTATTGGGCAGAGGCCCATTCAAGAAAACAGTCCGAATACTTTTCATTGTGGTGGATTGTCCCACTTGCTACAATGCTATTCTAGGGAGATCTTGGCTCTCTAGGATGCATGCAGTGGCTTCGACGGTCCATCAGTGTCTAAAATATGCTGTTCAGGGGCAGGTTGGGGTTGTCCGGAGCAGTCAAAAAGTTGCAAGAGAATGCTATGCCACTGCCTTGGCTCCACGAACGCTGGGGGCAGTCCGTATGAATGACCAATAGCAGTTTGAGGGCCTTTCTGGGGGTGAGGGTGAAATTGATGACCCCAGGGAGACCCCCGGAGTGTTGATCCCGGTTGAGGAGGTTGAGACACACTGCTTAGAAGAAGGGAAATTTGTCAAGATAGGGTCCAAAATGCCACAAGTGTTGAAGGAAGAAATGTTAAAATTCTTAAAAGACCATCAGCATGTCTTTGCATGGTGCAATGCTGATGTTACTGGAGTTCCATCAGAGGTGATTTCCCATCACCTATCTGTCCGGAGAGATGTGGCACCTGTGGTGCAGAAGAGGAGAGCTTTCTCAAAAGATAAGGCTGATGTCATTGTACAAGAGGTTGACAGACTCACAAAGATGGGGCACATTAAAGAATCTCAGTATCCTTTGTGGACTGCCAATCCAGTCTTGGTAAAAAAGAAAAACGGTAAATGGCGAATGTGCATTGACTTCACAGATCTCAATCGAGCTTGCCCAAAAGACTTGTATCCGGTTCCCCGGATAGATCAGTTGGTAGATTCTACTTCTGGGAACAAGCTACTCTCCTTTATGGATGCTTTCTCCGGGTACAATCAAATCCAGGTGGATCCAAAAGATCAAGAGCATACCACTTTTGTTACTGATAGAGGATTACACTGCTACAAGGTGATGCCTTTTGGTTTGAAAAATGCTGGGGCTACTTATCAAAGGTTAGTCAATAAAGCATTTGCTGATCAAATTGGAAGAAATATGGAGGTTTACATTGACGATATGATGGTGAAAAGTGTGGATGAGCAGCTGCACTTGTCCGACCTCCAGGAGACTTTTGCCAACCTGGCCAAGGTAAATTTAAAGTTAAATCCTGAAAAATATGTCTTCGGAGTGCAGTCCGGGAAGTTCTTAGGGTACATTATAAGTGAGCATGGAATCCAGCCCGACCCGGACCAACTCAATGCTTTGTTTCAAATGGAGCCTCCTCGAAACATTAAAGAAGTACAGCGGTTAACGGGGAGGTTAGCAGCTTTGAACAGGTTCATCTCTAGGTCTTCGGACAGATGTGCTCCTTTCTTTCAAACTTTGAAAGGTGCAAAGGGGTTTGAGTGGACACCACAGTGTGATGAGGCGTTCAATGAAATTAAGAAGCATTTGTCCTCTCCGAAGACTTTATTCAAACCAATCGATGGGGAGACTCTATTTGTGTATCTGGCTGTTTCAAGTTGTGCCATCAGTGCTGTGTTAGTTAGAGAGGTTGATGGGTATCCTCACCCAGTATACTACATCAGCAAAAGCCTGATTGATGCAGAACGCCGTTACTTGAAACTCGAGAAACTAGCATTGGCCTTGGTGATAGCTGCGAGAAAGATGAGGCCTTATTTTCAGGCTCATCCTATCGTTGTCCGGACATCCTTCCCTTTAAAGAATGTCCTTCAAAAAGCAGACATTTCAAGCAGAATGACAAAGTGGTCAGTAGAGTTGGGGGACTTCGACATCGACTTTGCTCCTCGAACAGCAGTAAAAGCTCAAGCTGTGGCTGATTTTCTGGTCGAATTCCATTCCGATAGGGACTCAGAGCAATCTGTTGATTCAAAAGACAAAAAAGTGTGGATTGTCCGAACAGATGGAGGATCCAGTGCCATAGGATCTGGGGCAGGAATATGTCTTACCTCTCCTTATAGGGACAACATGTTTCAAGCTATTTGTTTTGCTTTCAGGGCGTCCAATAATGAGTCCGAGTACGAAGCAGCTATAGCTGGATTAAAATTGGCTTACATCTGTGGAGCAAAAAGGGTCAAGCTGCTAAGTGACTCCCAATTGCTTGTCCACCATGCCTTGGGCCTATCAGAAGCTAGAAAAGAACAGTTAATCAAGTATTTACTTCTCTTGAACAATGAGGCAATGAAGTTTAAAGCTGTTGTCTATGAGCATATTCCCCGGGCAGAGAATGAGCTTGCAGATTCGTTGGCAACAATAGCATACACGGAGTCCTATCCATGGATCCATGTGCTTGAAAGTCCTTCTATTCAACTTGATGAAGGAGAGAAAGAAGAAGTCTTTGAAATACAAGTAAATGAGCCTCAAGATTGGAGGTCTCCTCTTATCCAATATCTGTCCGATGGCATCATACCTTTGGAAAAATCACAAGCCAGAACATTAAAGCACAAGGCTCGTGGTTTCATCATGATTAGAGAGGTCTTGTACAAGAAATCCTATAGTAAACCTCTCCTACGCTGTTTAGGAGATCAGGAGTCACAAATGGTTCTCTCCGAATTGCATAATGGTGAGGGATCAGCCCATTGTGGATTTAGAGCATTAACAAGAAGAGTGCTTCTCTCCGGATATTATTGGCCATCGATAATGAAAGATGCTAAGGAGTTGGTGAGAAGGTGTGACCCATGTCAGAGGTACAGTAATGAAATTCATGTGCCAGCCATTCCTTTGGAGTCAATTTCTGAGCCTATCCCTTTTGCTCGATGAGGATTAGACTTAGTTGGGCCTCTCCCTATGGCGTCCGGAGGGCGTAAAACCATAATCGTAGCCATTGACTACTTTTCGAAGTGGATAGAAGCAGCCCCCTTGGCAGGAACAACATCAAAGGCTGTTATAAAATTCATTCTATCCAACATATGTTGCAGATTTGGTGTCCCTCAGAGAATAACAACAGATAATGGGCCACAGTTTGACAACAGAGAAATGGAGAGCTTCTGTGCCTCAAGGGGTATTCAGCACTGCTTTTCTTCACCATTCCACCCACAAGCCAATGGGCAAGTTGAGGTGGCTAATAGAACAATACTGTCCGGCTTAAAGAAAAATCTGGAAGGGGCTGCTGGGAAGTGGCCTAGTTATTTACAAGAAGTCTTGTGGGCCTACTGGACAACGCCTGGGGCTGCCACACAAGAATCACCTTTTGCCTTGGTCTATGGGATGGATGCAGTAGCTCCCATAGAGAAGACACTCCCCTCTTTTCGTGTTCATAACTTCTCCGGACAGGCTAATGAAATAGCAATCAGAAATCAGCTTGATTTGATTGAAGAAAGGCGAGTAAAAGCTCATCTTAGAATGGCACACTATCAGGGCTTGATGAGAAGCAGGTTTGCTTCCAAGGTTAAAAGAAGGGACTTTCAACCAGGAGATAAAGTATTGAGGAAAGTTTTCTTGCATACCAAGGAAAAACTCTTCGGAAAGCTGGCCCCAACTTGGGAGGGTCCGTATACTGTGGTTGAAAGAATCAAGCCTGGCACATACTGGCTGGAAGACAAAGATGGCAGGGTTTTAACTCACCCTTGGAATATTGAACACCTTCGAATGTATTTGGAATAAAACTTATGTAAATATTTACTTGTTTAAACATCCATGTAAATATTTGGGGGCATACCACTTCCTCTCTCTGGCGCCACGGAGAGCTTTAAATGAAACTTGGAGCTTTTTTGAATAAATTTTCTAAGTTTTTTCAAAATTCTGTTGATTGTCATACTACCCGAACTGAAAGATATAAGGGCTACTTAAATTCTAGCCAGAGAAATTAAACACTCTCACAATACGAAATATTTAAACAGACTATGGAATAAGAGAAAAGTTGTGCAAGATAAAACGTTCATTCAATAAAATTAAAGTTGCCTTGGCCTCCCAAGGACTTTTTAAACAAGTTTAAACACAATACAAAAATCTGTCCGGTCAAAACAGACAGCGTCACAAAAAAAAAGGTGCCTTGGCCTCCAAGGACTTTGGTCCGAACAGAAAGTAAACAGAATAAATTACCAACTAAGGTGGAGCCTTTGAAGATGGCTCACCCTCATCTGTTCCCTTGGTCTTAACATCGCTTTTTTCCTCAATGACCTTCTTCCCTTTGGGGTCAGCCTCTTCTTCACCTGGACTCTCTCCGGTTTCCTCCTCGTCACCAGATGAGGATATGTCAGTGTACCCTTCATCAACCATGGTCCAATATGGGAGATCGTCATCATCCACATAACGCCATAAGTCCCCAAGTCTCCTCTTCGGGAACTTCTCATGAAATAAAAGGACCATGTCGGACTTCACCTTCTCAATCAATAATTCCTCACTCCGTATCATCTCCTTGGCATAAGCATTGATTTTGGCCTTGATCATGGCCTCTTGATCCTTCACCAGGGCAGCTTTCTCACCAACAGCCTGAGTCACTGCATTCTCCAAAGCAAGTTTGTCAGTAGTCAGATTGGTGACAATCTTCTCTTTTGCTGCAGTCTCATCTTTTGAGGTTTTCAAGTCCTTCTCCAACTCGGACAGCTTAGCCCGGAGATCTTCTAGGGTTTTCTCTAAAGAGGCAACTTTTGTGTTGCTTTCATTTTTACTCTTCTTCAGCTGTTCGTTCGACTCCTTAAGCAAGTCAACCTGGGTAGTGGCACCCCGGAGGTCATCGGACAGTTTCTCCTTCTCAGACTTAAGCTCCTTAATGGTTTCTGCCTGACTCCGGACTTGCCTTTCCAGGGTGAGCACAGGTTGCACGTTGCTAAGGAGGGAGTGAGCTATAATGTCCCTTTCGCTGGAAACCAAGAAAGTCTTGCCATTAAAGTTCACTGTGTTGGAACTACTTGGAGGAACGTATGGCCCAGCAAACTCACTCTTGACAGACCAAGAAAGTAATCACCTAGAGGACCCAGGCCGGTGACATCCACTTCGTCCATATTGATCTCTCCCCTTTCAATCTCATCAGTATGGAGTTCCCTTGGAATCCCTTCGTTAAGATTTTCTGGGATCTCCTCAGCTAATGTAGGATCAATTGGGAAAGTGGGCTCCGGATCCCGGACAGCGAACTCTTCTTCTTGAGAAGTCTTCTTCTTTTTTACTTCTCTGTCAGCACTATCGCTTGCTTGCTTGCGAGTTCGTTTGGAGGCCCTTAGAGGTTTTGAGGGAGTCTCTCCGTGTCTCTTACTTTCCACTTCTACCACTTGTAGAAGGTTTGCATCAACTTGAGCTGGGACTGGCACCTCTGTGTCAGTTAGAGCCTTTTTCTCCGTATCCACTGCCGTTTTCCTCCCTTTCTTCTTCTGGCCCTTCATTTTACTTGGGGCTTTGGCCCGGAGAGGGAGGAAAAGGGTCCCATCTAGCTCGTGAGACCTTCTCAGCACTATGTCATCATCAGGAGGGGTGGAGAACTCCTCCCACGTTAAATCCCTCCGACCTGTGGTGTTCCATAGGTGAGATCTGGCTAAGTTTCCCGGAGTGAAAGCCTTGTGAAACCGGTTCTCCCAGTTCTCTGCGGCCCATGCGTTTATCTTGCCACAGGTAACCTGTCCGGCTTTCGTATAGTCTCCGAACTCTTTTGGCAGTTCTGGCAAAACAAAAGAATAGTTAGTTAGTGAAAGCTTAAAGAAGGGAAGATTCGAATAGAAACTTAAAAGAAAGGACTTACGATCACTTCTCCATCTACTTCGAAGAAGGCTAGGATTCTCCCCGACTTTAATCTTTTTACCATTCTCCCATGAGCCACTTACAAACAAGAATTGGCTCCTCCATTTATTCTCCGACTCTAGGAGATCATCGACGGCTTTAAGGTTGTTCCCCATGTTAAAGTGGTAAAAGGGGAACTGGTGGTGTTTGCACAGACTGGCAACAGCAGCGAACTCTTCCATTGGAAGAGGAATTCCGGACAGCCTGGATGCCATAATGCATGACATCAAGGTGTACCATCCGTTGGGGCTCAGCTGCGATGGACATAACTTCACTAAATGGAAATAGCGCACTATTTCTGGGTCCAATGGGAACCTGAGTCCCCAATTTAGCAGCTCCGTAAAAAATACGATCTCGTTCCTCTTGCAGTCCATCGGGGTCTCCGGATCAATAGGAATTCGGATCTTTACGTTTTCAGGGATCCCCCACTTAGTGCGAAGCCGTCCCAGATCTCTAGTGTGAATAAACGAATATTTGGTTTTCAACAGAGACAGAAGATACTTGGACTCTACCTTATGAAAGCAGGGCCCAACTCTCCCTTCAAGGCTCTCCGGCAGATCCGGACGCCTTAGATACAAGTCTTCTTTGCCTTTCTTGGCAACAACCATAGCAGTCTCAACCTGTCCGGAAGACTCGGACTCAAACCTGACCTCTTCAGTGGAGTCTTCCATCCTTTCCTCCATTACAGTTGGGGGAACTTCTGCAGAAACAGCCCGGGGAGGGATGAAGCTTGGTACAGCTGATCCTCCGGACTGCTGGCTTGATGTATGCTTTTGAGTTCTCGCCTCAGTTTGAGTTTCTGAGGTCGAGACTTCCTTGGGAGGTAGTGGACTGCTAGCCTCCGGACCGACCGGCCTTTCCCGGAGAGTCCTAACAGCTACCCCTGACCCTGATTCACTAGTATTCTTTGAGGAGAGTCCTTTAACCAATCTGCTTGGTCTTTTCATGATCAGCTTGTCTGGGGAATGATCGGAGTCGGACCCCATGGCAATAAAAGTAGATTTCTTCCTGACACTCGTAACAGTAACCCCTGGTTCGACGACAGGGATCGACTCTTGAACTGAAGAGTCTGAAACAATGGGGGAGAGTGTTGTTCGAAAGAGTTTTCTAGGTTTTGTACCTTTTGAGGAGGACGAACCTCTATCAGATTCTTCAACTGAAGAAGCTAATTTCTCGACTGGCGATGCTGGAAGCCCTGCTGCAATCCTTTTCTCTTTTTCAACCCTTTGAGCTCTCTCTAGTTCTGAAAGATTGAGCCAGCCACCCTTGATTAAAGCTGTTCTTGCTGTGAACATAAAACGATTAAGGAAATCTTAAGGTTTTAGAGAGATGAAGTTTTAAGTAAAATGGCAAAGTGAAAGTGAAAATGAGACTGTGAAAGATGAATAGTATTTATAGTAAATGTAAAAAAGAGAGTTTGATTCCTAGGAGAATCCGAAAAGTTGGGCAATGATTAAAAAACGGCGCTGACGTCATCAAAACCATTTAAAGAAGTTACCTGTTCAATAAAGTGGTGCGATTTTTCAGATGAAAAAACGGCTGAAGTAACCAGCCAGGGTGTGACACGTGTCCCACTACCTCTGACAAAGAACCGTTTGGAATTCATAACAGTTGGTCTGTCCGGGCCCATCACAATTCTCTTCGAATTGGAAAACCACTACCTCAATCGGACTGTTTTTCAGTTCTTTAAACAAGGACACTTGTTCAAATACCTAAAAAAGGGGCTCCTGATGAGTCCGAATTCGAAGAACCCCCCGGAAGGGTAGTCCAAAGTAAAGTCACCCCGTAAATCCGGACAGACTCCATGACTTCAGTTCGAACAGCACTGGTTGAACCGGACAGGAGACTTTGGATACTGCAAACATAAGGCAGTTCGAATTATGACTAAAGTACTAAAAAACCTAATCACTATCTGACTAAGCTACCTGTGCATCTGCTTAAACTTCATGGGTCTTTGAACATGACCCGGGTCCATAAAACTTGACCCGAAAGCCCATAAGGGCCCAAAAAATCATACTATAAATACCCAACCACCAGCATTAACTATGGGTAAGAAAAATTAACTGCTGCCAGGCTGCTTAATTCTCTCTCCACCCTTGAAACACTTTGAAACACCCTGAAATATCTTAAAACACCCTTAAACACCACCACACCACCGTGAAACACCCTTACGCCGCCTTAAAACTCCACTTAAAATTACCAGCCTACCCTCAGGCTACTTTTATCCTCATCATCTTCTATTTCGAATCTTAAAAAAACCAATAAATTCGAATAATAAAAAATATGAAGTTGAGTACCATAACCTAAGAGATAACAATAAAATCATAAAATTTACTCCAAATTATCGATTTAATTTCAATTACGAATTAAGAAATTAGAGTTCTTCAAACAACGAAGAAGACAATGTCTAAAGAAACATATATTATTCACCAAAACACTGGAAAATGGTATTTTTGGAATATCAAAAACAAATTTATTAGATATTATTAACTTTTTGATAGGTTACCGATAATCACTCGGGTAGAAATTAGATTACTAACAATCATATGACTTTTGAATTTTACGAAAAACCACATGCATCATTTATTCTTCCGACAATACCCCGCAACACACAAACACAACTTGGTGTAAAGAATTAATTATTTTTAACCTTCACAACCTTGTATTATTCAAACTCTAACTGAATTTAGTTTTGTCAAAATCACATATATTTTAATTTTTTAAAAACAAAATGAAGCCTATGAATGATATTTTAGGAGATTTGTTTTCTTATTTTTGCAACCAAATTACATACGAGTCCGCAACTAGAACACATTTGTTTTTTAACAACCAAACTAAAGGTAATTAAGAAACTTGAACAAAATTAATTTTCAACTTATTTTGGCGTACGTATTCTCGTAACTAGAATACAATCTAATTTTTATTTTTTAAAACTTTTTTCAATAAAAAAATGCACATATTTTCGCAACTACAAAAAATCTAGTTGTTTCGCACACCGTTAACATTTATTTTCACAAATCAAGTTTGTATTTTGTTTTATCACACAATCACAATTATTTAGCAACCAAAGTCCTACTTCCACAACTATATTTTTCTTATTTTCAAAACATATTTGTACGTAATTTCAGAACTAGAACACAATATTTTTAGAAACCAAATTACACGTAATTTTGAAATTGGAACACAATTATTCTTTAGCAACCAAATTACATATAATTTCACAACTCGAAAACAATTACTTTTTTCTATACTTATTTTGAAACCAAATTACACTCAATTACGCAAATAAAAATTAAAAAAGTAATTTTTTCTTTCATGGTTCTAGTTTTGTTTGTCTTAAAAACCAATAGTATTTTAAGATATTTATGGAGCTATGATTTAAAAGATATATTGTTTGAAAAAAATAAAAAATAGAAGAGAGAAAAAATAGAATGATTAAATAGATATTTGGACTATTAATGGTTATCTATAAATAGTCAATTTTCATGTGGTTATCTATAAATACTCATGTAAATACTCATGTATTATAGGGTTAGCAACGAGGCTAACCAATGGTCGATTCCATATTATGGAAGATTCAACAATTTAGCCAAATCATGTCGACAACATCATTCATGCATAATGAAAAACCAAAAGTTACCGATCTGACAGAGGATGATGTTTGATTATGTTACTTTACGTTATCAGAGTTTGTTTCGTCATTGTATTTTTATAGTACGTTATCGTATTTAATTATGTAATATTAAACTTTATGTTACATTACTTTATCAGAATTTATTTAATTATTTTTTAACATTTATTATCAATTGATTTTAATTACTGTCTACTTTGTTTTTGTGCACATATTGATCATTTCCCGTCAAGTTTGATTTCATGCCAAATTATATTACCCGCCAAATTTGTTTCCCGCCTACATATTGATCAATTCCCTATAGATAGGTATTTTTGCATGTCAAATTTATTCATTTACCAAAAATCTAATTGTAGACAAACTTGAACTATCGTAGGTATAAAATGTATCATTGATTAAGACGACCACTTGCTGCAAGTCGTTAAGGTTTGTTAATAAACAAGGTCTGATGAGACCACAAATACTTTTTTTCAAGAACTTCTGTATAAATCATACTACATGTACGACCGTAAAAGATTTCTTTTTCCATTCCCACGCAGTCGTGTAGAAGTCTCTAACAAGTACACTAAATTGAAATATGAACCAATTGTTCAAGTATTCGACTTACCATACAAAATAAGGGAAAAGACCTTCAAGGTGAGGCAGTTGAAAATTAAGAATTAATCTCAAGAGATATGATAACTTATTTGGACGAGTTTCATGTTGATTAAGATGATGCGATAACAAGTCAAATAATTAATACAAAAACAACAACTCCCAATGGACCTCAGAATGACCTCGATACCTCTCGGGTATACAAATACACTGCTCTAACGCATCAAAATTCTCATATGCCGTCAAGGTATCAATATGTGGTCGATATGCCGACATCCGATCTAAAGCATCCTCCACAATACCATGAGTGTTATTGCAGGGTTTCCCCTCACATATGTATATCGACCTAACGAGTCAAGGTTGACCACTGTATACCAAAGGTTCCTAACCCAAACATGGTATAATGGGTCTGCACCAACCGTTCTTCTCCCCTCATATACGCTCCAGATAGTATGCCTCAACTATGTTCTATGAGCTCAAGGTATGATCGACCTAGCTAACTTCTTGAAACAACCTAACACCTCGTAGATACCCAATATATAAGGTGATGTATAACGACATTTAAAATTTAGTAAATACAAAAGTTAGTTTAATAAATAAAACAAAATAAAATTTAGATTTTATAGTTTTAATCAAAACTTACACCAGTCTTGCTCGACATAGCTAAAGTGTTTTGGATATCGGCTCAAACGGTCTAGGAGGAGCTAGCATGTAGCTGTTCATAGTGACAAATATGAGGTGAGGTGATAACAAACTCGTTGTATAAGGGAGTCCTCAACCAAATGAAAGTTATCGTAAATCTAAGCCTCAACCAACTCAGCAAACCCACATATACCACTAGAATTGTGTACCAAACTATATCCGAGGGTATGGTATAACCGGACCAAAATGTGTTGACCCAATTTATACATACCCATCGTCTGGTAGTGGTGAATAAATGGTAGGTAGTCTAGCGAAACAGAGTTGTCATTTTTATTGGAAACTAGCATACTACCTAACACATATAACATGTAAGATCGAATAGTATGATCATAATACTGATCAGTAAAAGTGCTATCCTGATATCGCTTGGCGGAAAAGGTACCTTGCAACCATACTAGAGTAACAAAGTTACCAGCCTTAACAACCTCAACCAAAACATTAGGCCTAAAACCTAATATCTTACCATACACCCTACATCACTTCGAATCATTAGCATAATCAACCAAAGAGATATGCAAACCTACAACGGGAAGACCCTTAATAACATGAACATCTCCCAATATCACCGTCATCTTGCCGAACGAGAAATGAAAGTACGATGTCTCCTCATGCTAACGCTCGAGAAACACCTCGATTATATTATGTTGGTACACCAACGAGAGATTGCATCAATGAGTAGGCCGATCATAATACACAATCACCTTCTCCCTAACTGTGGTCTGGTGGCTCAAGTCCCACTTCCCTAAACTATCATACAAAGCGTGGCATCAAAGGCTCACTATAGATTACAAAAACGAATTAAAATAAATTAATAAAAACATTATGGAATATTAAGAGTCAGACAAAAATAATATGTAATTGATGAAACCTTTAATGTAACTTGCATCACTATAGAAGACGATGTAAGCCTCGTGCGTCTAGTAATGAGGATATAGAGGCGGCACGTGTGGGTTCATAGCTAAGAGTGCATCGCCTGACTGTGATGATGAAGCTCTAGCCGCGCTATTAGCGGCTTCCCACCTCGACTCATGAGTAGTGTCCGGATGTGTATTACGAAAATTTCATCGCATGCCACAATTAGTAGGATCAGCCCCAACAATCTCGCGTGAAGGATATTAAGCCGGTGACACTGGAAATGGTAGAATGAACCATCGTCTTCCTCGCGCTCGTCTTTGTTTTAACTATCTAGAAAAAAAATAGTTTACGAATAGATATTAGAGACAAATCACAAATTTATCATTTTTTAAAATAAACCATACGTTTGAAACTATGAATGCATCGTATAACCGTAGCAAAACATATGAAACAAGACAAGCCAATGTGTTGGTGTCAGAAAAGATATCTATTGTAAATCGCACAACATGTACGATAAATTTACAATATGTCGCGTGACTTGTGTGATGAAAAAATGAAAAATCACCGGTAGGCACTCGACGAACAACCAAATTTGTTGAGCGAAATGTGCGATGAAAACTAGAGAACATACTGCGCGATGAACACTTGCACACAGAACAAAAGATCCAAAAACCAAACAACCTAAAACCCTAATCATTCCTTGTAAAAAACAACCTACATAAAGAACCATCAAAACTAAACAACGACGGATCGTCAAATCTATAAACGAACAACTAAATCTATATGAAAATAAAAAAAATTAAAGTTATAATTTTAAACTCAATAAGTAAACATATTTAAATTAAAACTATATTATTGACTTATATGACATATCTTACAATTATTGTATAGTCGGGTTTGAAATTTGATTATTTTAAAAAGTTTTGTGTAAACCGAAAAAATAGGTAAAATGATAAAATTGATTAACCTTATCGGCCATCTTTTATACTTGTATCAATTAAAGAAAATAAAAGTAGTTTAATGATTAACCCCCCCCCCCCTATTGATACAAATCTAAAATTGAATTTTTTTAGAAACTGAGATATTTAAATGTTTCTTTAACCGACAGCCTTGAGATGAGTTACCATTACCCATTTAAGAATTCCTTGTATAAAAATTGAAGGAGATAGGGAGATAGTATCTTAAGTAGAATTTAAAGGAGGAAGGATGAATGGTTGAGAAGTTGAGACACACACATACACATACACGTGGTAGTAAACTCATTTGTCAGCGCTCGGCCGACTTTCCATAATCCATCGCACCGCCAAAGAGAGAGTTTCACTCGCTTTGGGACAACAAAATCAAATACCACAACAGTTTTTTCTCTCTCCCTCTGTCCTAAATAATTCTGAAAAAAAGGAAAAGGAGAGAGAAATGATAGAAAAACGTAAATTGGTAAAGTGGAAGTGGGCGTTGTTGTTAGTAATCATGGGTTTGAGTCATGTGGTTGATGTTGCTTCTCTGGGTGTGAACTGGGGAACCATGGCAAGTCACCAGCTACCTCCAGAAAGTGTGGTGGAGATGCTGAAGAAGAACGGAATCCGAAAGGTGAAGCTGTTCGATACAGACCAATCCACCATGAACGCACTTGCTGCTTCTGGAATCGAAGTCATGGTCGCTATCCCTAATAATCAACTCCGTCTTATGGGTAACTATAATCGAGCCAAGGACTGGGTTCGTGCCAATATCACCCGCTTCGCCTTCAGCGACGGCGGTGTTAAGATCAAGTCAGTACTACTCCTACCTTCTCTTTTCGAAATTGTCCATAGACAGAGTATCGATCATAGATCAATCAGTCATTCCTATTTCCTGCTTACTTTATTATTTAATTAATCAATTATATAGCGGTTGACTTGATTAGTGAGATGAGATGAGATGAGGTTACTCCTTAATCTTAGGTAGATCTCATCAGTTTCATATTCATATTCATATTCATATTCACATTTACAAAACAAACATAGAGCTACTCTATTTTATTTATTTATTTGTGATTTCGATAAAGTTAGTTGGTTACTACTATAGACGATTAAACACTACTACTAGAGTCTCTTGTTATTTAAGTTTGTCCACATCACATCACATGTGTGCTGTCATATAACAATAGGAATCCAACCTTTTTTTATTTTCCTTTACTTTATACGGTGGAAAGTATTGAAGGGAATAAATATAGAGTGGATGTGATTCTCTCTGTCTGATCCCCCATTTCTCACCATTTTACCAATCCAGTGGAGTGAAAACTGTTGTCTCTCATCACCTAACTATCTTAATTTACATAAATTATTGGTATCAGATACGTTGGAGTAGGAAACGAGCCTTTCTTGACAGCATACAATGGCAGCTTCATAGACATCACCTTGCCTGCGCTTGTTAACATTCAAAGAGCCCTCAACGAAGCAGGTGTGGGGGACACCATTAAGGCCACTGTGCCGCTCAACGCAGATGTCTACAATTCACCTACAGCCAACCCAGTCCCTTCAGCTGGAAGGTTCCGTCCCGATATCCTTGACCTCATGACCCAAATTGTCGACTTTCTAGCTACTAACAATGCACCTTTCACTGTAAATATCTATCCTTTTCTAAGTCTTTACGGAAATGATAATTTCCCAATTGACTTTGCCTTCTTCGATGGAACAACTTCCCCTGTCGTAGACGGCACCATCCAGTACACCAATGTTTTCGATGCCAATTACGACACCTTGGCTTCTGCTCTGACAGCAGCGGGTCATCCTCAGATGCCTATCATTGTTGGTGAGGTTGGTTGGCCCACCGATGGAGACAAGAATGCTAATCCAGGTAAGTAATCACTATTTTCTTTCAGCTACCCAACAACTGTCCCACCCAAAATACAAAACAATTACCCGGTAGTCTCTCAAAATGCTGACTCTTCTATTGGAGCAGGTGGAGTATATTGACAAAAACAAAAAACACCTGCCTGATCTCAAAACTCAAAACGGAATCTGAAACTGAACCAAGCCGACCCGACCTGACACATAATAATAACAATGATATATACTCTTGTATAAAATATTTTTCAAAAATTATTAGAACATTAATAAAATAAACAATATTATTTTGGTTGACAAATTTATTTGGTGATTCAAGTTTATCCATTCTTTTGAAGTTTGTTGTGTTAACCGGGCGGGTTGGTTGGATTATGCCTGATGTAGTAAAAGGTCATACACCGGAGAATAGGAGATTGGCAATCGTGTAATCTTTTTCAATCTAAAAATACATAAATAACCAAATAACCTCTCCAGGTAATGCTTATAGATTCTACAATGGGCTTTTACCCAAACTTGGATCAAACAGGGGGACTCCGCTTCGACCTGGATACATAGAAGTTTACTTATTTGGTTTAATCGATGAGGATGCTAAAAGTGTGGAACCAGGAAATTTTGAGCGTCATTGGGGGATCTTCAAGTATGATGGACAGCCTAAATTCCCGATGGATCTCTCAGGGCGTGGGCAAGCCAACTTTCTTATCGGGGCAAAGCACGTCAAGTACCTTCCTAGTCAGTGGTGCATGTTCAATCCAAATGCCAATGACACTACCAAACTTGCAATAAACATAGACTACGCATGCAGTTTGTCGGATTGCACGGCACTCGGCCTTGGATCATCTTGTGCCAATTTGGATGCTGCCGGAAACGCCTCTTACGCCTTTAATATGTACTACCAGGTGCAGAATCAGGTTGATATGTCTTGTAATTTTGAAGGACTTGCTATTGTTACTACACAGAACATTTCACAGGGACAATGTAATTTCCCTATTCAGATTGAAGTATCATTTTCTTCTACTTCTTTGGCTCCGTCAGTGTCGGTGCTTGTGATTATATCCGCGCTCATGTATCTATTATAGGTTCTATTTCAATTTTTTTTACAATATATACTTCATTATATGTCCTTGTACTTCGTATACACAGGATGATTGTGTTTATTATTTAAGTTTAATAAATAATAATTTTCTCTCATTGTTCTCCGTTATCTATGATTTGTCAACTCCTTGTCTACTGTAAAGTCCATATCCTAGTACAATAAAATATCTGCCAACAGCATTTTAGAGACGTGATTCTCATGTAATTTTGGATCAACACGAGCCACATACAAAAAAGAACAGGCCTGTTGCAGATATTATAGAGTAATGTATTTCTCTAGAACATGGTTGGATTAGAGTCATATTTTTTTCAATCCAACCCGAATCTATCCAATACTAACACGACCTGTCTCTCAAAATTGAGAGTATAGTATATACAAATTCTGTTTGAACCATATGATGCATCAAGTCAAGTTTAAAACAAATTAAAATCCAAAGTCAGTCTGGTTGAAACTTGGATTAGTACACACTCACAACTCCAAAACGCTTTAAAAGACGCATAAAATATGTTAAAACATTATTCATTAATTATACCGATGAAGAACAGCCTTGAACAGCCTGCAATGGTGGTTAGACGGTTCACGTCATCTATCCTCCTTTAGTATATAGATAGTCTTTGGATTGAACTAGTTAGAGGATTTGAATTATAAACATTTTATATACAGTATCCATGTTCACAAATAAACAGAAGTAAAACATATACATTTTTATCGTGGTTGTTTCAGTTGAGGTCGTATCATGGTTTGATCATATCGGTTTGGCCAGATATTGACGCCATTCTTCGGGCATTCCTTTTCTTGTCCTCAGCATTCTTATTGCTTCACTTGTTAAAGGAATGGCAACTATGTCATAGTCCTTTGGAGCCTGTAATAAATCTCTCACTTCAGTCATCATTAGGTTCAATCCGACAATACCTAATATCTCAAGTCTTAACCAAACATTTATGGGGATAGATTTGAACCATAAATTTTAGATGGTCTCAAATGTTATCATTTAAAATCAAATATGCAAGTTGAGTAAAGGAATACAAGTAACCAAAAAAGTATATCATTTCTCTCTCTCTATAAAGATGCGTACCTTTGGGATCTTAAGTAATTTCATATTAGTTTCCTCTAGTGTCTTTGGCCCTTTATACTGATTGCATTTAGCACAGGCAGCCACCTGCTCAGTGACATATTTAAACAGAAACGTTTTAGTTTCAGCAAATAGATGCACCACAATAACAATTTCAGTTTCCATATAACACTACAATGGCTTTGTTTTACACGGTCATAAAAGAATATCCGTATTTCGTTTTTTCTCTCTTTTTTGTACTCCAAATTGATGATAATTGTTTCAGTAATTCATAACCTTAAATATATATTTATATTTAATCATCGGAAGCATTGAAGAGTAAAGACTTGTTTATATTTGGAAGATGCAAAGTGACTACTAGCAATGTTCACTTGTTCGTAGCTCCAAGGAGAAACAAAAGTGGGTTCAAAACCATCTCAAATGATGCTTTAAGATCATATGCATTCAAATAAATGATCAAAACAAACTTTTAGAGGGACTTGAGAGCCTGATCTAAGGGAGCACCTTGGAGCCGCACAGGATAAAATTTTTAGCCTAATTTCACCCCCCTTGACAAAAAGATACTTCAAAAACTAGAAACGTAAAATGTTGGATCATAACCGTACGAATCATATTCATGAACTTCAACGTACTTGAGGAACGTGTTATAAGTTAAGACTTTGTCAAATTGGTATCCAAGAGTTCTACTGGGTATATATTAATTTATTGCATATATATAACTCTACTTTAGAACAGAATCAAAGAAATATCTAGTCCAGGGATTTCTAGAGGCATTAGGAAGTGAAACCACCCAATGATGCGATACATACCAGGTTTTCCCACTTCCATTCACCTCCTCGTGCTATTGGCAAAACATGGTCAATAGTCATGTTTTCGGTCGAGGAGCAATATCTGTCAACATATGAACACACATGGTCGCTTAACCAGCTGAGATACACCAAGCTAGAATCCAAGTAAAATAACTACAGGAACTAATTTGTTCTATTAAACTTAAGGTGTTTTAAACATCTCTAGAGTTAGGAACCGAAAATCCGACACTCAATTAGACAGAAGTTTATGTAGCAGACTAAAATTGGAATTCTAATAATAAACTTGGTCTGTAAAGCGACCTTGTTTTCTCCTTTTTTCGAAGGTGCAAGATGAGGACTTTGCTGGAGGTGACCCATTCTGATAAGTTAGAGATAAAAAGAGAATTTTTTTTATACTTTCTAAAAAAGGAATACTTAACGAGTACTCACTGACAGGTATAGTTATCCCGTTGCAGTAAACTTTTACGACTTAAGCCGTTTCTAATTCTTCTTCTCTTTACAACCTGAAGTAAATGCGGAACCTGGAGCAGCAACAACATTATCATTTGATGCGCAAATAAAATATATTAAAAAGTGAAAATTGTGGTAGAATGGATACCCGTAAGACAGCTGGTATGTAGTAGGATCCGGTTGGGGAGTTTACAGTCCGATCGTAATATTCTAAAACATCAGCCTGAGACTCAAATAGTAAGACGAGGATATTACATCACATGAAGAAGACAAGAGATACATAGATGGCTTATTATACAAGACAAACCTTCTCACCAAACTCCAAACAAATAGCTCGTTTCCAGCAGACAACATTGACTGGCCTGTAAACGGACTATTTATGAACAAAAGCAATACCAAAAAGGAATGCCATAAACAAGGACAACTCTGAACTACCAAAATGCATAGATGATATTACCATATATATATATATATATATATGCACAGAAGATATGCATTTTGGAACTTATGCAAATTTCACTTTGCTATCTCTATATATATATATATATATCATTGATCACTAATAGTATAAACTTTTTTATCTGGATATTTTTAAAACCACATCAGACTACGCCCAAAACTAAAGGAAAATTGAATATTGAGTGAGTAATGAAACAAACTCACATATTCAAAGCATGTACTAATTAATTAATAAATAAAACATCTAAAATTGCTCACATCTCATGGTATCCGAACATATCAAGAGAGAAAGGACCTGTAAGAGATATCCAAAACCAATCCCCTAAAGCAAGCTAAATCATCATGAATCTCAGAGTCGCTAATGTAATCGTAATCATCATCATCATCATCATCTTCGTCGTCATCGTGGTCTTCATCTTCAGCCATGAGGGATTTGTTGATACGGGACGAAGAGTAAACCCTGGTACTAGAGGGCCTCACTTGGTCACCGCTATTAACTTGAATTGATCTGAAACGGCAAGAATTGTAATCCAAATGCCGAGGTTCAATACCGAAAGATGATCCATCGCTGCCATTCACATTGAATTTTAGAACAACCCTCATCATCAATTGCGCCATTTTCACTCTCGCTCTCTCTCTCTCCCTCTCTCTCTCTGATTATGGATTTGGGCTCGAATATGGGTGTAGAGTATTATTGTGAAATCTGAGTGAACAGGAAGTTCGATAAGTCTCGGTCAAACACCAGAGAGACTTACACCCGCACGGAACAAAATGCCACCACAGGATTTATACAGCACACAAGTAATATCTCCTTTGTATCATTTGGCTATTATTAAGCGCTTGTTTTGAACATTATGTTAGAAAATCTGAACATCTCGATTATGAATCTTAGGCTACTAATATAGTTTGAATTCAGCCGAATTTTTCTTATTTTTTGAGAGACTTTGAAACAAGTACGTACTTGATCCGTGTTTATAGAAAAATTAAAGGTCGAGTTACCACCCAGCACTAGGAGTAAACCTGACAAACATGTCTCGTAAAAGGTTTTGTTTAGTTTAAATCTCGTTGATCTAATCTAATTCAATTCGAGTTCAGATCTAATCTAGGAACGTTTGTTATATATTTAATATGTATTTTAAAAATTATTTTTATGAGTAAAAATTTAACAGAAACAAAAAAAATTAAGATGTTACTCGTAAACCGGGATATTTGAAATATGAAAAACAACGAAATCATAAGTAAAATTAAATTTTTGATACTAAATAGGTTAGATTTTGAAAAAGACTATCATTTTTCATCCTCGTCGGTAAGAGCTTGCTCACGATTATGATTGCGTCAACCGGATCCATATGTACAGATTCGAAGATTATTACTCGATAATTGTTCATCGTCACTTTATAACATATCATTAACTCCATATTTGGTGATACCAAAGCTACCTATGACCGGTGAAGGGATACGTGCATGTGAAAGGGTATATGCTTGTAAAGGAGGAGCATTCAGATATTCACCAAAGTGTTGATCATAAATGAATTTTGGGTTGCTTTAGTTGTACACTGAAATCTTAGAAGTAGTTAAGAGAACATAATAGGAGGTAGAATTCTATAACGATGAGTCGAAGTTCCTCCTTCTAGCTGTGTAGTTAGGCTCACAATATGCCTCTTCTGAGGGCAAGTGGTAATGTTTGACAAAGTATCCCCATCGGAAATACTTAACGATTCAAAAAACTTGCAAATAGTTTTAACCTTACCTACGACCTTAGGTTCATCAATCATCATCACAATTCTTTGGTTAGGATCCAGATCTAAATATTTTGAAAACAAATCAAACTCGTTGAAAGATTATGTTATGACTATCGTATTTTATTATTTCAGAGTATTCTCAACTATTTCTCTTTGTGCTACCGCTTGGTTGCCCATGAGAGCCTCTTGTTTCTCCCTTTTTGCCTTTTAGGTAATGTTGTTAGTTTGCCATTATCAATCAAAGTTTAGATCTCCTGCTTGGGAGCTATACAGTCTCTCGTATCGTGACTGATGTCGTTGTGATACTTGCAAAATCTGTTACTCATTCTTCTCCAGGTTTTTGAATCAGAAAGGGTTTCCTGAATTGGACAAAATTATGAGTCTTATCGAAAAGAGTAGCAACATTCTCTGTTAATTCTAAAAAAAATGCAGGTCGAACCCAGAGGTTTGCTCTTGATCGTTGTTGTTAAGGTTGTTGATGTACTCTTGGCCAAGACGACATTTTGTTCAGCCCCTTAAGACAAAAATGAGTAAAAGTTTGAGGCTGAAAAGTTTGAATATGTTGTGTTGGTGAGAGTAGGTAACTGGCTTTGTTGGGGAAATGATACAAGTCTTAATCTTCTAGATTCTTCCACCTTAATATATTATTCAATATGAACCAACAAAGCATTGAAGGTCAACGCTTTCTTCCGAGTAACTTAATCAGCCAATTCTCTGGGGAGAAGCCTTTGTCGAGACACAGACAAACGACTTGCTCGTGACAATCCTTTAGACCATTATTTGTCAAAACAAAACGCTTGGTATAATCTTTCAAACTTTTCCGACTAACTGTTTGTATTAGATAATAGTATCACCGTCAACCCAGATTTATTTACATCATACAGACTACTGTCTGAAAATTGTCTAGAACATGTCGAAGTTCTTGACAAAACCCTGAGGAAGTCTATTGTACCATTTAAGAACATCCTCCTTACAAGTTTGGGAGAAATCACGCTATAAAAACTTATCAACATCACCATAGTTCATCATAATATTCTTAAAATGTTCGATATAGTTATCCAAGCATGTAGCGCCAGAACATCTTTATAAGGGTTCTTTGATACTAAAAAATCTGTCTTCAAATTTCTAATTTCATAAGCGGTATTTAAAGGGTAAATATATGTAAGTGGATCAATATAGAGTGGATTTATAATTATATAAGTCGGGTTGTTTTATAGAGTTTCAAATATTCGAACATATATATCTTAATTAGATATGAAGTCTGAGTTTGTAGCTTTGACCGAAATAAGAATGAAATCTTAATGGTTGAAAGACATATTATACATTTATTATGATAATCAACAAAAATATTTAGTATAGTATATTCATAAATTTACAATGTGATGTCTAAATATATAATTCTCATACATGACGATATTATAAAATTTATTCAAGATAGAATTATATCAACCTCGTACCATCGTACGTGTGTTCTAGTGAGAATCTAAGATATGCATTTAAAAAACCATTGGCTTGAGAATTGGTAAGTCGAGGTATAAATAGGTGATACTAACTTTTTAAAGAAAAAATCACAAGTAGTGTCTGATAAGGATATAGAATATTGACGGCTTAAATGTAATGAATTAAAATTCTTATATGATCAATTGTAAAGATATATGACAGATTTAGAATTGTTTGTAAAGATGGGGGCTAAAATTCAATTAACCCATCTATGTAACCAATTTTGTTAAAAGTCTGAACACCTATAAATAAAGGTTGAGGCTGTTAATACAAGGATATAAATTTTCTAAAATAGAAGCTACTTTTTATATTTACTTTCTATCTTTAAAATCAATCTCTCTTTCATATTCAAGAACAAGATTTACACTTAACAAATTGACGACCAGAGTGGGAGATTTCACTCGATCGATATCTTTATTTCAAAATCTACAACTAGATAAAAATGAATTTTTGGATCCGTTACAGTTGTTCTTGACTGATAATGGAGCCAGGGAATGGAAATTACCCTTTGGTTCAAAAGGAAATTGAAGCATTGAGATCTGATTTGCGAAGAGAGAATAATAAGGAAGATGATCAAATTCCACTTCAACAGACTCATTCAGACATTGAAGCACGAATGAATCAGTTACTGGATAAAATCACGACTCTAAATAAGAAGTATGATCAAAGAGAGCAAGATATTCAATCAGGTAGGCTAAAATATGAGGTACGACAAATGGAGGAGAAGAATGATATGAACAGCCAATCTGATCGATCTTGTACAACTCGCCGGGTTCGAAATGAGCAGAGGAAAACAAATTTTGAATTTAGTAAAAAATATCATAGATCACGAAAAGATAACAAATACAAGCATAGGTACGTTACCTCCAGTGATGATGAGTTGGATAGTTCAACATCTTAATTAAAGAGGTACCGGGGATCTTTGAAAGAAGAAAAATATCGGTCTAGAAAGTCACGAAAATAATATAAATCAAGAAGAGACAATGTACCTCATTATTCGAGGGAATAAAAATGATGTGAAGGAAATAAATGAAATCAATATATATGATTAGATGATCAGAATTTGTATGATGTCATGGGAACAATATGAGATAACCAATACGTTCAAGGAGTTCCCTGGAGAAATTCTCCTTTGACACTGAGATAAGGTCTATTACTTTTCCAAAGCAGTTCGATATCTCTAAGGTAAAAAAGTTTGTTGAGATGCAAGATCCCGATGACCACATCGAACAATTGAAGAACTACATGATTAAATTTGAAGATGATGATAGGCTGGTATGTAGAGCATTTTCTCAAACATTTAAGGGCACAACTTTGAAATGGTATAATAGGATTATGAGGGTATCAATTTCTAATTTTAGAGATTTTTATACAACTTTCCGACGCTAATCTTTGGGAAGTAAAGAGATGCGAGCAAATGGTGATACAATAATACAATGTAAGCATGCTGGGGGAGATAAGCTGAAGGACTAGACAAAGCATTTTGTGTTAACAAAAGCTGTTTTAGATAATTTTGAAGAGTTGGTTTCCATGATTGTATTTCAAAAGGTTTATTACCGGGTGATTTAGCAAATGAAACAACAAAGAGAAGAGCTTTGACTTTTGAAGCGTTGATGGCTCAAGTCGAGGATCAAATTTAAGTAGAGGAATCAACTAGAGTTCGAGGAGTGGTTGGACCCAGTCAAAAGAGTTCAGGGCAGGTGTCAAATAATCAAGGGTAATCTTCTAATTTGACCTAACCATCTTGTCCGATGAATAACAATAGTTTTCCTCCTCGAACTGGAGGGTACCCAACTCAGGCGATAGGGTATCAATTTCAAAAACCGAGGCCAAATCAGTATACAAGGCTATAATATTATGCTGATTTAACTGAGAATGTTGTTGCGATTTATGAAAGGACAAAAAGCGTATGTGAGTTTTGAAAATCGTGCTTTGATAAATAGACCACGAGAAGAGTGCAATAATAGGTTCTAAGTATCATAATGACATAGAACATGATACTTGATGGCTTGGAGATACTGTGATCGGCAGTAACAAGATATATTCCACCAACTTGTTCTATGTTAGCTTTGTCAACCCATTTACTAAGCACAACAAAACCCTTGCGCGTGTAAAAAGTTGTTGTCTTCCCAGTTCCAGTCTGTGCTTGTTGTATTACACCAAGAACCTTGCAGAAAGGAACAATTCCTCTTTGTTGAATAGTAGATGGCTTCTCAAGTTCTTCAGAGTATATTTCTGCCAGCAGATTCAAAACATTGCAATCTTCTACTTTGAACTTTTTCTTCTTTCTTTTATTTCCCCAATCATCACCCAAAACCCCTCCAGTTTCTATTACAAAACCTAATTTTTATCCATTAAAACATTATTCTTTTCTTCTATCAATAGATACATAATCCCAAACACAAAAATACCATCTTTCATTTTTCCAACATGACAACATGTATCCACAGAAAACCGAATCAAAGGTTTGATTTTAGGATAACATAAAATACCTGGAAGATGATCTCCACAATAAAAACTGCTACTTTGCAGTCTTTCTTCAATAGAACTTCTGAAGCGATGTAGTCTGGTGTACTGAAGCGTGAGACAATATCTCGATCTACAAGTTTCTCTTTAACAATAATTAGATCTTCATCATCTCAGTCATCATCATACTCATCGTAGACTGGTTTTTCAAATACCGGCCCAAATACATCTTCAAAAATATTTTTATCATAGACTGGCTTGTCAAACACGGGCTCAGATACAGTTTGAGTGTCAAAACTAAGATCAGTAGCTGATGCAGTATAAGCATGAATCTGCTTAACTGGTGGTGATTTTGGAGACATTACTCTAGATGGCACCAATATAAACTTGCAACCATCTTTCACAAAACTGTATCGATTCATTCTACCATCATAAGTAGAATTCCTCTTAAAACGTAATGGACGTCCAAAAACTAGACGACAAACGTCTATGGGAACTACATCACACCATGTTGTATTTTTGTAATTACCAACAGAAAATACAACTTGACAACGTTTAGAAAATGTTACCTTAGTGTACTCTATCAGACCTGAAAGTATGTACGGGTATGGAAGAGCTTCAGTCTTCAACACAGTTTTTGAACAACTTCCTCTGAAATCAGATTCTCATAACTATCTGAATCGATTAAAAACTTGCAAATTCTTCCTCTAATTGTGTAGGTAGACTGGAAGATGTCGTTATCTATTCTACTCTTCAAATCAAGAGGTACCCGAAACATGATTCTTGTATCTGCGTAGCAGGAATTGATGGGCTCTGATACCAACTGATAGCGTGACAAAAGATTCGCAAGAAAGAAAAAAAGATAGAACCATAACCCTATGTTAGAGAATAAGTGAGACTCAGAGAAATAATCTCAAAATCCTATTAATCAAAGTTTGATGGTAAAATAGAGTATAAGATGCTTTATATATGAGACATCCAAAACCCTAATAAAATGTTCTAAAAAATACAATAAAGATATTAAAAATAAAAATCAAATATAATCTGAATGCAATCAGATTTGATTCACTAATTAAAATATTAATTATAAAATAAAAATAAAATAAAATATAAAAAACGGTAAAGTAGGATTTACGGACCCTAAACACTAGAATTTGAAGTCCAAATTTTGTGACTTAGTCACGCTTTTGACAGTTATTGGGCTCGTCGAGACGTTCAATTTGAGTACCAATTTTCCTAGTTCTGATGCCCGAGCGAGAAACCAGTATGTCCGCAGTCTTCACTACATCAATACTGCAGATTGTATAGCTTTGAAAAATGAGGTGCAGATTCTAATTGAAAATGACAAATTAGCCGTTTTTGTTAAAGGGAAAAACAGTGGGTCAAATGCTCCAATTGCATCAACTTTACAAGAAGCAAATCCAAATTCAAAAGAAGAAAATCTAATGATTATGGATTCTAAATTCGATGATTTTGATGCAGCTCCGGAATATATGGATACAGTTTCGGATCGGTTAATTTTGATGGTTGTGGACGAGTAGGTGGAGCAAGGACGAGTTCGAATCTTTTGTGAATATTTTGAGTCGTAGGAAATTTTAAGAGGAGATACTATGACTCGTAATACCAATATCTCCAAGAAAAGGCATGTGGTAAGTTTAGTTACTCAAATAGAATGAGGGATATCTACTTCTTTGTATGGTAAGAAAGATGTTCCCTTTATTCTTTTTGATGAGGATGATTTGAGAGGCCATGCAAGTCCTCATGAAGACGCAATGGTTATTGGAGCAGAAGTAGCTGGCATTGAAATCCGACGCGTTTTGGTGGATACAAGAAGCTCTACGAATGTTCATCTTAAGTCAACGTATGATAGGATGCGTAATCCTCACCAAATTTTTCAATTAGATTGTACTATAATTGGGTTTATAGGTGTAACAACCCAGGTGATTGGAGAATCCGTGGGTGAATTATGTTTGAGAAATTGGCCTATTAGAAATAAGGTTCAAGTTTTATTCATGGTGGTGGATTGTCCTACCAGTTATAATGTTATTTTCAGGATATATTGGCTTTCAAGGATGTATGCAGTTGTATCCACAGTTCACCAGTGTCTGAAGTATGTCATCGGAGACCGTGTTCGAGTTGTCCTAAGTGATCAAAAGTTAGCTAGAGAATGTTATGCAAAAATTATTTGTATCTGAGGTCCAAGCAGTAAAGATCGAATGGCTGATTAACAATCAAGGGGGTTGACCTCGGAAAAAGAAGAATGAGTTGATGATCCGAGGGAAACCCCAGATTCTGTAACATTAAGTGAAGGTATAAAAGAGTATTCTTTTCTTGATGGGAAAATTATTCGAATAAGAAAATTACTGACCTCAGCTTTGCATCAGCAGTTGTTATAATTTTTGTTTGATAATCTGGATGTTTTTGTTAGGAAAAAAAAGGATGTAGTGGGGGTTCCAGCTGATGTGATATGTCATAGCTTGGTTATAAATCTGATGATCAAGCCAACTATTAAAAGAAAGATGAGCTTTCTCTGTTGAAAATGCAGAGGCTATAGTTATCGAAGTGGATCGTTTATCCAGGGTCGAACATATTAGGGAGTCTTATTATCCTTTATGGACAGCAAACCCTATGTTGGTAAAAAAGAAGAATGGAAAGGTGAGAATGTATGTCGACTTCACCGATTTGAATAGAGCCTGTTCTAAAAATCCAATTCATGTTCCTCGAATAGATCAGCTAGTTGACTCTACTTTAGGAAATAAAATTTTATCTTTTATGGATGCTTTTGCAGGGTATAACCAAATTCAGATGGATCCAAAAGACCATAAAATTACTACATTTATCACAAATCGAGGCTTACATTGTTATAGGGTTATGCATTTTGGGGTGAAGAATGTTGAAGCAACATATCAAAGATTGATGAATAAAGCATTTTCTTCTCAAATTTGGAGAAATATGGAGGTATATATTGATGATATGTTAGTTAAAAGTTCAGTTGATGAGAGACATTTAAAAGATTTAGAGGAAACTTTTTAAAATCTAAAGGTTATTCGATTAAAGCTAAATCATGAGATATGTACTTCTGGAGTTCGATGAGGGAAGTTCTTGGGGTATATAATTAGTGAAAAGGGGATAGAGGCTGATCCGGAGCAGTTCTAACAGGAAGGTTAACTGCTCTTAACCGATTTATTTTGAGATTTTTTTACAAGTGTTTTATTTTTTTCTAAGTGTGACGGAGTCTAAAGAAGTTTAAATGGACATCGAATTGTGAAGTAGCATTTTTTAGGATTAAGGAACTTTTGTTGTCACCACAGATATTGTCCAAGCCTCGAACTAGAGAGCAATTGATTTTATACATAGCAGTGTCGGATTTTGCTGTAAGTGTTGTTTTGATAAGTGAAAATAAGGGAGTTCTGAAGCCAGTTTACTATGTTAGTAAACATTTGTTTCCAACTGAGAATAGGTATTTGAGACTTGAAAAATTGGCTTTAGCCTTAGTGGTGGCTGTTAGGAAAATGTGCCCTTATTTTCAAGCCCGTACTATTGAGGTTTGAACTTATTTTCCACTAAATAATGTGTTGCAACGCCCAACATTTTTGGAAGGATAACTAAGTGGTCAGTAGAGCTGAGAGATTTTGATATCACTTTTGCTCCTCGAATTGCTATTAAGGCTCAAGCTTTCCCAGTTTTTCTTGTTAAATTTCATTCGAGCAGATCAAATGAGGAGATAGATAAAGAGGTCTTGCCATAAAATTTGATGTGGATGCTTCGAACTGATGGTGGCTATAGTATTTTGGGATCTAGTGCATGAGTTGTAGTTATTTCTCATTCCGGGGATACAATGTATCAAGCTATTAAATTTGGTTTTCATGCATCGAATAACGAGGCTGAATATGAAGCTGCATTGGCTGGTTTAAGGCTTGCAAATATTTGTGGGGCAACCATAGTTTGTTTGGAAAAACATTTTCAGTTAGTGGAAAATCATATGACATGTGTTTCCGAGGTTAAGAAGGATCATTTAATTTTGTATTTTTTTTATCTTCGAAAATTTTCTCTTCTGTTTGACAAAGTGATTTTAGAGCATATTTGTCGAGGAGATAATACAGTTGGTGACTCTTTGACAACAATTTCTTATACGGAAGAATATCATTGGATATTATTACAGGAGAATCCATCTATTTTAATATGATCCGAACAATGTAAATATGTTGAGGAGGTATTTGTCACTCCTGATACTATTTGAGGTGATTGGAGGTTAATATTCTTAATTTTTTGCTAAGAGGAATGTTACATCAAGATCCACAACTGGTTAAAAAATTAAGATATAAAGCTCATGACTATATTGGATTGGATTAAGTGATGGTGAGGGTTCAACACATTATGGTTTCAAGTCTTTGACACGTCGAGTTTTGTTGGCAGGATATAATTGGCCTTCAATTATGAACGATACTAAAGTTCTAGTTCGAGGTTGTGATACTTGTCAATGTTTTTCCCATTCTATTCTCAAACCAGCAGTACAACTTATGTATGTTTCTGAAGTTATCCCTTTTGACAAATAAGGAATATATTTGGTATGACCATTGCCTATGGATTCTGGAGGACGTCAAATGATCATTGTGGATGTGAATTACTTTTTGAAGTGAACAGAAGCAGAACCATTATCTGGAACAAAGGAAAATGAGTTTATTAAGTTCATCATGAATAACATTTGTTGTCATTTTAGAGTGCCTAAAAAAATCACTATGGATAACATCCTCAATTCAATAACAAAAAATGACTTATTTTTGTGCTTCGAAGGGAATAATACAGTATTTTTATACACTTTTTCATCCTCAATAAAATCTTCAAGTAGAAGTGACTAATATATTTATTTTGGAAGGTTTGAAGAAGAACTTAACATGTGATGCGGGGAAATGGCCTAATTATTTGCAAAAGGTGTTGTGGGCTTATCGTACGACTCCTAAACATGATACTCAAGAAACACATTTTGCCTTGGTATATGGGATGGATGTTATTAGACCTGTAGAATCCTTTTTACCTTCTTATAGAGTACTTAAATATTCTGAAGAGGTGAGAGAAGAGGCAAGAAGAACAAAGTTAGATTTGATCCAGGAGAAAAGAGTTAAAGCTCATTTGAATATAACTCATTATCAAACTTTGATGAGGAGTCGATATAATTCGAAAGTGAGGACAAGGGATTTTAAAGTGGGTGATAAAGTCTTAAGGAAGGTATTCCTCCATACAAAGGATAAACGACTTGGAAAGATGGCCCCGAATTGAGAGGATCCTTATATTGTGATGGAGATAATAAAGTCAGGCAGGTATCGCCTTTACGATGAGCAAGGGAGAATGCTTCAATCTCCTTGGAATATAGAACACCGGAAGGTGTATTGGGAGTGATGTTTTTGTTTTGAATCTTTTTTAAATAATTGGGACACTATTTCCTACCTTTTTGGCCAATGGAGGTTTTCATGAGGTGTCATGTAAATATTCAAAGTTATTAATAAAAAAATATTTTTTGGCCAATGGTTGTTTTAATACTAGTATCCAAATAAATTTGACAACTAGTCAAAGACTGATCATCTTTGAATTTGTTGACCACGAGTAATTATTCCTAAGTGTTATACGTTTATTATCAACACTTTTTGAAGAAACAACCATATTCGAAGTGCTACATTCTCTAAACGCACTCTACATATTCAAAGTGCTACATTATCTAAACGTACTGTACATATTCGTAATGTTACATTCTTTAAATGCAATGTACATATTCAAAATGCTACATTCTTTAAACGCAATGTACATATTCGAAGTGCTATATTCTCTAAACACGCTATTATTAAACACATCAATTGTTATACGAGGTGTTGCCTTCTTTAAGGTATTTCTTTAAGGTAATATTATTATTTTATAATAAGACAAATGCATATAGAAAAAAAAGGTATTAATTCATAGAAAATAAATCTGATTTTACAAAAAGATATTATGGACGCTAAACAACTAAGCATTCATACAAAACAAGTACTCACGAAACAATTGAGAGACTTTGAACCAAAAACAACAAAAAGGGTAAAACAACAATTTTTTATCTTCAGAATTCTCTTCTTCAGAATCTTCTTCATCAAATTCGTTTTCTTCTGATTTCGTCTCTTCGGAGGAGTTAGTAGGGACATGATCAAAAGCTTCACTGGGTTAGTTTTCTAAGGGGATTAATTCCTAGAAGCTTGGGAAATGCCGCATGAATTTCATGAAGTAAATTGATTGATTTCTGCTCTTCGGCATTTGCTATAACAGCTAATATGTCTTTCCCGTACTCAGTTTTGGTGGCATCCACTATTAATTTCTTTCTATTTCCCAAGGGAAGTTTTGAGATCATCCATACCATTAATAGGCTTCTTCTTCACTTCTCCTTAAAAATTCTTGAAGAGTATAATACTTTTGTTGCTCCTCGGATAATTCCTTTGCATGGTTTCTTGTAAGTTCTTTTATCTTGGCTTCATGAGAAGTCTTGAGCTACTCTAGTTTTTTTATCATGCACATAACGAAGATGACATTTAAGTTGGATAGCCTCATGGATAAATTGCGCTGTGTCAATTTGGACGACACGGAATTGCTCCTCGATATGTCTCCCCAAATTTTCTTTTTATTTTTTCTCAGCAGCAACAACATCTTAGATTGAACCATCTCTTTAGCCATTTTTTCACAATGGTTTTGAGATGAATTTACTTATGTTCTCTTTGACTATGGATTTGAGTTGGATGAAAGGTTTCAAAGAAAGTAAGACCTCTTCAGATGGTTGCTGTTTTGTGATAGGAATGAACCTTTCGTTGTTAAAAGGTATGATAGAAAATGATGAAGCCAAGTGAGTATCCGAAGAAGGAATGAATTCATGCAAAAGAGGAGCAGTGACTTGATGGCCAATTTGTCGAAGTCTTTCTTGGATTTCTTGAACCTTTGGATCCATATCCTTGTAGAGAGCTTGAAGCTCTTCTTCAGTAGTAGGCTCATCGGGATAAAAGTGGTCATCTCCTCGGTGATCGTCAACTGGTGTTCCTCCTTGATTATCATCTGTTGTAATTATTCATCGATGATCTTATGTTGCAATGTTTTCAGTTTCGGGTGCAGGAAGTTCAGAGACAGTTTCTTCAGATGGTTTTCCTAATATCTTAGTATGAGAAGTTTTTGAGCTGTTCTTTTCCTTCGAGGAAGGTTCTTCATCGATTTTTTCTTCAATAGTAGGAATGCTGGTTTCAGCTGTCTTTATTTTTTCCTTATTCCGAGGGGTCTGATTTTCTGAAGAGCTAGCATTAGATGTGCTAACCTATTTTTATTTTCTTTGTCTTTTTTACGGGAATATGTCTATCTGATTTGTTCCTCACTGGAAGAATCACCTTACTATCCGGTGCTACAAATCTCTTCGCAACTAAATTTGGATATCGTTGCTCCATCAAGTTTTCGGGGAGGTCAGCACCGATAGTGATCCTCCATAAGTGGCTATTGATAAAGTTGATCGGAAGAAAAGCTGAGTGAAACCCATTGCCCCACTCTTTTTCTAGCCCATATGGCAAGCTTCATAAAAATGTCTTCCACCTTTTTTTGTGACCCTTATATCTTTTCAAAATTCCTAAGAGAACTGGTGATATAAATGGAAAATTAAATATAACTTATACAGTGAAAGCAAAAATGAAAACACAATAGAACTTACTGTTACTCCTCCAGACGAGATTGAGTCTTGAAGGGTTCTCCTCGGATATCTCCTTCCCGTTCACCCAAGCTCCAGATATGAAGACAAAGTTTTGCTTCCAAAATTTGTCAATTTCGAGAAAGTCATCAATGATTTAAGATCATCATCAAGGGTGAGGTAGTCGAAGGGTAATGCCGCGCCCTGCGAAAGTTTGGTTAGAGAGATGAATTCTTTGATGGAAATCGGAATTTGGCTTAGTCTGGAAACCATGATCGCTGATATAAGTCGGAACCATTGATTGGGTGTTGCTTGTATATGGCAAAGATCCAAGAGTTCAAAGTACTCTAATATCATCGGATCTAAAAGGAACCAAAGACCCCAATTGATGATATCAGGGTATACCACAAATTCATTTTTTCGACAGTCAGGTGGAGTCTCCCCTCTTTTTGGTAGTGGAAGTGTAATGTTATCTACCATTCCCTATTTTTTTTCAGAAGACTAGCTTGAACCTCCTTATAGTAGATGTAAGGCACGTTTTTCAGCACCATGATATATTCGGGGGGGAGAGATTTTAGGTTTACACTCACTGAGGCAGTAACGTTATTGGGAACAACAACTGGAACTTTTCCTTTCTTTTTCTTTTTTACTGCTCTTTGTTCGAGGCGTCATCTTCTGTATACGATGAAACTCCACTTTCTTTAACATCACTAACCGAATGAGTAGCCTTTGAATCCGCCTCTTCATAATAAGCTTCATCTATAAGCCGAGGCGGGTTAGAGATTGAGATTGGGTTTTCTTCTTGAGTATTCAAGGGATTTTGTTGTGACCCAATGATAGTCTCAAAAATCTCCCTCAAGAGAGGAGATGGTGGTGTAGGATTATCTGGAATATTTTGGGAACTAGTCGGTGAAGTGTTGATAACATCGAAATCTCTCATAGTTGTGAAAGTTTTCTTTTTCACAAGGTGATTTTAGGGGAGGTGAGTTTTTGGCTGGACCTAAGAAGTCTATTTACGTAGTTGTCGAGACGGATTAGAGCTGATAAGAGATGTAGTTTCTTCTAATCTTTTTAAAGCAGATAGGCTTCGAGTTATTTTGCGATTATTTTAAGGGGATGCAGTTGTAAGAAGTGGAGAGGAAGTTTGAGGTGTTAATTGCGAAGCGTTTGTTGGTAAAAGATCTTGAGATTCTAGAGTTGATAAGTTTGAAAGCACATGAGAAATTCGATGTAGGTCGATGTTACCGTATTGAATGGTTTTTGTTGAAAATCGAGAAGTGTTTCTTATCAACCCAGCAGCCATGTACTCCCCAGCTCTTTCACTAATGCGAAATAAATGTAAGCACCAAACACTTTCTTCTCAGGATTTGACGAAATTGATTTTCTCGGTTTTTTTTATTTTTGAGCGTTTTTTCATAAACTTATTTGAAGATTGGCTGGGGAGTATGAATTTTCTGGCAAAGGTAGCCAAAGAATTGGTTACTCGGGGAAGGGAAGTAGGAGATTCTCTATGGTAAAGGGAACTTTCTCTCTCTAGAAAGTTTGTGAGAGGTAGATAATGAAATGCTATTTATAAAGGAAGTTGATAGAGAGAAAATGGTGTCATAGAAGTTGAAGAGGTGAAACGTTTGTGTGTAAATGGGATATTGTGACGTCTGTTAACTATCAGACGTAGGGGCATGTCTATTGAATAGAGCATGATGATTCATTGCACGCGTATCACACCATATCAAACGTTTATAACCGTTATGAAGAAGCCAACTCATACTTCTACGTACAAAATTATTCGAGGGGATTGACTTGCATTAAATTTGAAGCAAATGCCTATACATATGCATCCGAAGGGAATGACTTAAGATAATTTTGAAATGAATACACACATAAATTTATCCGAAGATAATAAGTGTTAAATTAAGCAGTTTTGAAGTGATTTACATTCAAAGCAGATTGAACTTCAGAAGGGATTTTTTCCTGTTAGTTACAACTTCCGAAGTGAAAACTAGTTCTTATTTATTGTATTTGATTAGAACTATGGAGGGTACCGTTAAGGATATAAATGTAATAAATTAAAAGTCTTATATGATCAGTTGTAAATATATATGACATATTTTGGATTGTTTGTAAATATGGGAGGCTAAAGTGCAATGAACCTATTTATGTAATCAATTCTGTTACTCTAAGTTGAACGCCTATAAATATAGGGTGAGGCTGTTAATACAATGATCGATATTTTCTTAAGTGAAAACTACTTTTTACATTTACTTTCTCTTTCTAAAATCAATATCTCTTTCATATTCAAGAATAAGATTTACACTTAATAGTGTCAATCTAATTTGACGATAATAAATATCTAGACATCAAAACTTGAAATGGATCACAAGTCATTAAAAATAGCATATAAATAATTGAGTTTCAATGAGATGGTGGATATGTTGGTCATTATCAAGTAGATGAATAAGTCTGCAAATATTTTAATAAAGTTCAATTTATGTACGGCATGAATCACTATAAAAACCATGTCTACGATTATGCATGGATGGCGTCGCCTCTCATTAGAGAATAAGTTCCACTTAAGATTTTTTAAGTGGATAAACATACGACCATAAGAGTTTTAAGTAGAAACAAATATAAAAAAATCAGTAAAATGTTAATACGTATGAGATTTTCGGTTTAACCATAAAGAAAGTTTGTTCAAAATTACGATTATAAAACATTATGGCCAAACTTTGCTATCTTTATACTAAGGTAAAACTCAAATAAACATATATTTTACTTTATGCATAAATGTTTTCTAAATATATGAGAGAATTCAAAAGTTCAAGTAAAAGAATATTAAATTTTTGACTGAAGCGTGATGATTAGAATAATAGTACTCAAAATATTTACTCGCTAATTAATATAATGAATTAAAAAAATGAGAAATATGATATTTCTATATATAAATATAATTTTTAGCAATCCGATTTTACTATTTTTATTAGCAATATAAATATTTGTAAAAAGAAACGAAATTTCAAAATTCTTAGATTTTGACTATTACAAAATAATTGACTCATCGTATTTTTCAAATAAAAAGTTTAAAAATTTATACAATTTTTTCTTCCCCGTTTCCACCAAATCAAGTTTCCTGCGTTTCTAAACAAACTCTTTTGCATTCTTTGATTATTCCTCTAGTTTTTTCTTCGTCAAGAATCAAAACAAGTGTTTCATACAATTCTTTCTTTGGTTTAAGATCGAATCGTTCAATGGCTAGTGGGTCTCAAGTTATATGAGTTCATGATTTTACCTTTAAGGTTAGTTGTTTTAGCCGTTTTTATTAGTTTGTTTTTATTTTTAAGAACTGTTTAAGATGCTTAGAGATTTTATATCATTTAAGTGTGTTGATATCTTCTCATAAGTAATATGAATATGGTTGTTACTTTGGCCTGTTGTTATGTTGCTTTGCATTACTTGTTGCATCCCTCAAATTCGATAAAAGTTTTGAATAAAATTTTGTTCTTGTTTATTGTAATTTCTAAAACTATTTGAAGTCAATACTCAAGCTATCATATCAAAAATGTACTATTTTATTTGTTTTTGTCATAACGTGATGATTTTTATTGTGTAAAAAATAGATTTCGCAAAAAGCTCCCATTGAATGAGTATGAGCATCTAACTGGAAGTTAGAGTTTTAATGTTTTTATGTTAAATTCTTAGCTTAGTATAAAACTTGTTTAATATATAGTTTATAAGAATCTAACTTTCCTTTCTTTTTATCAATCGTAAAAATAGTATGTCTTTTATTTTAATATTTCTCGAATGTTCTTAATGTAGCCTAAGTTACCACTTACAAAAAAATGTATAGTTGATATGACCGAGAGAGATCACAAATAGCATTGTTGCTTTTTTTTTCATTCTCTTCTATTTTTTAGTTTTTAATGTTCTTGGAAATCTGATTACATTTTATGTTTGGTTTTTCTTTTCTTTAGAAAACTCGAGAGACTGAAAAGATAGTATTTTTTTATTTTAAATGTAAAAACATGATTTATTGTTTATTTGCTTGAGTTGTTTCTCAGAAGGCTATATTTTTGCTTTGTGACGATATACTTTATGGTTCACAACAATATGTTATTTCTTTGTTGGAGATGCTTATTATGGTGTTGTGGCTCTGTTCAAGTTAACGAATAAACCTACAACTATTTGTCTTGCTGATATATCTGTCGTCCCTAAATAAGTCTACTTAATATATTTTTTTGGTATTGTTTGATTGTATTATTTTGAGTTGAAACTTTAACTTAGTTTAAAATTTATTTTCAAGTTTTTTGTTACATGGTTTTGTGCACTTTCAGTCTGATTGTCAAGTTTATTTCAAATTTGTATTACCTGTTTTCTCTGTATGAATTTTCTTATCTAACATAATATATAAAACATCTACTTATGAAAAACTTTTGGTATTTTCTAGCAGCTAGTTTTATGCTATTATTGTTACTCATATTAGAAATAATAATACTAATATTGTTATTTCTAATTAATCTTGTTACTTATATCAGGAATAAAAATGCTAATATTTTTATTCTCGATTTAAAAAATACAAATAATGATATTCGTTGTTGTTATAAAAAACATTGTTAGCGAAAAAACCTTAACACTTAATTTGCCAAAGTAGTAACCATTATTGATTTGAGAAGAAAAACGAAGATGCCCTTTTGCATCACTGTAGACCCATATTTATATGGTTTAGGGCGGTTACAACACTATTTATTACATTGATTGAGTGATCTCACACGTTGACCACAATTATCTTTAATGGTTTTAAACTCTCGCCTGTTATCACGGGGAAATAGTCTTCATAGTTTGACCCAATGAATTTACTTGGCTAATTAACTATGGTAGTCGTTCCTTAATATCTTTATTTCTTCATGGTGCGCTCAACCTCCTGCTCTACTCACGCACACTTAGTCATCTTAAGTGTGTGACTCAAGTTTATAATATGGTCGGTCTTTTGTTATGCATGCTCGGTCTTTTGTCGGTCTTGTGTACGCTCGGTCTTTGTGTAGGTTCTGCTCGACTGATTTCTCTGTATTATTTCTATTTTTTGTCCTGGGCGTATTATGGTGTAGCTTACCTATTCTTTTGTCATGGGCATGTCTCATCTTTTTCTTCGAAAAGGAACAGAGGTCTTATTTTTCAGGTATGTTCTTCATTTTCGAATACTTTGCGTGGTGCCGTGGGGTTGCTAGGATAATGTTGGTCTTTGGTTTGTTGAGCATTGTGTTATTGAGTAGCGTAAGGTACTATTCGTTTGAATTTATATTGTGGGAGGGCTGCCTTATGAACAAAATTGGGCCTTCGTATAGTAGGATAATGCCAAATTATGATAACCAGTGTTGGGTAATTGTAGTTGGTTAAATCATGGCGCCCAAGAAAGGTGAGAGGAAGGAAACGGTGGAATTTGTGGAGTTAGAATATGACAGTACCCATTTTTTGGAGGAATACTTTTTTAAAATTACTCCCAAGTATGGTTATTTGACCGAGGGGTCGGTGAAAGAATTTTAGGTTAAGTATGGTGTGCTCGACGATGTTACAAATATGGTACCTGTTGCGGTAGATAAACTTTATACCACTAAGGAGGGCGAGACATGCTTATATACAACCATCTTTGACTGGGGTCTACGACTTCCCTTACCGCCACTGATTAGGGATTTTTTCAGCTTTATTGGGATATGTCCGACATAATTAACGACAGATAGATGGAGGACGCTAGTGAGCATATTAATGAGCTCAAAATTCTTTAGGATACCCATATGCTTGGCCGAATTATTAGTTGCAGTAAAAGTATCAAAGTTGACGTGATTATCTTTCTTTTACTTGCAACTGACTGGGGTGAGGCATATTGTAGATCTTCCCACCTCAGACAAGAACTGGTAACATATATTTATATATGTTTCTAGGAATTGAGAGCATGGAAATGTTAAGATAAACTTACAGTTAGAGAGGCGGTGGAGGGCGAAATGTAAGGGGGGTTTATAGTTGAGTAAGTTTTATTTTGTTAAATAATGGGTTTTAATCATACGTTTGATTGTGGACATGTGAAGGGAAGTAGCACGAGTAGTGCAAGGAGGGTCGGGCTAAAGGCTCAGTGAATCTATTGGTGAAGCTGGCCGCAGTTGCACGATGCATGGGGAGTAGAGCCAACACAAGTTTTTTATGCAGTGAAATTTGAAGGTCGACTTGTGGCGAATCCATGAGTTACAGGTTTCAAATGACGGGTTAGTCATTATGAGTAGAGGTGGAGAAACAGCGACATTAGAGAGGTTGCGCACTCTCATGGAGAAAATATATAAGGAGGAAAATTTTAGTGGTCTAGCGTTGGTTGTTCCACAAGGGTAAAGAGATGGGGAAACAAGTGGATCATCTTACACGCTAGATGATGCTGGAAAAAGGGAAGAGGTGGACGGTCACAGTCCTAAAGAAGATGATACGATGCGCCCTCACGAGGAAGAGGATGATGTGGATTATTGTCCACTTTCTAAGAAGAGTAAAGTTGTGATCAATGTTGTACCATTCTTGCAGCGGAAGTTGGTATTGGTGGATAAAGATGAAATTGATGGTAAGCTGGGGGAATGAGTTGGAAGTGTGTCGCGGACTGTAGAGGGGCCCAAACCTGTAAACAGCAAACGTGGAGTTGTGATGAAAGATTATAGGGAGAAATTTTTGAATTTTGAAGTGCCTTTTGTAGATGTCAGAGGTGAAGAGAAGAAGAAAAAGATCCCCCTTGTGGTTGCGCAGAGGATGAAAAACTTTATTCATGGTCTGGGTTCGGGCTCGACCCTTGTGAATATGGTTGTGCCAGAAAAGCTACCCTCGCAAGGTCAAGGTAGTAAAGATGGGGAGGGAGTTCATGCGCCAGAGGGTCTTCCATCGCTGAAGATGGTAATGCAGATGGCGTCTCATATGATGATCGGTCAGCTCCGCCATGGGGCGGACCTATCATTTTATGATACGGTGCCTATGAGTGAAATTTTAAAAAGGATATTGGAATTGGCGATGGAGTTCTGTTTTTGTCTGTACTTACTTATTTCCCTTGTTATACTCTTAAATGCTGATGTCCTTGGTAATATACTCGGCGTTTTATGCATGTTGGAACATATACAATATAATTCGCATGCGCTTGCTTATCGTCGCATGTCACCCATGGATTGTTCATCGATGGAGTGGTGGAAGCTCGAGCCTTTGTTTTTTGACTTTGTTCGAGGTTTGATGACCGATCTGTCGCGGTTTAAGAACTCCTATGGTACTGCAAAGCAACGAGCGGATAAAGCTATGAGGAGAATGAGGATCTTCATAAGCAGCTGCTTTGTGCTCGTGATAAAAGAGACGTGAGGGTAAAACATAGCCTGGAAATTGTAAACAGTACCACATTGCTATCTACTCAAAATAATGATCTTGTGAAGAAGAACGGTACCTTGATAGCTTAGAATTTAAAGTTTCTGGATCAGAATGTTAGTCAAGCTAGTAAGGTTGAGGAACATGTTGAGAAGATAGCGAGTTTGATATTGGAGATGGCAGAGGTGAAGGTAAAGTTAGTGAACACTCAAAAAGAGAGGGAGAATGAGGTGGAAGTGATGAAAAAGTAAGCTTTAACAGACTTGGATAAGCGGGAGCACCAAGTGATGCAGATACCAATAGCATGATCTATTGAGATAAAACAAAGCTGGTGGTGGACTTAGTGGCGCTGAATCCACAGATTAAGTTGGGGTTGTATCAAAAACTTTTGACGACTGGAGAACGAAAAAAATGTGAAGACAGATGTGGCCAAGACCACCATTGCGAAAGTAGCAGAGGAGAAAGTAGATCCTTAATTGATTTTATGTTGTGTAATTATTGTTATTAGATTTGTGCCGTTGGTTTTTGCTGGTTATATATGTGAAACCATTATGATTGAATTTTTCATTATATGAAAGCGATGGGGTGTTTCGGTGACATGTGAGTTATACTTTTAATTTTTATTTTAACTGTCTTTGCAAGATCGAGCACAGTGGGACTCATTGCGTGACTAAGCTAAGATTTCTTAGCTTTAGTGTAATTCGTATAGCGACCGGTCCGACCAATTATGTAACCTAGTGGGCTTGGAGTGTTTCGCGTGAATAATACTGTACTGTGGTATTGGACACAGTATAGCCCGTGACATAGCCAAAAGGGTGTGGCCAATTAGCCCATTTGTTATTTATATTTTAGATCATGTTAAAATATGGCACAATATGGCCCTAATTGCGTAGCCCGTATGCGTGGTCTGTGACCCTATCGTAGAGTTGCAAAGAAAAAATATAACACACACGTTCGAATGGTGAAAGCAATAACCTCAGTAGGAAAAAGAGCGCATCAATTATTACATAGTGGAGTGATACGGTTTAAGGTGACTAATGTTCTAAGGATGATTTAGGGCGATATTATCATGTCTGGTGAGGCAAAATGCTCATTGGGGTCCTTTGGAGATGATCGCGTATGGCCCCTTCGAAGTAGGTCCTAACTTGCCTGACTTTTGATCTCCAGCTCCGAGAAAAATCTTTTTCATGACGAGTCTCCAACTTGTAGTTCCCTCGGTCGAAGTTTTGAGTTGAGCCCTCACATTAAGCTTTTGTAATGCTCTCCTCGTACATGTGCCTGATCTTGTCTCTCTTCAATTAGGTAGACATCAACTGCTCGGTTAGAATCGTTACTTTCCTTGCAATAATTTCAATTCGGTGACTGGGATGATTATCTGTACGGGCACCATAACCTCAGATCCATACACAAGTGAGAACAGTGTTTCTCCTGTAGCAGCACGAGACATCGTCCAGTAAGCCCAGAGAACTTCAGCCAGCTTATCTGGCCACTTACCCTTTGCTCCATCCAGGTTTTTTTTATGCCATCAAGGATAGTATGATTAGTGACCTCAACTTTCCCATTGGCTTTTGGGTAGTATGGAGTGGAGAAGTGCTGAGTAATACCAAAATGTTTGCAAAAACTGGAGAGTACTGCGTTTTAAAACTGTGGTCCACTGTCTGTCATCAGTATTTTGGGGATTCTAAAGCGCTTTAAAATTTGATGGTGGATGGAGTCACATATATTATGAGCCCTGGTTTTGAATAAAGTCTTGGCTTCCACCCATTTGGTGAAGTAATCCACCGTGACCACTAGGTATTGCCTCATCCCTGTACTCATCGCAAGGGTTCCTACGAGATCGATTCCCCACTTTTCGAATAGGCAAGGTATGGGATTGGCTGCCATGAACTCGCCTCGTAAATGTCCTGTGTTGGCATATTGCTGACAAGCGTGGCACTGTTAAACCAGCTTCTCAGCGTCCGCGACCAATTCTGGTGAGAAATACCCGGGAAGTAAAAATCTATGAATAAGGCTTTTATGGTCAAGATGAGCTCCAGCCTACCCGGAATGCAAATCATGGATAATCATGGAAGCTTCCTTGTTGCTTAAGCAACACAATAAAGGTCACGTCGCCCTCTTCCGATATAAAACACCGTCCAGAACGTAATATTTGGTGGCGCAAACTTGTAGTGCTCTGGCTAGTGTTTTATCAGATGGTAATGTTCCATGGGAGAAGTAGGACAAGTATTGGTCCCTCTAGTCTATGCCGTTGTCTACTAAACACACTGTGGTCGATTCGAGATAATGGGCGGTGCTAGGGTGTTCGGGAATAATCATCAATGGATGTTTGGTCGTCGCGGTCGCCTTTGCCAAGGAATATGCTGTGGAGTTGGATATGCGGGGTACTTGTTCATAATGGACAGTCTAGAACTCAACTTCGCATTCCTTTGGGATTCTAAGATATATTCTAGTTCCCTCCTCATTTGTGTCATACTCGCCTTTAGTTTGATTTCTAACCGATTGTGAATCAGATCTTACCGTGAGGGAGTTGACTCCACATATGTGAGCTAATCGCATTCCTCCTATGACTGCTTCATACTCCGCTTTATTGTTGGTTGCTGGAAATTTGAATCAGATCGTTTGTTTGATTTGCTCGCCTGCTGGTGTTTCGAAGACAATACCCGCTCCTCCACCAGAATTTATCGATGCCTCATTGACTTCTAAAATCCACATTGGCTCGTTGGTGTCGGTTATTTGATCTCTTTCCAGTGGTCGTGGTACGGAAAACTCAGTCAGAAATTCAGCTATGGCTTGCCCTTTTTTCGTTGAGCGCGGTTCAAATTTGATGTCGTATTCGCCGAGTTCAACCGAAAACTTAGTAAGGCATCCCAAAATGTCCAAATTTTGCGGTACATTACGCTAAAGAAAGGATGTGCAGACGGTGATGGTATATCTTTGGAAATATTTCCGCATTTTGTGTGTTGCTACTACCAAACCCAAAGTGAGTTTTTACAGGTTCAGTTATCGGGTTTCGGCGTCGCCTAAGATTTTTCTTATGTGGTAAATGGGGCATTAAATACCCTCTACTTCTCTGACGAGGGTTGCGCTGACGACGAAGCTTGATGCCAGAGAAATAGTTGTTCTCCTGGTGTTGGGGCTGATAAAATTTACGGTGAGGTGAGGTACATTTTGAGAGAGGTGAATGTCGCATCGATTTTTTTTCTCCCCTTAGGATTTCGTAGAAAGGATGACTTTGGTCAGAAGCTTTTGAAATGAAGCGCGAGAGAGCTGCCAACCATCCCGTAAAGCATTGTACTTCTTTCATGTTTTTGGGCGGCTCCATTTGGATCAATGCTTGTAAGTACGCGGGATCGACCTCAATCCTTTTTTTGCTGAATATGTAGCCTAAGAAATTTCTTGTTCGGACACCAAAAGATCATTTCAAAGGATTCAACTCCAAATTATACTTACGTAAGGTAGCAAATATATTGTTTAACACTTCGAAATGTTGTTCGAAGGCGTCAGTTTTGACTATCATATCGTCGATGTAAGATACCATGCCATGTCCTAGCTGGTCCTTGAAAATCAGATTTATGAGGCGCTGGTAGGTTGAGCCGACATTTTCAATCCAAAAGGCATGACCGTATAGCAGTACAGGCCTCACTTCGTTTGAAATGCCATATGTTCTTCATTATTCTGATGCATACGTATTTGGTTGTAGCTGGAGTATGCATCCATAAATGACATACATTCACATCCTGAGCCAGAATCATCTAATTGCTCAAGCCGAGGTAAGGGAAAGACATCTTTGGGGAAAGCCTGGTTCAAGTCGGTAAAATCAACACACACACGCCACTGTCTTCCTTTCTTTTTTATAAAGATAGGGTTTACAATCCATCCAGGATATCTAGCTCTGCGAATGTTCCCAAGATCGAATAACTTGGTTACTTTAATGTTGATTTCTTCCTATTATTCAGCGGAGAAAGCTCGACGTTTTTGCTGTAGTGGTTTTACCTATCGATTGCTAACTCGTCAAAAATTACTAAGGGATCAACCCCGGTAACATCCCTAACTGAAATTATCTAAGTTTTGTTGTAATAAAGTAATCAAAAGAGTATTAAAACCTGGGTCTAAAGAAGCGCTGATACGTAAGAGGCATCCCGGTGCTAATACTTCTTCTCTAACATCTTCCTGGTTCGTGCCCATCTGCTCGTCCTGTCGTGGATCGTCCATTGGGTTGGGCAAGGGGGTATCGGTTGTGCTTTTATTTCCTCCTCTCCTGTTAATTGCTATCATACCGGTTTGCTTGGATATACTATTATCGAGTAACATGCTCGGGTGGTGCGCTGACTGATGGGATATTTGATGCATTGGTGGAATATGTATAGAGTTGCTTCCATTATGTGCAGCAATGGTCTCCTAATGATGGCATGTAAGAACTTGGCGCATCCGTGATCATAAATAAAGTTTTGATTTCTTTTCTTGTAGACCCATTCCCAACTTTAACCACGTGTTCGATTTCGCCAACACATTGAGATGTTTTTCCTTCATACCCGGTTAGAGTTCACTGTGTTGGCTTATAGGAGGGAATTCCCAACATCTGGTCATAACTCACATTGAATATAATATAGGTAGAGCTGCCTCCATCTACCAAAACCTTGGTAACCATCACGCTACCGATATTTAGAGTTATTATCAGCGCGTCTTCATATGCGGTGGCAGTTCCTCTTAAGTCGTTGTTATTGAACGTCAAATCATCTACTGGTTCTCGATAGCTATTATAAGAAGAGCTACCAATGAAGAGTACTTGTTGGTCCTCTCTCACCCGCTTCCTGGCTTGTTGATCGGCCTCTGAAAACGTCCCTCTCCCAGATATAGCGAACATCCATTGCTGCTTGCTGGAGCCCTCATTCTTGTCTTCCTGATGGCGTTCCTACTCGGCTCTATAGGGTTCGCCTTCTTTGTCGCTCTGTAATCCACATTCGTGTTGCCGCACAAATTGGATTAATATACCATTTTCAACTAGCATTTGGATTTCCTTTTTTAGTTGCCAACAATCGTTCGTCGCGTGGCCATTGTTGTTATGGAATGCGCATAAATTCCTAGTAGATCTTTTATAGCTTAGGGCCGACATGATTCGTGGGGATTGGTATCGTATTCTACCTTGAGTACGGTCAGAAATGGCGAAAATAGACTCCGTAAATGGTGTGAATTTTCGAGCAGGGTTTTTGTATTCTGTAGGGCGCTGATTGCTTATTCCCCTCAATGATTCTCTATGTGTGCCATCAGAACCCCTTAGGATTGCTCTGCGAGCCCACTCATCGATCTTTCTTCATTCATATGCGGGCGCGTTAGTGTCGGTCACGTTAATGTTCAGGGGAACTGATTTTAGTTGCAATATCTACCTTAATGAACTAATCAGTTTGGGCTAGGAGATCTCCTATCATACCACATGGGAACTGATGAGTCAATAATTGTTTGGAAGAATATTTTGGATCTTGTGCTTGATATGACTAGAGAGAGAAAGTATAGAGAGAGAAAGAGAATGTAATAGAATAATATTCAATGTCCCACCTACCAAGAAAGTGGGTCACCTTTTATACTAAAATAAGGTGGACTCGCTTGAATCTTTAGTGGGCTGTCTACATACTTGATCAGGCCCCTTAGTAAGTACTATATTTACACATTGGTCCCCGAGAAATCCTAAATTCCTTAATAACTACATCAAGTAACTTTTATTCACAATTAAATCCTCATTATTTACATTTGGCGAATTCTACCCTCATCAGTAGCCCCCCAGTCTTCGGGAGTATTAGGAGCGAAGACTCACTGCCGAACCTACATCTGTCATCCGCAGCCTCCTGTGCTTCGGGCCAATGGCCTATCTTTGGACTTATTATTCTTTTTCCTCTTGCGTCGGACGTTCCACGACGCTGTTTGTCCCGACCTGACCTTCGGTCGTTCGACGGCACTCCCGCAGCAATTTTTTATCTTTTCCCGAAGGCAATACTCAAGCTCTGTTGGATTTTTCTTACCCGATGTTCGTAGTTCTGAGTTAGGTTGGTTCCCGCGTTCTTTTGAGCTTCTGACCCAGGCCTCTCTGTGATGGGCCGACTTTTCACAGTGGATACAGTTGTGAAGGCCCATATCATCAGTTGGTTCGAAAGGGGGTAGCCTAGGCAAGCCTTCGTCAGAGGGTGGTCGACACGTGTCACCGTTTTACAGGATGCATCTTTGCCAGACTAGGTTCTTAGGGAGACTCTTCGTCTTCCCGCTGTGCTTTTGTCGATTGGTATCCCCCGGTCATTCAACCTTGCCTATAAATACTCCACAATTCTTGATTTCTCTGAGAGGCATTCTAGAGAGAGAAAGTGCTGTCAGATCATTTCTAGAGAGAGTGCTGCCAGACCATTTCTAAAAAGGGAGAGTGCTGTCATACCATTCTTGAGAAGGGAATGTTTGCATGAAACCCAGATACCCGAAGCCTACATCAACCAAGAAAAAGAAAAAGCCTGTGTGGAGTTTCAAAGAGTGGGCTAGCATCGGAGACCGAGCCGAGGAATACCGACGTGCCGACTTGATATGGGGATCTAACTCAAAACCCTTTACTCCCGTCCCGCATCCTCACGACCCAGTTTTAGCCACCCCGATCCCTGCTGAATCCTTCCTTTTGCCCGACCTTCCCAGTTCTCTATCTCCCGAGATCAGTCTATCTCTGGAGACCGTTGTCCTTTCTTCCAGTAGCAGCTTCTCTCGTTCCCCGGCAATTCGGTCGGAGAATCCGACCCCACCGTCTGTCAACTCGTTCGTTTCGTCACCTCCGTTCCCGCCCCGACGCGTTCGCAAAACTAAATTCTTGACCATGGGCGAAGACAGTCCCCCTACATCTCCCGCAGGAGGTAACTATCTTGAAATGGTTCAGCTTACGCCCTCAATTCGAGGGTATCGGACCGGTACTAACACTGCCGTAACTTTTTTAGGTTTGCCCAAGAGCCAGTTGACGCCAGAGGAGTTGGAAGCGGCTCATCGGGCTTTTTCGGGTAATACGGCTGAACCATCCACCTCTCGGGTACGATCATCGGACCCGAACGCTGCTACTGCCCGAAGCTCTAACAAAGCTCCGGACCCCGAAGTGGGAGAATCAGAGGCGGATGTTGCGCCCGCGGAGGTCTGCGTTGCTGCTGTTGGTAATGCAGCTAACCCTCCCGACGATCCTCTGCCCGAAGAAGTTGAGGCTGCAATCACCACTACCTATTTCAGCTGGCTTCGGATGAAGGATGTCGTTTCTCTCTATGAGGGGAAGTACCTCTACTTCCATGAGTCTGAATACAGAGATCTGCTGATCCGCTGGGGAATTTCCGAATGCGTCAATGTTCGGTTCCCGGTTCCTGGAGAAACCCCCGTTCACGTCCGATCTCGGGAAATCGTGGTGTTCACCGAACTGTTCAATTGGGGTCTGCGCTTCCCCTTAGATCCCGAGATTGCGCTATACTTCCGCACCCTCCAGATCTGCCCATCGCAGTTGACGCCGAATGCTTTGTATACTTTAATGTCCTGCATAATGGCTTCCCGTCTCTCAGGTCGGGTTATACCTATGGAGGAATATATTGCTATGTCAGGTCTGTCCAAGGCTCTGAAGTCCCCGTTCTTCTACTCTTCCTTGGGAAACAATTGGAAGATAGTTAATTACTTCTTGGAGGGAGACAAAGGCTGGAAGCATCGGTTTGTGTTTCTGAGCGGGTGCTGGGAGAACGGTCTTCCCTATACCCCGGAGAACAAGAGGCAACTGCTTCGGACTTGGGTCCATGATGGTACCGCTCTTCTCCCTGTTTTTTTTTATATATGCCGACCCTTCGTGCCATCCGGTCAGACTAGTAACACTGCTGCTGCCCAAAAGGATAAGGGCAAAGAAAAACTGTGCTTGAGGCATCCGGATCTGCCGGAGTGTCTCGAAGGGAAGGTAGGGCCTTGTTTTCACAAGGTCGAACTTAAATATCTCTTGGCCTTACAGAAGACCAAGTATGCTTTCATCCACACGGCTGAACTAGGTCGAATGCGCACAAAATGGGGGATCCCAGAAAATGTGAAGATAAGGATTCCCATAGATCCTGAAACTCCTATGGACTGCAAGCTGAATGAAATAGTCATCTTCACGGAGCTATTTAACTGGGGACTCAGATTCCCATTGGACCCAGAGATTGTCAGATATTTTCATCTGGTCAAACTCTGTCCGATCCAGCTGAGCCCCAATGGCTGGTATACTCTGATGTCATGCATCATGGCATCAAGGCTGTCCGGGATTCCTCTTCCTATGGAAGAATTTGCAGCAGTGGCCAATCTTTACAAACATCACCAATTCCCCTTCTACCACTTCAATATGGGGAATGATCTCAAAGCTGTTGATGATCTGTTGGAGTCTGAGAGCAAATGGAGGAGCCAGTTTTTGTTTGTCAGTGGCGCTTGGGAAAACGGACAGAAGATCAAGTCCGGAGTGAACCCAAGCCTCCTCAGAAGTAGGTGGAGGAGTGACCGTAAGTTTCTCATTTTAAATCTTTGTTTACTTCTTCCTTCTCATAGTTGATTTAAATTTAATTGATTTTTCTCTTGTTTATAACAGAACTGCCTAAGGAGTTCGGTGATTACTTGAAGGCCGGACAGGTCACTTGTGGCAAAATCAATGCCTGGGCCGCAGAGAACTGGGGGAACCGATTCCACAATGCCTTCACTAGTGGAAATCTGGCAAGGTCTCATCTGTGGAACACCACAGGTCGGAGAGACCTGACTTGGGAGGAGCTCACTACCCAACCTTCCCCGGATATAGTGCTTAAGAGGAGCCATGAAGCAGATGGGACACTCTTCTTGTCGGGCCGGGCCAAAGCCCCAAGTAAAATGAAGGGTAAGAAGAAAGGCAAAAAGGTGGTGAGCGAAGCTAATCCTGCTGATGCTGAGAAGGATGTTCCAACAGACCCGGAGGGGCCGGTTCAGAGCCAAATCGATGCTGCTCTTTTGCAAGTTGTGGAGCAAGATACCGAAAGGCAGGAAGCAAACCTCCCAAAACCTCCAAGGGCCTCCAAGAGGAATCGCAAGCAGGAGAGTGAAGGAGCAGACCGGGCAGCCAAGAAGAAAAAGACTGCTAAGGGAGATGAGCTTGCTCTCTGGGATCCGGAGCCTTCTACCCAGGCTGACCCTTCTGATCCAACACATGCTGAAGAGATCCCAAGGGACTTTCATACTGATGAAGTTGAGGGAGGAGAGCTTAACATTGATGAAGTAGACATCACCGGTCTTAGTGACCTTGGTGAATACTTCCTCAACCTCCCCAGAGACGACTTCGCAGGGCCTTACATTCCTCCGAGCAGCTCTAACACCGTCAATTTCAATGGTAAGACTTTCATTGTCTCTAGTGAAAAGGACACCATAGCCCACTCCTTGCTAAGCAATGTGCAGCCGGTACTTACACTGGAGAGACAAGTTCAGAGTCAAGCAGACACCATCAAAGACCTTAAGTCCGAGAAGGAAAAGCTGTCTGAAGACCTTTGCACTTCTACTGCCAATGCTGACATGCTAAAGGAAGCAAATGAGGAGTTGAAGAAGAATCAGGAGGAAAGCAACACAAAAGTTGCCACTCTAGAGGAAACTATCAAAGGCCTCCGGGAGAAGCTGTCCGGTGTGGAGAAAGATCTTAATGCCTCAAGAGAAGAGACCAAGGCAAAAGATAAGATCATCACCAACCTCACTACTGATAAGATTGCCCTTGAGAATGCAGTGTCCAAAGCTGCCGAAGAGAAAAATACGTTGCTAAGGGATCAAGAGGCTACGATTAATGCCAAGATCAATGCCTATGCCAGCCAGATGATTAAAAGCGAAGAGCTATTACTTGAGAAGGTGAGGTCCGACATGGTTCTACTTTTCCATGAAAAATTTCCGGACAGGAACCTAGGGGACTTATGGCTTTATGTTGAGCCCGACGAACTCCCATACCACACGATGGCTGAAGGTGACAGGTATGGCTACTCTAGTGGCTCCTCGGTTGATGAAGAACATACTGGGGAAAGCCCAGATGAAGAGAAGGATGATCTCAAAGGCAAGAAGGTAGTTGAAGGGAAAAGCGACTTTAAGGGCAAGGCAGATGAAGGTGAGCCATCTTCAAAGGCTCAACCTTAACCTACAACTTACTTCATTTATTTTTCATTCAAACTAAAGTCCTTGGATGGCCAAGGCACTCTTTTTGTAATAGTGTCCGGTGCTCGACCGGACAGGTTTTTTGTGTTGTATCTTGACTCTTTAAAAGTCCTTGGAAGGCCAAGGCAAGTTTAAGTTATTTCATTCAATGAATATCTCTATTTTGTGCAACCATCATCTTCTTTCATTGTTCATTTTAATTTTGATAGCTAGAGTTTAAGTAGCCTTTAGTTATTGCATTGTGAGAGTGTTTAAGTTATCCGGCTAGAATTTAAATAGCCCTTAGAAATTTCAGTCCGGATAGTATGACAAGGGACAAAACTTTAAAAACACTTAGAAAATTTTTAAGAAGGCATCAAATTTTATTTAACAGCCCGGACACCTCATTAAAACCTCTCCGTGCCACCGGGGAGGAAAGAGTATGCCCCCAAATATTTACATGGAAGTTTAAACAAGTAAATATTTACACAAGTGCTATTCCAAGTACATCCGGAGATGCTCAATATTCCAAGGATGAGTTAAAACTCTGCCATCTTTGTCTTCCAACCAATAAGTTCTAGGCTTAATTCTTTCAACAACCATATACGGACCCTCCCAAGTTGGGGCCAGCTTTCCGAAGAGCTTTTCTTTAGTGTGTAAGAAGACCTTCCTTAATACTTTGTCCCCTGGTTGGAAATCTCTTCTTTTGACTTTGGAAGCAAACCTGCTCCTCATCAAGCCTTGATAGTGTGCAACTCTAAGGTGAGCTTTAACTCGTCTTTCTTCTATCAAATCAAGTTGACCTCTGATTGCCATTTCATTAGCATGTTCAGAGAAGTTATGAACACGAAAAGAGGGAAAGATGCTTCTATGGGAGCTACTGCATCCATCCCATAGACCAGGGCAAAAGGTGACTCTTGTGTTGCAGCCCCAGGTGTTGTCCGGTAGGCCCATAAGACCTCTTGTAAATAACTAGGCCACTTTCCAGCAGCCCCTTCCAAATTCTTCTTTAAACCGAACAGGATAGTTCTATTGGCCACTTCAACTTGCCCATTTGCTTGTGGGTGGAAAGGTGAAGAAAAACAATGTTGTATACCCCTTGAGGCACAGAAGCTTTCCATTTCTCTATTGTCGAACTGTGGCCCGTTGTCTGTTGTTATTTTCTGTGGGACACCAAATCTGCAACATATGTTGGATAGAATGAATTTTATAACAGCTTTTGATGTTGTCCCTGCTAGGGGGGATGCTTCTATCCACTTCGAAAAGTAGTCAATAGCCACAATTATAGTTTTGCGCCCTCCGGACACCACAGGGAGAGGCCCCACTAAGTCCAATCCCCATCGAGCAAAAGGAATAGGCTTAGAAATTGACTCCAAAGGAATGGCTGGTACATGAATTTCATTGTTGTACCTCTGGCATGGGTCACACCTCCTCACCAACTCCTTAGCATCTTTCATGATTGATGGCCAATAATAACCGGAGAGTAAAACTCTTCTTGTCAAAGCTCTAAACCCACAATGGGCTGACCCCTCACCATCATGCAATTCGGAGAGGACCATTTGTGATTCTTCATCCCCCAAACAGCGCAGGCGAGGTTTACTGTAAGACTTCTTGTATAACACTTCTCTCAATATGGTGAAACCACGAGCCTTGTGTTTCAATGTTCTGGCTTGTGACTTATCCGGAGGCACAACACCATCGGAGAGATATTGTATGAGAGGAAACCTCCAGTCTTGAGGTTGTTTCACTTGTATTTCAAAAATCTCCTCTTCTTTACCCTTACAAAGTTGAATGGAGGGGCTTTCAAGCACATGGATCCATGGGTATGACTCCGTATATGCTATGGTTGCCAGTGAGTCTGCTAGTTCATTTTCTGCCCGGGGAATGTGTTCATAGACAACACTTTTAAATTTAAGCGCTTCATTTTTTAGGAGGAGTAAATACTTCACAAGTTGCTCTTTCTTTGCCTCAGATTGGCCTTGGGCATGGTGGATAATAAGTTGGGAGTCTCTTAGCATCTTGACCCTCTTAGCCCCACAAATGTAGGCCAATTTTAATCCAGCTATAGTTTCTTCGTATTCGGACTCGTTATTAGATGCCCTGAAAGCAAAACAAATAGCCTGGTACATTTTGTCTCCATATGGGGAAGTTAAGCATACTCCTGCACCACACCCCATTGTGCTAGATCCACCATCTGTTCGGACGACCCATACTTTTTTATCTTTTATATAGTAGCTTGCTCCGAATCCCTATCGGAGTGGAATTCGACCAGAAAATCAACCACAACTTGGGCTTTGACTGCTGTTCGGGGAGCAAAGTCTATGTCGAAGTCCCCCAACTCTACTGACCACTTAGTCATTCTGCTCGAAATGTCTGCTTTTTGAAGGACATTCTTTAAGGGAAAAGAAGTCCGGACGATGATGGGATGAGCCTGGAAATAAGGCCTCATCTTCCTGGCTGCTATCACCAAGGCCAATGCTAACTTTTCAAGTTTCAAGTAACGCTTCTCTACATCTATCAAGCTTTTGCTGATGTAGTATACTGGATGGGGATGCCCACCAACCTCTCTTACGAGTACAGCACTGATGGCACAACTTGAAACTGCCAAATATACAAAGAGAGTCTCCCCATCGACTGGCTTGAACAAAGTTTTGGGGGAGGACATGTGTTTCTTGATCTCATCGAAAGCCTCATCACACTGCGGGGTCCAGTCAAAGCCCTTTGCACCCTTCAAAGTTTGAAAGAAAGGAGCACACCTGTCCGAAGACCTTGAGATAAATCTGTTTAAGGAAGCTAATCTCCTCGTTAACCGTTGTACTTCTTTGATGTTTCAAGGAGGTTCCATCTGAAAAAGAGCATTCAGCTGGTCCGGATCGGGCTGTATTCCATGCTCACTTATGATATAGCCTAGAAACTTCCCGGACTGCACTCCGAAGACACACTTTTCAGGGTTCAACTTTAAATTCACTTTCACCAAGTTGGCAAAAGTTTCTTGCAGATCGGACAAGTGCAACTGCTCATCCACACTTTTCACCATCATATCGTCAATGTATACTTCCATATTTCTTCCAATTTGATCAGCAAATTCCTTGTTGACTAATCTCTGATAAGTATCCCCAGCATTTTTCAAACCAAATGGCATCACCTTGTAGCAATGAAGCCCTCTGTCAGTTACAAATGTGGTATGCTCTTGATCCTTTGGATCCACTTGAATCTGATTGTATCCGGAGAAAGCATTTATAAAGGAAAGCAGCTTGTTCCCAGAGGTGGAGTCTACTAACTGATCAATCCGGGGAACCGGATACAAGTCTTTTGGGCAAGCTCTACTGAGGTCTGTGAAGTCAATGCACATGCGCCACTTGCCATTCTTCTTTTTCACCAAGACAGGATTGGCAGTCCACAAAGGGTATTGGGATTCCTTGATGTGCCCCATCTTTGTGAGCCTGTCAACCTCTTGCACTATGACATCAGCCTTTTCTTTGGAAAAAGCTCTTCTTTTTTGAACCACTGAAGCTACATCTCTCCGGACGGATATGTGGTGTGAAATCACTTCTGATGGAACTCCAGTAACATCAGCATTGCACCAAGCAAAGACATGCTGATGGCTCTTCAAAAACTTTAACATTTGATCTTTCAAAATAGGGGGCATTTTAGACCCTATCTTGACACATTTTCCATCTTCCAGCCAGTGCGTTTCTACCTCTTCAACCGGTATCAACACTCCGGGGGTCTCTCTGGGGTCATCAATTTCACCCTCACCCCCAGAAAGGCCCTCAAACTGCTATTGTTCATCAATACGGACTGCCCCTAGCGTTCGAGGAGCCAAGGCAGTGGCATAACATTCTCTTTCAATCTTTTGGCTGCTCTGGACAACTCCAACCTGCCCCTGAACAGCATACTTCAAGCACTGGTGGACTGTTGAGGCCACTGCATGCATCCTAGAGAGCCAAGACCTCCCTAGAATAGCATTATAACAAGTGGGACAATCCACCACAATCAAGAGTATTTTGACCATTTTCTTGAATGGGCCCTTGCCCAATAATACCTCCTCTTCGAACTCCCCGATCACATCTGCTGAGCTGCCTGTGAAGCCCACGATTGACCTGTCCGAATTCTGAATTACAACTGGATTTTTCATTTTCTTGTAAGTGGTTAAGAAAAGGATATTGACTGAGCTTCCAGTTCCACCAAGATTCGTCGTATGTCATTGCCCCCTATAGATGCTCCTATGACAACAGCATCCTCATGAGGGCCAGCAATGTTTCTTAAATCATCCTCATCAAACACAATGAAGGGAAATGAGTTTGGTGATTGGTAAGATGTCATGCCTCCTTCTAGCTGGGAGGCCAAGGTATGAACATGCCTCTTCCTCGAAGAAGCAGTAGGAGCTGTCATAGTGTCCCCTCCGAAAATTGTAAGCGACTCGAAAAACTTAATGAGCCCGGAGACCGGCCTAGAACATTCTTTTATAGCACCCACTCTGTTCCGAGTTGGATCAGGATCCAAGTATTCAGATTCCACATCAAACCTTTCAACTATTACCATGGCTCCCTCTGGAGCAGCATTACGCGGACCAACCCGGTGAGTGTTGTCAGGCCTGTTGCCTCCTCTTCTTTTAACATAAGCTCCCAACTTCCCCCTTTCAATCAAGTTCTGAACTTCTTGCTTCAATGCTATGCAATCATCAGTGGTATGACCAATATCATTGTGATATTGGCAAAAAGAGTTGTTGCGATGCTCTTTGGGAGACTGCAATGTTGCCGGTCTCCGGTAATGCACCTCATCCTTTGTTTTATCAAAGATAGTGGCCACGCTTTCTTTTAACTCTGCGAACCACTCTGGTTGGACCCATGGCCCTCTCTTGTTCCTAGATTGTTGACTTTGAGCAGGAGCAGCTGGATGAGACTGAGCTTTTGCCCTACCATGCCCCTGTCCGGTCTCTCTCGCTTTGTTCCCGGACTGATTCTGATTGGGATTATGTGTCACCGGGGTAGACCTCACCTGCCTGTGCACCCTGGTTTTCTTTGTTTCATCGACGTTTATCTGTTTGCCAACCTGATTCAGCAATCCTCCCCAGGTCATGGCCTTCTTCCTGGTTACTGAATCAGCTAGATTGCCTGGATTCAAACCTTGCCTTAGGGATGCTATTGCCACCTGTTCGAAGCAATCAGCCAACCCATTCTTGGTGTTCACAAAACGACTTATATATTCTTTCAAGGATTCATTTGGTTCCTGGGCACAATGGATTATTGTGTCTCCATTGCCCTTCATCTCTTTACTCCCTACGAACTGCCTTCGAAAGGCCACCCAAAACGTATCGAAATCTTTAATACAACCCTGAGGCAGGCTGTTGTACCATTTCAGAGCACTCCCCGTAAAAGATTGGGAGAATTCCCTACAGAGTAGTTTATCATCGTCGTCAAAGTTCATCATGAAGTTTTTAAATTGCTCCAGATGGTTGTCCGGATCAGTACTGCCATCGTACTTCTCTATTTTGGTGCTGTCAAACCTCTTGGGGAGGTTTCCGGACAGAATTTTAGAAGACAATGGAGATTGCCTCCAATTCCTCCCACGACTGAACACAGTATCCTCATTGGGAGTTGCAAAGATACCCGGTTCATCATGAAGGCAAAGGGATCCATCAGCATCTTGTCCACATGCCTCCGGTTATGAGATGACCCCTTGCCAATATGCTTCTTAATTTTTCCATGTCTATCTCTTTTTCTTGAATATTTTTTGATTTGCTTTTACTTTTTTCTGGTTCGACCCTCATCACTGCTAGAGGACAAGGATTTTTCAACTCCATCACTGTCCGAAGAACTGTTAGAAGATTCTGAGCTTGAGTCAGAACTCTCCACAGGCTTGGACCGGTGAGACTTCTTAGAACTGGCATGAGTCTTTTTGGTGCTCACATGAGTCTTCGAAGACTCATGCTCTCTGGGGTTATCGGTGTGATGAGCAACCGATGCTTTGGATTTTTCTTTCACGCCCATCTTGGCCTTCTCAGCCCTCAGAGCTTCTATTTCACACTTTAACCTGTCACGCTCTTCGACAGTGTATTCATCGTTCTCTTCCACCACTTCGAGTAAAGCTGGTGGAAGCTCTGGATTGTCCGGATTCATACAGACAGAGTTTCTTGGCAGGTTTTAAATGCTCGATTCAGGCACCTTTCTCCTCCCACTGTGGTCGCCAATTTGGTGTGGACAATAATCGCCTAAGGGTAGGCTGGTAATTTCAGTTGGTGTTTTATAGTGGTATGTGGGTGTTTAAGTGGTGGTGTGTGGGTGTTTTAAGTGTTTAGAGAGTAGAGAGATAATTAAGCAGCTTGGTAGCAGTTAATTTTCATTACCCATAGTTAATGCAGGTGGTTGGGTATTTATAGTGTGATGTTTGGGCCCTTATGGGCTTTCGGGTCATGTTTAATGGACCCGAGTCATGTTCAAAGACCCATGAGCTCTAAGTAGGAGAGCAAGCAGCTTAGTCAAGAAGTGTTTAGGTTTTTTAGTACTTTTGTAATAGTTCGAACGGTCCTATGGTTATTGTGTTGATCTGTCCGGTCCATATGATCTGTCCGATCTGTCCGGTCCAGAGGCCTTGGACTGATCTGTCCCTGTCCGGGGAGCATGCTGAATTCGGACTCATCAAATACAAATAAGGGGAATAAACAAAAGTTTAAAGGAAACAAAAAAAATTAAACAAAAAGCATAAAATGGCATGCTGGAAATGTGGCAAACCTGGTCATTTTTAAGGGATTGTCGAGTTGGAAAAGGCAAAAACAATGTTGGTCCAAGTGGGAACGTTGCGGGTTCAAGTGGATCTAAGGATCCTGAAAAGCAACAAAGTCAGATTTTATTTCAAAATTTTAATTCTGGTCAATTATATATCTTTAATATCTGAGGCGTGTTATGTGCAGGATGATGATATTTCTTGGTGGATTGATTCGGGAGCAACAAGTCATGTATGTAAGGATCTTCGATGGTTCAGTAACTTTCAACCGATTGAAGATGGATCTTCACTTAAGATGGAAAATGTTGCAACCAAACCAATTAAAGGACTATGAAATATTAAATTAATATTTACTTATGTAGAATACATATTGTTAAACAATATATTGTATGTTCCTGGGATTCGAAAGCATATTGTGTCTAGTATTTTTTTTAAACAATTGTGGTTTCAAACAAGTGTACGGAAAGTGGCAAAAATGTATTGTCAAAACATGGTGTATTTATGGGATTCAGATATTTGTGTAACAATATGTTTATGTTAAATATTAATGTTTCGTTCCAAAATGATTTTTTTTGTATGGATTTCACTAGTATGTGTAGAAATTTGAATAAAACAGAACAATGGCATGCTATATTAAGACATGTTCATTATGGAAGAATAAAAGACATATAAAAAATGAGCCTTGTTCCTCCTATTGATGCAAATAATGAAAAATGTAAAAATTTCATGTTAACTAAAATAACTAGAAAACCTTTCAATAATGTTAACAGAGTTTCCAAAATATTGGAACTAGTACATAGTGATTTATGTGATTTCCATGCTACACCTTCGTTAGGAAATAAATATTATGTTATTAATTTTATTGATGATGCATCTAGATATTGCTACATTTATTTGTTGCATGCTAAATGAAGCTTTTGATAAATTTAAAATATATAAGGAAGAATTATAGTTACATAAGAATGATTTGATTAAACATTTACGTACGGATAGAGGAGGTGAATATTATGATACTATATATTTTCAGTCTACTAGTATAATTCATCAAACCACGATTCATTATACACCACAACAAAATGGTATAGCTGAGAGGAAGAATATGACTTTGAAAAAAAATGGTTAATTCTATGTTGTCCTGTTTAGGTTTGAGGGAAGGATTCTGGGTGAGGCTATGTTGACAACCTGTTATTTATTGAATTGTATTCTTACTAATAGGAAGATGACCCCATACGAGCTTTGGTTTTAAAAAGCCTCAACACTGAATTATTTGAAAGTCTGGGGGTTATAGAGCAGTTGTAAGGCTCACTGAACCCAAAAGGAAAAATTTGGGTGAAAAAGGTGTAGATTGTATCTTCATTGGATATGCGGAGCATTCCATTGCGTATAGGTTCTATGTGTTAGAATCTCATGACTATGTGTCAGTGAAGTCGGTTATCAAGTCAAGAGATGCAATATTTGATGAAGAGAGATTTACCTATATACCTAGACCTAGAGATGTGATCCAAAACTCTTTGAGTAGGAACTCAATTCAAACTGAAAATATATCAAGTGGTACTGTTTTTGTACCCGAACATTCTGAACCAATGAAAAGTACTATAGCCAGAAAAGCTAAATCGTTCGGATCGAATTTTCAACTTTATTTAGTTGAAAGGTCAAAATAGAAGATTGACTATCTATATCAATATTGTTTTGTTATTGAAGATGATCAAAGGACTTTTAGTGATGTTATGACATCAAGGGATGCTGCATTCTAGAAAGAAGCTATCCAAGATGAGATAGAGTATATCATGCATAATAATACATGAGAGTTGGTTGATTTACCTCATGGTTTCAAATCATTGGAAAATAGATGTATTTTTAAACGAAACATGAAAGTAGATGGTATTATTGAAAGGTATAAAGCTAAATTGGTTATCCAGGGTTTTAGCAAAGAGAAGAAATTGACTTATTTGATACTTATGCTCTGGTTGCTAGAATTTCCACTATTAGATTGTTGATTGCACTTGCATCTGTATACAATCTTGTAATTCATCAAATGCATGTTAAAACTATATTCTTAAATGGTGATTTAGATGAGGAGATTTATATCAAACAACCAGAATGGTTTGTTATGCCGGGTTGTGAAAGCAAGGTATGCAAGTTGAAAAACTCTTTGTATGGTTTGAAACAAGCACCAAAAGATTGGCATAAATGTTTTGATAATGTGATATTTTTTAATGGGTTAATTCTTAACCAAGCAGACAAGTGTGTATATAGCGAATTTAAAAATTCTGGTCAATGAGTTATGATTTGTCTATACGTAGATGATATGTTGATTTTTGGTACAGACCAAAATCAGGTTGATGAAACGAAGAAATTTTTATCATCTAATTTTGAGATGAAGGATTTGGGGGAAGCTGAAATGATTCTTGGTATAAGAATCAAACAAAATAACAATAGTATATCGATTTCTCAATCTCACTATATTGAATAAATTTAATTTTAAAGATTGTTCTTCGGTAAGCTCACCTATAGATCCTAGTTTTAAGCTTATACCTAATAAAGGCGCTGTTATATCTCAACTTGAATATTCAAGAGCCATCGGATGCCTTATATATGCCATGACTAGCACTAGGCCGGATATTGTATTTGTTGTTGGAAAGCTTAGTAGGTATAGTAGCAATCGTAGTTCACATCATTGGAAAGCTTAAATCGAGTATTCAAGTATTTGCAAGGAACCATGAATTATGGTTTAACTTCTAATGGATTTCCCTCTGTACTTGAAGGATATTTAGATGCGAGTTATATTTCGAAATATAGAAGATCATTCTTTCACAAGTGGATGGGTATTTCTACTTGGGGGAGGTGCTATCTCTTGGGCGTCTAAGAAACAAACTTGTATTACTGATTCAACAATTGAATCAGAGTTTGTTGCATTAGCAGCAGCGAGTAAAGAAGCTGAGTGACTAAGAAATTTAATGTATGAAATTCTGTTGTGGCCCAAACCGATCACATATATCTATCACGTGTGATAGTGAAGTTGTCTTGGCCAATGTCTATAGACAAGTTTACAGAGGCGGGACTAAAAACTTAGGTGTTAGACACAATATGATTCGCGAGCGCATCACACGTGATGTTATTTCAGTTGAGTTTATGAGAACTCAATATAATTTAGCCGATCATCTAATCAAAAGGTTAAGTAGAGATCTTGTGCACAAATTTTCTATTGGGATGAGATTAAAGTCAATTTGAAATCTCTCATATTGAGATACCCCAATTCTCATTGAATATGATATTAGGTGTTGAATTCAATGTGGAAAGTTTAACATCTAGAGATTGGAACACATTTGTAGTATCATTCCAAGGTATGTGTTCAGACCTGCAAGTTATGAAGGTTGAAGATTATCTTCTTAATAGTTCTTTTGAAAAATTGCATATGCAGGTGAAAGAGGAAAATAACTAACTATTTGAGCATGAAGTTTAGCCGCTTCAAGAAGCTAGGACTTGGCTTTGATGGCACAAGGCTAGTAAAGACAATGTCAAGTACGAACAAGTGAGAATGTAAATTTATGTATATATTATCTTCGTGTATTCGTTACCAATAGTAAAGGTTCAATCCTTAGTGATACCTTGATATTCGAATCTTTGGAATGTGTAATATACTAATGTGAAATTCAATCGTTACGATATTTCATTTATGCATAAATTTGTTAATTGTTGTGATTGTGTTTAGTTGATCATAGATTACATTAAAATGGGGGAATATTATTAGATATTTTAGTCTAATTTGATCGACTAGTCGACCAATTTAATCATGATACATTATCGATCAAGTCGTAGAGTGTGAAATGCATGTTTGTTAGATTATATCATGATTAACAGGGTCAACGGGCGGATCCCCTAGCGAATTCCAAGGAGTAGAGATTGTTGCAAGTCAACATAATTTAAAATTTTAAAAATTTGAACGTTTGTCAGCTTGGAAATTTTTTATTTTGTTTAATCGGCTATTGTTACAAGTCAACAGAATTTCAAATTTTGAAAATTTGAAGGTTTGTCAGCTTGGAAATTTTTTATTTTGTTGAATTGTCTATTGTTGCAAGTCAACATAATTTTGCATTTTGAAAATTTGAATGTTTATTCAAATTTCAAATTATAGCCGTTTTATTTAAAATTTCCATATAATTTCAGGGACCCTAACTACCATAACTGTCAAACCTAATCTATTGGTCGAAATACTTATAAATTGGGTTATGTTGGTAAGAGAACAACACAAAAAGGATGTCAATTTTCTTTGTTCAAAAGATAGAGCATCTCTGATTTTATCCAATTGGTTGTTTTTGGAGAACCCCAAAAATAATTTAAATTAGAAAATGTTTACAAGACTTCAGAGAATTATCCGGAAATTTAAACACTGTTTTCTACAGGTTCTGCTCGACTGATTTCTCTGCAGTGTTTCCATATTTTGTCCTGGGCGTGTTCTGATGCAACTCGCCGCTTCTTTATGCTTTTTTTCTGTCTTGTTTGGGCTTTGTTTACTCGACCTCAGGTTTTACCCTGGCCGCTCAGTCTGGTTGAGCTCGGTAAGTTTGTACATGCATTTTTCTTCACATCTACTGTTAGACTTATAAATATATATGACCTTATAAAAAATAATGCAGTTGTTTACATGAACGGAAATCAATTATGCTATTCATTAAAAATATATATATTCATTAAAAATATATATAATTAATCATGTTACTTGTATTAGAAATAAGACTAGCAATATTGTTATTTCTAATGACTACTCTTACTCCTAAAAACATAAGAAACGCATAATAACCATAGTCAATATAAAAATACGACACAACTCAATAAAATGTAATATTATTTAAAATGAAAATATACATTTAGAACATCAGATAATATACCACTCTCATATAAAAATATTTTGTAAGAACTTCATTAAGTGAACGTTCTAGTAAACTAATCTCGAACCCATAATATAAAATATCTATGTTTTTCTTTGCTTCGTTTTTTATTTTTCTAATCTCTCTTTCAAATGGAGTTTCATCTTCTTTATAATTATTCTCATATTTTTTTCATGTCCAAAGAGAAGTATCGTAGACATAAATAAAACCATGTTTTGTGTAAATGAGAATATAAAATAAGAACTTTAAATTGTAAACTTATGAACCATGTCCAATTAAATACATAAGAACTATTATTTTTTATGGAATAAACAACGCAACTAAGTATAAACAAAATCTTTGACTTAGTTTTCCTTTTAAAATTAACAAAAAAGTTAAAGCATTATTCATTATCAAATATTTTAATCTATATGGGTTTGCATTTACAATTATAATCTTTAAGTAGTTTTCTTTTAATAAATATAGTTAATAGAATTCAAGTTTGATATTATATTACTTATTTCATACTTACTTCGTCAAAAGCAGATTGATCAGACACAATATAAGTGATTGCAAACAAATAACACTGTATTACTTATAATCAAAATACTAAATCAACTTAAACTCAACATAAAAAACAAATGCTTACCGAAAAAATCATATGGTACCAGCGAACCAAATGGTAATCTAAAATAAATGACAACACAAAAATGAATACATGCAACACATGTAAAACTTCAAGAATCAATTATAATACTCATATTTCAATACATGAAGCACACATCTTTATGAAGATAAACATTGATTTATACGTAAGCATCATTGACATTTATGCAAGAACAATGGATCGATAATAAACCTTTCCCATCTCTATTCCCTTAACAAAATCCGTACCCGTCAGGTAGTACCTGACGGGTACTGAATAGGGCATGGGTTTGTATTCATATACCTTAACAAAAAACAATACTAAAAATAGCAAGATAACTTGAATCTCCTGAATAGTCACAATAATTTATAGTAAATAAATACCAATTAGAAAGATAAAGATAAGCTTACTAGGTGAAAGAGGTGACTGCATATGTGAGGAGAAAAAAAGATGACATTGAAGTCTGAAGAGGGAGGTAAGCGAAGAAAGCCATGAAACTGAAGAGATAGTAATATTCATATACGACTATATTCAATGATTTCAGTCGACTTTTGTATTGTTTCTCCATTTTGTGAGTAAGTTGATAAAAGTTTCGTTTGTAAAGATTGATGAAGCTTCGTCTTCGCCTTGTTCTTCTTTACTTTAGATACCATTAATTTAACAAAAAAATTGCTACGAAATAAATAATGTAATCATACAACTTAAGACTAAAAAAAAAGAACAGAGTTTAAGAGTTTATTAAAAAAGAAGAAAAGTTAAACCTGATTTAAGATAGATAGATATTGAAAAGTAAACTCGATCACATATTTGATCCAGAGTCTCATATTGTTTAGATTGAAAATAATAGAACGTATATAAATATGAACCCACTTCCACCAACAATTTTTTTTTTGAGTGTACCAAAAACAAATCCGTGCAAGTTTGGACAATTTCTTACTAATATTCTGAGGCACACCTCCGACATGAAAATTCTGACTATTAAAAGAAAAGTTATATTTTAATCTTTAGAAAAACATATAGTGGTGGTCGCTGACAATAAGTTTGGGTATACTCAACCCTTTTCGTTTAAGACGAATATAGAGGTAAGATTTTGTTTGAAGAGGCCATAATGATAAGGAGAAATAAAGCGAAAATATATAGTGGAGCATTAATAATAGTAATAATAATGATATAATAGTATAAAATGAAAAATAGAAATGGAAATAGTATATTTATTCCTTAAGTGAAAAGTAGGAAGTTAAGATGAAAGAAATATATTTGAATATGAGAAGTGGAGATAGGTCCTACATTGAAGGACTCTTGTTTTTCTCTGGCTCTATACAAAATCCAAATTTGATGGAACACCGGACAATCAAGATCATCATAACTCTAATATAGGAGGAGAGTATATACAACACAAAGATTCGAAAGAAAAAGACTACTACTATTTTTTTGTTGGAGGAAGGATTGACCAAGTCTCTCTCTCTCTCTCGCGGTGATTTCCTTAATCGACAACGTGTGTGTCTGTAGCTAGATTCACGTCTCTTCGTCTATTTCAATTTCTCTCCTACTCTTTTCTTGTCCTTTTCCTGCAAATTTCATATTTCAGGTATATTACACTTTTTCTTTCTTTAGTTAGAATCTTTATTATTTGCTTGCGATCAACATCAGAATTTCAAGAATGTGTTTCTTCACTTTTCTTTATTATTCATAATTCTCAGGATTGTTGTTAAGATTTGTTTGCTCAATTCTGGATGTCTCTCCCCACTAGTCTTTTATCATGACTCCTGATCAATCCAATTCCAACTCAGCTGATGCTGATGCGGCCGAAGGTATAACATCAAACATCAAACATCAAACGTCAAACGTCAAACGTCAAACATAAGTATCCCTATCCTTGTGCCCTCACCTAATACCTTTTCTGCATTCATGCAGTCAAACAGCGAGCATTATTGGTCGAGTGGTTGCTTAACATTGTTCCAAACTTAAGTTTGCCCTCCAAAGCTTCAGAGGAGGACTTAAGAGCATGCTTACTTGACGGAACTGTTCTTTGTCAGATTCTCAAAGGGATTAGACCCTTTCTACTAAATGAGGTTCTTCTTTTCTTTTCTCTTCTTTTCTCTTTTCTCTCTTTTTATAAACAAACTAAATATCGGTTTCGACAGGGAAACCACTTCGACAATCTGTCCCCCTCCGCCTCATTAAACATTAAGAAGTTTCTGAGATCAATGGATGTCATGGGGATTCCAAAATTTGAGATGTCCGATTTAGAGCAGGTCATTTTCCTATTCATATAAATACAATGCCAATTTTTCATCAATTATTTATTGTCCAACAAAACAAACTTGAAGTTTTGCCTTGAAGGGATCCATGAAGCCCGTAATAAAATGCCTTACAGCACTCCGGGGACAATCTACGCCTCCTGCAGGGGACATCTCCTTGAACAATAGAACAAGATCAGTTGGAGATGCCTCTTTCCACACTACTTTTTCTCCATTACCTGGAGAAGGAAGACACCGTGGTATCATTCTCATTCTCATTCTCATTCTCATTCTCATTCTCACTCTCTATCTATCTATCTATGCAAACGACCTTCTCTTATATATAAGAGAAGGTATTACAACTATTCTTCTTATCTTAACTCCACAGATCCTTCAGCGTCGGTAAACCATTCTGGACACAAGTTTCATGAGGTATTCCAAGTAAAGCCAGGGCGCTATTCAGATCTTCCTGCAGCCAAGATTTCAGAAATGATGAAATCAAATAGCTTAGATGTATGCATCACTCCTTCTTCTTTACACTTCCTCATTTTTTATTTATATTTATATTTCATTTCTTGTTTTCTTTGTTAAGGGTTTCTTGTTCTCCAAGCATCTTTTCAACTTTCCCTTTTCTTAATGCAGAATGCTCCGACTCAATCCCTGTTGAGTGTTGTGAACGGAATTCTTGATGAAAGTCTTGAAAGAACAAACGGTGAAATACCTCATGTATGTAAAAACCGAGAGAATCATATAGCTATTGTATTTTATGACACTATATACATACATACATACATACATATAGAATCTTTACAGATGAATACAAATTTATGAAACTTTTCACTGATATAGTCTTTACACAGCGTGTGGCATGTCTCTTAAGAAAGGTTGTGCAGGAGATTGAACGGCGTATATCAACTCAAGCTGAACACTTAAGAACGGTGAAATTTTTCATAAAAAAACTCCCTATCTATAATGTTCTTTCTCGGTTGTTCTTTGTTAAATTCTTCAAGTATTATCATCTGCAGCAAAACAATCTTTTTAAAGCTCGTGAAGAGAAATATCAGTCGAGACTTAGAGTACTTGAAGCCCTTGCATCTGGATCTGGTGAAGAGATCAAGGTATGGCACATACTGTAATATAATCTAGAGTGCATAAATCTGTTGCTAGAACGTTTTACTAATCATCTCTTTCTATACATCTCAGACGACTATCAATCACCTTCAGCATATTAAGGTAGCGAAATACAAAATAGAAGTAGATAATAAGTTGGAGGAGAATTTGGTTCGGCAGTCGGCGGCGGTGGAAGTTGGAGGCCTGAAACAGGAATTGATGAAAGAGAGAGATCAAAGGAGCACTGAAACTGAAGCCCTGAAACAAGAATTGATGAAAGAGAAAGATCAAACTACGGCCAAAATCGAATCCCTGAAACAAGAATTGATGAAAGAAAAAGATCAAAGTAGGGCCAAAATCGAATCCCTGAAACAAGAATTGATGAAGGAAAAGGATCAAAGTTGGGCCAAAATCGAATCCCTGAAACAAGAATTAATGAAAGAAAGAGATCAAAGCACGGCCAAAATCCAATCCCTGAAACAAGAACTGATGAAAGAGAGAGATCAAAGTAGCACTGAAACTGGAGCACTGAAACAAGAACTGACAAAAGAGAGAGATCAAAGTATGGAATCCCTAAAACAAGAATTGATGAAAGAAAAAGATCAAAGCTTGGCCAAGATCGAATCCTTGGAACAAGAATTGAGGAAAGAAAAAGATGAAAATAAGGCCAAAATCGAATCCTTGAAACAAGAATTGACGAAAGAAAAAGATGAAAGTATGGAATCCCTGAAACAAGAATTGATGAAGGAAAAAGATGAAAGTTGGGCCAAAATCGAATCCCTGAAACAAGAATTGATGAAAACCAAAGATCAAAGTAGCACTGAAACTGGAGCACTGAAAGAAGAATTGACAAAAGAGAGAGATCAAAGTATCGAATCCCTGAAACAAGAACTGATGAAAGAGAAAGATCAAAGTAGTGCCAAAATAGAATCCTTGAAACAGGAAATGATGAAGGAGAACGATCAAAGTACGGCCAAAATGGAATCCCTGAAACAAGAGTTAATGAAGGAGAAAGATCAAAGCATGGAATCCCTGAAACAAGAATTGATGAAAGAGAGAAATCGAAGTATCGAATCCCTGCAGCAAGAATTGATACAAGAGAGAGATCAAAGTAGAGCCAAGATTGAATCCCTAAAACAAGAATTGATGAAAGAGAAGGATCAAAACACCCTCCAAATAAAAGCCCTTAAACAGGAGCTAGTGAACGAAAAGGAGAAAAACACTGATCAAATCGCAGCCTTGAAACAAGAACTGATGAAAGAAAAGAACCAAATCACCCAAGAACTGGAAACTACCACAAAAACATATGAACAACGTTGCTCACAATTGGAAAGGGACGCTAAGGCTGTTAAGGCAGGTCTTGAGGAAAAAGTGGGAGAGCTCGAACAAATCTTGGTAGTGTCAAAGAATAAAGTTAAAGAGCTCCAGGCAAATTTGGACACAAAATCTAAAAGTTGGAACAAGAAAGAACAGACCCTTAAGACTTTCATCAACTTCCAGTTTCGTGCACTGCAGGAGCTGAGGCTCTATTCTAAGTCCATTGAAGAACAAGTTTTGGGAGTACAAAATAGTTATTCAAATGACTTCAACATATTAGGTGAGGTTTCTTGTTAGTCATTTAAGTCATCTCCACGTAAGTTATTCATTTTTATTCTGGCTCAGGGAAGAAGCTGGTCGCATTAGGAGATGCAGCTGCAAACTATCACGCTGTTCTTGCTGAAAACAGGAAGTTTTTCAATGAGCTCCAAGAGTTGAAAGGTACGTGATCTATCTGACTTTTTCAATCACTTGTTGCTCCCTCCACTAATATGAGTTTCAAGTAATTAATCGACCAATTACAAATTGCATCAAGTTAATCGAAGAAAGTTGAATGTTTTATACAGGAAACATCAGAGTCTATTGCCGTGTAAGACCTGGACAGACTGGAAAGAAGGCATCAACAATCGAGGAAATTGGTGAAAATGGAGAATTAGTTGTGGCCAATCCTGCCAAACCAGGAAAAGAGGGTCAGCGGCAGTTTAAGTTTAACAAGGTCTACGGTCCGGCGGCTACTCAAGGTTTTTCCTTTTCCGGATGCTTCTTACCCATTTTCTATTGCAATAAAGCTGATTGTGTCATGATCACATTTGTATTATAAATTATATTCACATTGAAGGTGAGGTATTTTCGGACACCAGACCATTGATACGATCAGTACTTGATGGATATAATGTATGTATATTTGCTTACGGTCAAACTGGTTCGGGGAAAACTTACACAATGGTATGCTTCTCTTTATACCTTTTGTGTCTTGAACAGCTCTCAGGTTTTTGAATCATTGAATGTCCTTTTCTGTATATTTAGACTGGTCCTGATAACGCCACAGAAGAAGAGTGGGGAGTTAATTATCGAGCCCTCAATGATCTTTTCAACATCTCTCAAACCAGAAAAACTTCCGTTGTGTATGAAGTCGGGGTGCAGATGGTTGAAGTATACAACGAGCAAATTCGCGATCTACTATCAAATGAGTCTTCTCAGAAAAGATATCCTTTTTTCTTTTCTTTATGTATTAGTTTACAATTCGTAACTATTCTTTTGGTGTAACATTTTAATCTAAGTAGTTTACAATTCTCTATTTTTCCTTAATTTGCGCACACTTGGGATCTTGTCTACAACTCAAGAAACCGGATTAGCAGTGCCTGATGCAAGCATGCAGCCTGTGATATCGACTTCGGATGTGATGGACTATATACAATTGGGACTGAAGAACAGAGCGGTTGGTGCCACTGCTATGAACGACAGAAGCAGCCGTTCTCATAGGTTGTCAAAGATTAGCCAACATTGTCTTTTTCCATAAAGTTTTCTGGCTTTAAGTGTAATTTTATAACTTTGATTTAGACATGTTTACACAGCATTGTCACCATTCACGTCCGTGGTAAAGACTTGAAGAATGATTCTACTTTATACGGCAACCTTCATTTAGTGGATCTTGCTGGAAGTGAGCGAGTGGATCGGTCTGAAGTTACTGGAGACAGACTAAGGGAAGCACAACATATTAACAAATCCCTTTCTGCTCTAGGGGATGTAATATTTGCTCTTGCCCAAAAGAGTTCTCATGTACCCTATAGAAACAGCAAGCTCACTCAGCTACTTCAAAGCTCTCTCGGTAAAAACTATACATGTATTACCTTTTATAAGCTCGATATTATCTTAAAAAAATTTATAAGCTTACTAATCTGGTTTTGCATATAACAGGAGGTCAAGCAAAGACCCTAATGTTCGTGCAACTGAATCCGGATGTCACGTCATATGCGGAATCTATGAGCACTTTGAAGTTTGCGGAGCGGGTCTCAGGAGTTGAGCTTGGTGCTGCAAAGAGCAGCAAAGACGGCAGGGACGCTAAGGAACTAATGGACCAGGTACTTTTTCTATATATTTATTTTCATAATTTCTTAAGCATCTATTGTTTTACTTATTCTAGAAATGTCGCAGGTAGCATCCCTGAAGAACACGATATCGAAAAAAGATGAGGAGATTGAGCGGTTACAATTGCTAAAAGATATAAAGAATGTATATCCTTCGCGAAACCAAAGGCAAATAAGCAGGAAAGGAGCTTTTGATAAAGATAACTTTTCAGATGGTGGTTCTCAGATCTCTACGGAAGACTTAGACCAACAAAGGGATGAAGATGAAGCAGAAGAAGGAGGGCGATTGAGTGACGCATCTGGTGGGACAGAAGCTGATGCCTCAGCAGACAATGCTTCATCTTTAGAGCGCCCAAAATCATCGGATAAGTAAGTCATCAGCTTGAGTTGATTCAAATGGAACACGTCCGGTTTTGCTAATTTGATGAGAATCTGATGCAGAAATAAACCAGTACGGAAGGTTACTCGGCCACTACAGAAACTGCGGGCAGCTGGATCGGTAGCAGCAGCAGTTTCAGCAGTGAAGAGTTCGCCAGCAAGTATGTATGCGTTTATTTGTATAACTAGTGTTTCGAATTGAATGACCAATTGTTGTTTGTATGTACAACTTTCTTTTAGGCTCTCGGAAGACGATTGGTGGCAGCAGCCCGTCACCGGCTTCACTCAAGCCATCACCAGGCAGAAAATGGCAGTAAAGTAGTCATTTTCATCTCCAGTTCCAATTCCAATTCCAATAATAGTTCCATTATTTTTTCTTCTGTTCATATGTCTTATCTTTTCATTTAACAGTGTCAACAACCTGTATTGTTTTCCCCATACCATACTCAGATGTATATTATTATTGAATTAGTCACAAAACATGTCCATCTAATATTTTATCAGGGCTTATCCCATATTTCTGTTTTTTTTATCTAAAAGACCACAATCATTTACAATAGCTTCACACATTAGTCAACCGAGGAGACTTATCATCATTTTGGGTAGCTGAGCTCAACTACTTACTGTAGCAAATATTGACAAACTTACAAACTTTTCAACTGGATAATGCAGTAGATACTTCACAACTTGAGATGTTCTCAGTTGCTCACTTGAGAAATAATTTCAACCGATTTATTTTTTTGAAATTTTAAATTAACGATCCTAAATTGTTAGGATTCGAAATAAAATAAAATGACACAATCAATATATTTCGATTTGAAAGACAAATCCAAAATAATTATTTTAATATGATTTTAGTGCGATTTATAAATGAAAATATGAAAACGAGGATTCAATTTTTATAAACTTCAACTAAAATTGTTTAAGATAATTGAATTATATTATTCTATCCAAATTAGAGAAATGATTTTGTTGATTTTTTATATTATTTTTCTAGTAGTAAAAATAATAATATGTAAAACTAAAACCAATAATAAAATTAACATATATGGTAATAGTTTTTAAAAACCTTCGTTAGTCATGAGAGTTAGTTACTTGTTTCAAAACTCTCATGTTTTAAAATTATTATTTTCGTTTATTTTTTTTACATTTATGTCACAGTGACTAAAAATCAGTGTTTGTTGCTTGTGGATGTAGGATTTCTCTACAATATGAACCACGTTAAATTTGTCTAGTGTTATCGGTTTATATTTTACATCTTTTTGTTATATTTGCTAAAGTATATAAGATTACGAGTCAAAACTCTTTACCCAGTGTTATCTAACGAGTAGGTAATTACCAACTTTTTCAGTCTCGACTACCAGTGTGTTAAGTTTTGGTGTAAACTTCCTTAGTTTCAGCTACTTTCGAACTTGTAAATATTGTCATTTCTAGTTCAAACACGCGGTATGGTGAACGTGGACAATCTGTTTCTATAAAAAAATTTGTGGTAATATATATAAGGAAGAAAGATCATTTCGGATCTTGAGGTTAGATATTTAGATCTCACAAGGAAACCAAAGAAAGCCATCAAGATGATTTTCATGAAGTTCGATCTTGAAAATGAAATAAAATGAGAGAATGATTTTAACCTCTAGAGAATTAAAATTTGAGCATCATAGTACACAATTAGTTGTTCGCTTCCATTGATAAAAATTTAAATATATGATTGATGCTGAAATGTTGTCTAAGGCCCATAGTGCTTGAACTTGGAAGATGAAGTGTTTCAAGAAGTATCTTAAGAACTTACGACAATGGGGATATATTATCTCAAGAAATAATTGTTTACATTTTCAATATATAGTAGCAAGGAAATTCGAAGATACCTTAATGCTTTTGATAAAATCATTCTTAACTTAAATCCAGTTATAGTCAAGGTAGAATATGGGGATTACCGAAATTAAGAGTGATTTGAATTCAAAAGATCTTCAAAAGTAGACAAGTCCGAAAACTGACTCTGAAGGTATCCAACTGAATGTGAGGGGCATACATGAAATAAGAAGTTTGGTCAAGAAGAGAGGAAAATCTCGGTTCAAATAAAAGATATTTATGAATAGTTCTAAAATGAGATGTTGGTTGTGCAAGAAGGAATTTCATATCAATAACAAAATTCCGGAAATGAAGGATGATAGTTATCTGAAGCAAGATGTTGTAGATTATGGCATGGCCTCAGATGACTATAAATTTATTGATGCTTTAATAACGTCCCCTTGTAGGTACAATAATAAGTGGGTCTTGGATTTTAGAGCTTCACCCACATGCTTCTAATAAACATTGGTTTTGAAAACTTGAGATTTCTTGATGGTGGCAAACTCATCCTCGGTAATGATGAACCATGTGTTGTATAGGGATATAGAAGGTTTGTCTCAAGTTGAAAACAAGACTTGAAAGAGTGATAAACAATGTAAGATATGCACCTAAAGTTAAACTTAACATTCATTCTATTGGAATGTTATATAGTGAAAAGTTTACATATAAGGGTGAATATGACAAACTTTGGGTTCCACAAGTGATGTAGTTGCACAAGTCCATGACTACATGGCCCTTTTTTATAAACGGACACATGCTTTATTTGGGGCCTATATATCAGAATTAGGCGATGCGACCACTCAAATTGAACGCGTCGAGAAGCCCAATGATTTTCGAAAGCATCACAATGTCGTGAAGTCTAGGCCCTAAATTCCATCATTTAAACCCTCGTTTTGCTGTTTTAGTGAATTTTCTTCATTTTCCTATTTTTGTTGGATTTTATTAAAATACTTAACCAGCTCCAATCGTTTTGAAATTGGGTTGAGCTTTATTGTATTGCATAAGGAGAAAGCTGTACTTTTGGGCTAGGGTTTCAAGCACTTTTATAAAAGGCTCTCAAACCCTAGTTTTGCCGCAGACTTTGATGAATAAAAAATGAGATTTTTCTCCTAGTCTCTTATATTCTAACCTAATGTTAGGTATATATCTATTTTTTTATATCATTCTTCTTGATTTCTACAGCCGACGATTGTGTTTCGAAACCAGTCGCCACTATATTGGTATCAGATTAAGAGTTCCTACGGCTTGCGTAACGAAGGTATACTGCCAAAGCGATCTTCTCGGGGGAAGTCCACTCTTCCGATCACTGAATCGGTCAACCGTGATGAATTCGGTCAATTCCAATCCCATGTTGGTAAACAGATGCACTCATTACAAAATCATATGAGAGACGTACAATAAGCACTACACATGCTGTTGAACAACCAAACCAACGGATTTTGAGCTCCAAGCTCGAGCAATCAGTCGTCGGGGCCGCGAGCGGAATCCGTTTGCTCCTCGGTGAGAACAAGGTAGGGGTCAATATTCCCCACAAGACTATCGTGACCAAGTCTTTGAGTAGCCGCCAGCGAGAGAATCTGATCTGAACGCCAACAACCGGTGGGAATCTGGATTCAGACTGGAGATTCCAGAGTTCCGAGGAGGTCTTGAATCGGAGGAGTATTTAGATTGGATCATCTTAGTTGAAGAAGTCCTTGATTTCAAGGAGGTTCCGGATGCAAAACGGGTACATTTGGTTGCAACTAAGTTTCGAGGCCGAGCTGCATCCTGGTGGCAACAACTCAAGCAGATCAGATCAAGGCAAGATAAGCCAAAAATAACAACTTGGGCTAAGTTTGTGAAGCACTTGAGGGCTGCATTTTTGCATTACAACTATGTGTGTATCATGTATCGGCAGTTCCAAAACCTTAAACAAGGGTCAAGGACTGTTGATGAGTACACTAACGATTTTTTCAAGCTACAAAACCGTGTCGATATTGTTGATTCAGCAGATCAGCTAGTATCTCGCTATATAGGGGGGATGCGACAAAAGTTTCAAGACCAGCTTAACATGTTCGACGTTGTGAATGTGTCTCGAGCACATCAGCGCGCACTGCATCTGGAGAAAGCCCTTTCACGAAATCCTTATGGAGGAGATACTGCCAGAACAACTCCATTGGCATTCCTAAAAATGACGGTTCCAAGCCCCAACCCAGGAGTACCAACTGCTGCTCCTATGCGTACATGTGCTAATTTACAGGTCCCTAGTCGCACAGTTACTTCCTCACATGTCCGGTGCTACCATTGTCATGAACTAGGGCACGTTGCTTTACAGTGTCCAAAATTACGACAACAACCACAACAATCGAGGGGTCTGTTCACTGGCACTGTTGATTTTTACCTGGAGGGTGACCCACAGTTTGATGAGGAACTAGAAGATGTTGTTGATGAGGTTCTAGAGGACCAGGTTACAGAAGGAGATATTGGTCAGGCATTGGCTTTAAGCCAGAAGTGAAGGGGATGATTGGTTACGGAACAATATTTTCCAATCGACTTGTACTATTGGGGGAAAGGTATGCAAATTCGTTATTGATTCAGGGAGCTGCGAAAATGTTATCTCTGAAGAAGTTGTGCAGAAGCTGGCCTTGAAAACAGAAGACCGGCCAAAACCCTACAAGCTTGTCTGGTTAAAAAAGGTAGTGAGGTAAATATCTCTAGAAGATATCTTGTATCTTTCTATGATGGTAACTATAAGGATAAAGTATGGTGAGATGTCATTGGGATGGATATGTGTCACTTGTTGCTAGGCCGACCCTGACAATATGATAGAAGTGTCACATATGATGTAGGAGGAACCACTACAGTTTCATATGGAATAATGTCAGGTTCATATTAACACCAACTAGAGAGGTCTCCCCAAAACCTGACCTTGCAGTATCAAAGGAGTCGGGTAAGAACTTTCTAGCTCGAAAGGCGTTTATAGAACATGCTTATGAAATAGGGATTGTCTATCTGTTGGTGATTAAAGAATTTAGTACTGATCCATTTGCTGGTATACCTGAGCGAGTTCGACCGCTATTAGCAGAGTTTTCTGTTGTCTTTCCTGATACTCTACCTATAGGTCTTCCTCCATTGAGAGATATCCATCACCAGATTGGCCTTGCACCGGGTGCTAGCGTACCAAACTTACCGTATTATCGGATGAGCCCAAAAGAGCATGAAGAGCTCCGCAGACAAATGGAAGAACTGTTGATGAAAGGCCGCATCTGTGAGAGTCTTAGTCCTTGTGCGGTTCTTGCTCTGTTAACACCAAAGAAGGATGGCTCAATGAGAATGTGTGTGGATAGCCGGGATATCAATAAAATTATTGTCAGGTATCGGTTTCCTATTCCTCGCCTTGATGATTTACTAGATCAATTGAATGGTGCTACTGTGTTTAGGAAGCTGGATTTGAAGAGCGGATATCACCAGATTCGTATTCGTATGGGGATGAGTGGAAAACAGCCTTCAAGACCCGAGAAGGTCTGTTTGAATGGATGATAATGCCATTCGGTCTTTCTAACGCTTCTAGCACGTTCATGCGGGTTATGAACCAGGTATTTCACTCGTTCATCCAAAAATTTCTTGTTGTGTACTTTGATGATATTCTTATATATAGTACTATGGAAGAGATGCATCTCCAGAACTTACGCGAAGTGTTGGTTGTTTTGAGGCGAGAAGAGTTTTATAGGGGACTCGATAAGTGTTGTTTTATGAGAGATTCGGTCATCTTCATGGGGTATGTCATGTCAAAAGATGGGCTGTCAGTGGATCAGTCGAAAATGGAAGTCGTGCGAGACTTGCCTATTCCTACTTCCATCACTCAAGTTCGCTCTTTTTACAGATTTGTCTCCTTTTGCAGACGATTCATACATAACTTCGGCACTTTCATGGCTCATATTACAGAGTGTATAAAGGGCAAGACATTCTGATGGACCCTTGAAGCAACTAGGGTGTTTGTGGAAATCAAGGTAAGACTGGCCACTGCACCAATTCTGGTTTTACCTGACTTCTCTACAGGATTTGAACAACATTGTGATGCGTCCGGATTGGGCATTGGCGTTGTACTCAGCCAACGAGGCCGCCCTGTAGCATACTTCAGCGAAAGGTTAAGTGGAGCTAAACTCAACTATAGTACCTATGACAAGGAGTTCTATGCAGTTTTACGAGCTTTGAAGCACTGGAGTTCCTACTTGGCCTACAATGACTTTGTCCTATACACCAATCATGATGCCTTGAAGCATCTGCAGAGTTAGGAGAAACTCTCTTCCATTCATGCACGTTGGGCAGCATTTACTCAACAATTTACCTTTTCCATTAAGCATACTTCGGGGACAGTTAACCGCGTAGCTGACGCACTGAGCCGACGCAGCATGATGATTCGTATGGAAGAAGAAGTTGTCGGATTCGAGATGGTGAAGGATCTACTGGCTATCGATCCATATTTTGGTCTTATTCTAGAGGATGTCAGCGCAGGTTTGAGAAAAGGTTTGCAGTGAGCAACGGAACATCTTCAAATGTAATTTACTTTGTATTCCTGAAGGTAGTTTGAGGTTATTAATTGTACAGGAGAGACACAATGAAGGGCATGGGGATAAAGATCAAACCCTTCACTCTGTATTCAGTCAGTTCTTCTGGCGGCATTTGAGGCGAGATGTTATCCGTTTTGTAGCTGGTTGTCGGGTTTGCCAGGTGGCAAAAGGTACATCCTCCAATGTAGGTCTATACCTACCACTCCTAATACTGGAAGGACCATGGCGAAGCGTCAGCATGGATTTCATCTCTGGGCTGCCAAGAACACAGAGAGGTAACGATTCTATTTTTGTAGTGGTTGATAGGTTTTCTAAGATGGCCCACTTCATTGCCTGTAAGAACACCACAGATGTTGTTAATGTTGCTAATTTATACTTTCGTGAGGTCTACCGCTTACATGGTCTACCCTTGAATATCGTTTCTGATCGTAATACGCGTTTGTGGGGCATTTTTGGAGGAGTTTGTGGCGCCTCACAAACACAAAGCTTAGTTTTAGCAGCTCGTATCACCCGCACACAGACGGCTAAACCGAGGTAACTAATCGAACGTTAGGCAACATGTTACGCACAGAGGTCCCTTGGAACTTGAAAGCATGGGATTCCCGCCTTTATCATGTTGAGTTCTCCTACAACAGGCACCACAAGCGTAGTACTGGGTATAGTCCCTTCATGGTAGTCTATGGTTATGACCCACGGGGTCCTATAGACTTAGCTTTCCCAACGCTTGAAAAGGGTCTAGCTAAGGTCGAGAATAAAAAATTTGATCTATGGGAGATCCATGAGAACACCTGCAAACACCTAGATGAAACAACACAAAAGTACAAGGTTGTTGCAGATAAGAAGCGTCGTCTGGTGGAGTTTGCAGTGGGGGACTTTGTATGGGCTGTTTTGACCAAGGATCGATATCCTTCACACGAGTACAAAAAGTTGGCTGCAAGGAAGGTGGGTCCGTTTGAAATTATTTAAAATATTAATCCCAATGCATACAGGTTAAAGCTACCCAGCCGCATGAAGACCTATAATGTTTTCGACGTGAAACACCTGGTGCCATTTATCGTTGCTGCTGAGGATGATGAAGCTGAGAATTCGTGGGCGAATTCTTTCAAATAAGGAGAGGATGATGTAGTTGCACAAGCCTATGCCTACATGGCCCTTTTGGATAAACGGAAACTGGCTTTATTTGGGGCCTAGATATCAGAATTAAGCGATGCGACCACTCAAATCGAACACGTCGAGAAGCCCAACGATTTTCGAAAGCATCAAAACATGATGTAGTCTAGGCCCTAAATTCCATCGTTTAAACCCTTGTTTTGCTGTTTTAGTGAATTTTATTCATTTTCCTATTTTTGTACGATATGAACTGGGTCTTCCAGTTTTTCTCTGACTCCAACAGGTCATCCACCACTTTGAAGTTGTCTCCCATGTTGTATTGGTAGAATGTGATATGCTGGTTTTTGCACAGGTTGTCCACTACAGCGAATTGGTCCATGGGGAGAGGAATGCCGGAAAGCCTCAATGCCATTATACAGGCAAGGAGAGTATACCAAGCATTTGGACTCAGCTGGCTTGGACAAAGTTCAATCAGGTGAAAATACCTGACGATTTCTGGATCCAAGGAGAATCTGAGCCCCTAGTTGAATAGCTCAGTATAAATGACGATCTCGTTGAGCTTGCAGTCCATCGGAGTTTCCGATGTGACTGACATTCTCACTTTCACTAATTATGGGATCCCCCACTTGGTTCGGATCCGACCCAGCTCAACGGTGTGAGTATAGACATAATTGATGTTTTGCATGGCCATCGGATACTTCACATTGACCTTCTGAAAACAAGGTCCCACCTTTCCCTCCAAGCTCTCCGACATCTCCGGATGATTCATTCCCACCTTCACCTTGCCCTTTCCTTTTTTGTCAGAAGCAGCATCCTCAGTCTGTCCAGATGCTTCAGTCTTGAACGGGGCCTCTTCGATGCTATCTTTCATTACTTCTTCCATAATTGTGGAAGGTTTGTCAGTTGTTGAGGATGGAAGAATGTCAGTTTGTGGATCAGTGGTCTGTCCGGATGGCTGAGCACCAGTTTCTTCTAGAGGTCTGGTGTCCGGTAGGGACTAAGCTCCGGAGGACTTTGTTTGAGGAGTTATTCTAGTTGCCTCTGATCCGGAGGGTTTGTCTCTTGGGGCTCTTATAGATACCTTCGCTCCGGAGGCTTTATCTTTGGTTGCTGACTTAAATGCCCCCGTTTTGGAGGATTTCAGTTGTGAGCCAGTTGCTTGGCCTTTTACCAAGCGTGTTGTCCGGTGAGGGTTGGTTTTCTCTGGTGATTTCTTAATGTCAGATCCCATAGCGATAAACGGAGAAGGCTTCCTAACACTTGATACTACTTTCTCTTGAGCAGTAGAAGGTTGAGACTCCTGAACAGAAGAGCTTGACGGGATTGGCGAGAGGTTTGGCTTGAATAAACGTTTAGGTTTTGCACTTTTGGTAGAAGACGATCCTTGATCAGCTTCTAAGGATGGTGTATCAGACTTATTGCTTGGAGACACTGGAAGACCAGCAGTAATGCGTCTCTCTCGTTCGACTTTTTTCGCTTTCTTTAGTTTAGAAAGATTCAACCAACCGCCTTTCACAAGAGCGTTTCTCGCTGTGAACATAAAACTATCCAAGAGAGGTGTTGAAAGAAAAGGTGAAAAACTATGAGAAAAGTAATTATGGAGTGGTGAAGATGGTGAAACAGTGAAAGAAAGTAATTTATATATTAGTAAGGCAAAAAGCTAATGATACCTAGGAGAAAACGAAAAGATTTAGGTAATAATTGAAAACGGCGCTGATGTAAGAAGCATTAAATGCAGGAGTTACTTTTCAGGCTTAGTTGGAGCGTCGTTCTTGGAAGAAAACCACTGGTAGGACGAATCAAAATGCAACACGTGTCCCATGATCCAAAGAAAAACTCTTAGAATTCTGAGAAGAAATCAGTTCGGATAAACCTTGAACCAAACACATGAACAGGCCGGAAAATGTTGTTACTGACTAAATGAGTTTTTTAGTCCTGCCAAAGACCTTTGACAAAGCCTAAAAAGGGGGCTACTGATGAGTCCAGATTTATTCACCACCACTCACTAAGAAAACCGGACAGGGGTAATTCGGACAATAAACGCCCACTGAACTATCCGGACAGGACAAAAGTATTAAAACACTAAGCACCTTTTGACTAAACTAAGTGCTAATCTACTTAAGAACTAATGGGTTTTTAAACTCGACTTGGTTTCTTAATTTGACACGAAAGCCCATAAGTCCATAGTTAAGGGTATAAATAACAAACCACTTTCATAAATAAGGGTAATGAACATTTAATACAACCACACAACTTAAGTCTCTCACTACAAAACACCCAAACATTTAATACCTTTGAAACTCTCTAAAACACTAGACAAAATTACCCTCAGTTCAGAATAAACCACACTAACAATTATACAATTTTATAACAAATGTCCATTTACGCAACAAAAGTTGTTATTTCACAACCAATTAAAACGTAATTATGCAACCCATTATAACATAATTTCGTAACCAATTATACTGGTATTTTTTTCAAAATAGCTCTCTATCTGCAATCTATAATTACATACTCTCGTACCCACCTAACAAACGTTTAGGTTCATAGATAAAAATATCTAAATTCAAATTGTTAATATAAATATAAATTGCCATCTTTCCTCATATCTTATCATATCAATATTTAAAGTTGTTAGTAATTTTATTGGGATATAATTGTTATTTGAAAAAAGTAAACAAATCATCATTACCGTGGCAATAAGTACAATATGTAGTTCATAAAAAAAGAAACAAACTTTGATTACTAAGTGTATGGTTCTAAATATTTTGGCTATAAATTAGTTTACACTTTTATTCGGCTTTCATACAGGAAAAACTTTGTTATTTCAAAATGACTCATATAATTATGGTCTCATCCGATGATAAATCTAGTTTTTACCAGCTATCATGATTTCCACCAATTTATAAGTCACAAGAACGACAAGAAAACTGGAAAATGACAGTAAAATAAAAATCTTCATCTTCTTCTTCTGATTAAATTTCGTCTTTTGCTAATGAATATTTTTATCCATAATATTTTGAATACTCAGGATATAAAAGAGACCCAAATGAGGAACTTTGTTATGTTCGTGGAGAAAAAAAGAAATTTAGTCAAGTGGATGACGAGTCTGATTAAAAAAGATAAAGAAGAAGAGAGAGAAATTGAGAAAGAAAAAGATGAAGATGAAGAAAAGTATGAAGAATAATACTCATACTCTGATATCTAAAAAATTACTTCAAATTTTGTTTTTAATCTTTAGTTTTTGTGTGTTTTTGTTGCTATTTTAAATAGTTTTTACGTGTCAACTATAGATTTTTTTTCTTCTTATTTTCACACCTAACTTTCACTTAAATCCATAATGTGAACTAAAAAATAAATAGTTATTCTGAAACTTGAGTACACGTCAATCCACAACTAAATACACTTCCTAATTACACAACCATCATGTTCTAAATTTTGTAACCCAATATAGTGTCCAATGCAACATAATTTTACAATCCGTTTATGCAACATCCTATAACGTAATTTTGCAACCCTTTTACACAACCACCTAAAAAGTAATTCTGAAACCCATTTACACAATCACCTAATAATGTATTTTTGCAACATGTTAACACATAATTAAGCACCTAAATATTTTAACCCAAAAATCATTATATTTTAAGTAATTGTCAAAATATTTACGTGAATGTCTGAAATCAAAGAATTAACATTGATCGTTCCAGAGATATCTGGACCTGATTCCGCTACCGTATAATGTCAGAATTGAGTCTAGAGACAGGAATACGAGAAATAGAGAAAAAAATGTCAAAAATCAGTTGTAATATATTAATTGTTCACCCTTCCCAAAAAATGAATCTTGTTTATATAGTAAAGATGGTGGGCCCAAACCCACATGTGTGACCCATTTTAGTATATTTCACCGATTTATTACACTAAACCTACTCATAACATCATTATTACAAGATAAGCCCTCAACATTGTTTACTTTACTATTTTCTAATTACAAACTTATATATCAAGGCCAAAATGCCCTTAATTTGCCCGACTTGCTTAAGTTGCATAAACTATTCCCTTATCAGTAGTCTTTACGAAAAAGTAGAGCGAGGACTATGCTCTTTTTCCTCGGGTCGGAAGCTGTCAGCGGTTGGTGAATATCCTTTAGATCGGGAGACTGCTGACTCCGGAGGGAATTTGCCTCGAATAATCCTGATCCAAAATGTCAATACATAACAAAAGGTTCGAAGCCATGGGTGCACTACTTGGGGCAAGAATCCTTTGGGCCAATAAATTTTTAGGCCTAATCGGGTTGCTGGTTAGCCTAGGCTCAGTAGCTCGATATACTAGACATCTCTTAATGTTACATATGTCATTTGTTTATTCGTGACATGTCATTCAAACGTTCAAAAACGACTTTTGACATTTCTGAAACACAATTGTTTCCACTTTTGTTTGTATATAGTCGTTGGAGAATGAACTCCTTTACAAATATTTGTATTGCCTCATAATCACTTTCAAACAATTTATAGAGAGAGAGTATTAGCGCTTCAAATTTCCTAGAGAGATAAATCGTATCATCATCTCGGTTGTGAGAAAAACGTTTGATACTCTTGATTTATTTTTTATCACTAAGACGGCTGATGAATATCGGGAAACAAGTGTGATTGATAATTCTCCGAATGAGTCTTCCCAAACCATTTCATACAGGGACTTCAACCCTAACAAAAAGCATTTATTTGAAGCAAAACCTCATCGTGTCTATAATCCGACCCCATCAATTCTTATAACTACACGTCGGTCCGAGTAAAATACTCAGCCCAGGAAAATCCAGTCTTTAAGCACTGAAAAGCTTTAGAAATAAAAAAGATCGTCACCCCGAACCAGGTAAGTCTCTATGAACTCTAAGTCACACTTTCTAGCCATTAGGGATTCTAGTTCTAAATCATCGCAAGACAAAATTGAGTATATGATGATAAGCCCTACCAGTACCGGTGTATGAACTGGTGTTAATAACGTTGTCACTACTAGAGGAGTAGCGTAACGCGAGATGTCTCAACTTGAAGACCCGACCCTCACAAGGAACAGATCAACCAAAGCTAACACTAACACTGCTAGCGCTACTATTGTTTCCTAGACTAGAGACAGAGCCAATCCTATAAAAATACTAACTAAGCGGAGACAAACTACACTATTAACAAGCCACCAAGGGATTGGTTATCTCTACGGGTACCACGAAGACTAAAGCATCTATCTCAAAATGGTGATAAACGACCCTCGACGTTCCTAACGATATTGGTGTCGACTCACACGTGCAAATCGTTGTCGGTTGCAGAGAGGGTAAGAAAGCAGCTACTGACGCAACCGAAATAGATTAGGTCACTGATCACGAAGAAGCCTTGTATTCGGAAGTAATTGTGGTGTTGGGAAGTTATCAGAGTGGTTTGAAGAGAAATCATCTAATCACTCTATAGACTGGAAAATACTTGTATTATATCCTATGTGAGACATCAGACCTAAAGACGAGTTGGGAATTCCATCTTGTGTTAATATCCGCTTCCCGACCCAAGGGGAGATGTCGTTTTCGGTGAAACAAATAAAGTTGGTATTGTTCCTCGACGTGCTCAATTGGGGAGTTTGGTTTCCTCTGGACCCTGTAATAGTAAGATATTTTGAGTTGGTAGAGTTGTGCCCTAGCCAAGCCAGCCCTAACGTCTGGTCCATATTGATGTTTTGCATTATAACATTACAGTTGTCTCAAATATTATGGCAATCACCGATATATCCAAAGTACCAAAACAACCTTTTATTTATACCACCCTCGGAAATGACTATAAGATTTTGGTTGATCTTCTGGAAGCGGATAAAGCTTAGAATCACCGTTTCCTTTTTATTGGTGGAGCTTGAGAGAATGGCCGAACTCATACTAAGAAGAATAACAACTCGATGCGGCTACCCCTAAATTAGACATGTGAAGGTACTTTTTTTTACATTGTACTCGCCAAAAGTTAACCGCAACCATCCATTATTGTCAGTTTCCAAATTGAAGTTGCAATAGCTAAGGAAGAAGAATCTAACAGCCGCGGAGCAAGCCTTTTCTCGCTTAAGCGATTGGGCTCAAAAAAACGGGGCGAATGAGTTTCATCGGTACTTCACTCTTGTGAACCTCATCAATGACCATCTCTGGCACTCCTCTAAAGATGACTTAAGTCAAGAGTAACTGATAACTGCTCCTGAAACTGCCGTTTGATTAAAAGATTACATGCTCCTGATACGCAAGTTGTGTTTCACAAACAAAAAATAACATCTAATCATCGACTAAAGAATAAGTTCAGAGAGGACCACGAACCAGCAATCAAAACTGATGATCCTGTAACAATAGGTACAGATGCTAAGATTATCGAAACCAGGGGTTTCAAAGTGGGAAAGGCTATCAAGAAAGGCAAACATCGAGGGAAGAAAATAAAGACGACGGTGGTATGCGAGGAAGCAGCATCCAAAATATGGGTGACTAAGAAGAGAAAAGCCCAACTAGAAGTCACTCATATAATTGAGCTCCGCGCAATCGAACAAGCAACCATTCTTACTTTGCTCCAGTAGTACAGCAGCTCGACTCCTCATGTCCCAAAGTTGCTTCTGTAGGACGCAGGGTCGGTAAGGGGTAACGATGATATCGAAGCAAAGGATTACCAAGTTCTTAACCAATCCGAGGCTGGACAAGTTGATGAAAGGAATGTTGAGGAGAACTTAAAGTGTTATATACTAGTATTGTGGCTCAAAATCCATTTGATGAGAAACTCGTCAAACCACCAGAGCTTGCGCCCAGAGTTATACCCTCAGTACCTATCCCAATACTAAACGATCAACTATTGATGTTTCCGTTCCCCCAAGATAGCAACTCAGGCGATCAAGACTTATCAAATGACTCTTCATATGTTGGGCCCTTGCAGCTCAGACAATCGGATACCTATGATTTTCCCTTATACCATATGGTGGCTCTCACCACCATTACAGAGAGCAAGACGGAAAAATTTAAGTAGAAATAATCAAAAGCGGAGCTCCGGATATCTAAACTGAAAAGCAAAATGCATACTTGAAGGAGCGGATTGACTGTACCAATGCATTGGAGAAATGTTCTTCCACCGAACTTAAGAAAAAGGAGAAATAATTGCAAAAAACAATAGTGAAGCACGCTAAACGTGTCAAGATCTTGCGATTCAATATAAAGATCGTTCAGAAGCAAAAAGATCATGCTATCAAAGAATTTTCCACTTTTAATACCCAAGCTAATGAGGAAAAAACAAAGGTATTTGTAGCTCTTCGAGTTGAATTGACGAAAGAGAAAAAATCTTCGCTTAATACCTTCGCCTCAGAATGTCTTAAGACCATGGCAACTCAGGAAGCCAATGCCAAAGCGACGCTGATTTTGGAGATTCATGAAAGATTCTTGAATGTGAAACTTGCGTCTCACTAGCTATCTGTACCCAAAAAGAAATGTCTTACAAAAGTTTCATATGAAGAAAGTTCTATCAAATAATCATTTTTAGCAGGGTCGACAGGAGAAACTAATGATAGTAGCTCTTCAGAGGATTCGAAGTATTTATTTTGGTTATTTTGTTGTTTTGACATTTTGTTTGTAAGGAATTTTCGGGCCACCCTTTTTTAATATCATTATGGTCATTATATTAATATCATACCTCAGTTTTATTTTTTAACAATCCATTCTTAATCTTTAATTATGAGTGATCAGTTTCTGAAATAAAGGTAAGCCTAGTTGGTTAACCGAAATTATAAACATTAATTCTTGACCAACCGAGGTTGGAAGACCTTATATATCCAAACTTGTTAAAAATTAAATGTTGACCAACCAAAGCTGGAAGACCCTACAAGTCCAAACATGTTAAAAATTAAATGTTGATTAACTGAAGTTGGAAGACCCTGCAGGTCCAAACTTGTTAAAAAATCAAATGTTGACTAACCAAAGTTGGAAGACCTCACAAGTTCAAACTTGTTAAAAAAATATTGACCAACCGAATTTGAAGACCACACCAGTCCAAATTTGTTAAAAATTTAATGTTGACAAACTGAAGTTGGCAGACCCCACAATGCCATACTTGTTAAAAGTTAAATGTTGACCTAAAATCCTGCAAAACACAACATAAAAGTAAATGTTTGTATTAATAAATCGGCTTCTATTAACTCCTCATTAAAACATTTCTGCACCAACAGGGTAACAAAGAGTGTGCCACTGATTAATATACGTATAATAGTGAAAAATACCTACAACAAATTCATATTTATTCTAAATACAATTTAAGATGCTTCATATTCTAAAGGTGTCGAGGTGGTTTATTTTCTTTATCTCTTAATCGATATCTACCCGACTTACTCTTCCTATCACGACGTACGAACCTCGCAGTTCGGGGCCAATTTCCTGAGGCTTTTATCTTTGGTTTGTAAAAATACTTTCATAAGAGCCTTATCGCCCACGCTAAATTCTCATAGTTGGACTTTTGACGCATACCTGCTATGCATCAAGGTCTGATAATGCAACGAATTTAATTATGCTTGACTTCTCTTTTCTTCAATCAAATCGAGTGTGGCTCGTCTGCCCTCATCATTATCCTCTTCAGAATAATGTTAGACCCGATAAGAGGGAAGCATGGTCTCCAACGGAGTCACGACATCAATCACATAGACTTGTGCGTATGGTGATTCCCGAGTCGTTGTGCGAGGAGTGGTTCGATATGCCCATAAAACTTCTTGCAATTAATTATGCCAATTCCTAGTGTTACCTTCCAAATTTCTGTTGAGGCCGTCGATGATTGTTCTATTAGTTACTTTGACCTGATTGTTAGCATGTGGGTGCAATGGTGCCGAAAAATATTGATGAATTCCTTGGTAAGAACAGAAAGCCCTCATTTTCTATTATTAAACTGTGGTCCATTGTCCATGGCCAGCCTCCTCGAAATTCTAAAATGACAATAACCCCAAAATCAAACTTATTCACCAATAATCGTCCAAGGTTGATAGAGGCTCTGTTTTGACCCAACTACTATCATTTGTCCTCCACCCCAGGCCAATGACAACGGGCCTACTAAATTAATCTCCCATCGGTCTATTGACAACACATAGATAATGGACTCGAGTTGTATTGCAACGTATGAATTAATTATCAAAACTCTGGCATGTATCCTATCTTTTGACTACCTCTCTTCTGTCGGCTATAATACTGGGCCAATAAAATCATGACAACAACACACTTCTAGTTAAAACTTTGAATCCATAATACACCGGAGCTCAGATAATACCATTTATGATTCATTATTCCCGATGCAATGCAACAAAGGTCTATTTAAGGATTTCTTATAAAGTATTTTCGCCAAGAACCGTGAAGTCGTGGGTTTTAAAACGCATCTTTTTAGCCATTGTCTTGTCCACTAGAAAAATATTATTAACTAGAAACTCTCTGACATCGTGCCTCCAATCCATATCGTTATTCGTCGATATTTGGTAGAATGCATCTGAATAAAGGATCCATTCCATACCGTTTATTATTGACGATCTCCCATATATTAAGATTTGTGAATATTTACGTGTATGTAAACCTGCTCAAAGCTACCAATCTTTCGGTCAATATGTGCACTTCCTTAATAGTCTAAGGTGGATCCATAATGTTTAAAACATTCAAATGTACTAGATCGGCCTCTATTTCTTTTTCACTACACACGTAACCCAAGAATTTTCCATATTAGACTCCAAACGTGCACTTATTCAGATTTAGCTTCAAAATTATTTTTTCAAAGTTGTTGAACGTTTCCTCCAAGTCCGAAAATCATCGTTATTTTTAAAGCTTTTGACCAACATATCAACTGTATATACCTCGACGTTACGCCCGATCTGACCTTTAAATTCTTTGTTCACCAATGTTTGGTAAGATGCTCCCGTATTCTTCGACCCAAAAGGCATGACTTTATAATAATCCAACCCTCTCCCCGTTATTAATAAAGTGTTATCCAGATCTGTAGGGTCTAACCTGATTTGGTTGTACCCTTTATATACATCCATGAACGATAAAAAAATTATTTCTCCGCATGGAGTCCACCAGTTGGTCGATGTGAGGAATTTGAAATGGATCCTTAGGGCATGCCCTGTTTTAATCACTAAAATCCACGCATATCCTCCACTTGTCCTTTTTCTTCTTCACTAAAATTGCGTTAGATGTCCACAAGATACCGAGACTCACGGATGTGCCATACATTTAATAACATATTCACTTCACTAATGATGACCTCAGACTTTTCGTGAGAGAAAGATTTTCTTTTCTAGAATAACGGGTCGAACATTTCGTAGAATCGCGAGGCTATGAAAAATTACTTCTTCGGGAAATCTTGTAACATCCCACGTAGATCAAGCAAAATATGTAACCTTGTAGAAAAAAAAGAGATCAATTTCCTTCACGTCTCTAGAGACAAAATAATACCAATTTTCAACATTTGTACTCTAGTAAAGGTGTAGTTCTCGCAATTTTTTTTAGAAATAGAAAAACTGAGGGCCTCTCTCGGATCATCAATGGGACAGGACCCCAAAGTTAGCCCCAATAACTGCTAATCTTTCTTGGAATCAATCACTTTACTGGTCTTTAAAGCCATCTCTATCTAGTAACACTTCATGGCTATTTTTTTTACTCATTTGCACGGTCTCCGCGTTATTCCCCGCTATATATATCAAGCACTGGTGGATCGTCAAACCACCATGTACATTCGGGATAACCCAAGACCTGCCAATTTTTTTATATATATGATGTCGGAGCATCTACTATACCAAAGAGCACCAACATTTCATTCTTGAATGGTCATCGACCAAACTCAACCATTCCTTCAAATTCTCCTACTACCTCCGTGGTCACACCGGTAAAGCCTACAATTGTCCTCTCAGACTGGTGAACTCTTTATTTGCTTGTAAGTTGTCATAAACAAGATATTAGCAGAACTTCTTGTGTCTATCAACACCCTCTGAACCTCATCTCCGGAAATTTCTACCACAAGTAACACTGCATCCTCGTGTGGCCCATCGACTTATCCCATATCATCATCTTTGAAGTAAAATATCGGAGAAGGATTCTTGTAGAGATGTGGTGAAGCTCCGGCTTCCAACTGCATGACCAAGCTTATGATATACCTTTTAAGGGAAAAATTCATCACCCATTCCATGGTATCCCCACCGAAAATGGTTATTGATTGAAAAATTTCACATAAATTGCTAACCTTTAGCTTGGGCTTAGATAGTGCCTCCTCTATGATATTGATTATCTTCAGATCCCGTTTAGGATCTAAATACTCTGAAGCTATATGGAACAAATCTATTGACTCTGAAATAACCATGGTATTCTCTTGCTTCAGAGCTATCACGACTTCTCTTCCTATGTGATTCTGTTAAGACTGCTTCTTAACATAAAATCGTCAATTTCTCATTCTCAATTAGCACTTGTATCTCCTATTTTAACACAATCTTTTGTATCATCTCTGATTTTTTTCGTGATCCTTACAGTGCTCGTTAATATGATTTTCTCGAGGTATATGTATCAGGAAGGGCTTCTAGAAATGTATATGATTGCTTTCCTTGTCAAAAATAGTTGGCACACACTTAGTCAACTCAACAAAGTGATAGAGTCAAATCCATTTGTTAGACGTAGGTGTTGGCGATGGAAAAAACTAATTAAATGGTATTTCTGGAAAAAAAATTATGTAGTCAATTTAGGATAGAGGATATAGACAGAAAAATGTGCTATATTTAACATTTTGAGAGAGAGAATTCAACAAATCCATTAAATGTTATTTTTTTACCCTATTTATAAAGTTTTGACGATCCATGGGATAACCGGTTCAGGTCATTTATATGGGTCAATTAGGTGGGCCTGAGGCCCAAGATAAAGAGTAGTAGGCACTCAGCTTACTCATTATTACTTTTATTACAAGCCTAAATTGTCCCCTAAGAATTATATGAACTGCTTTCTTCTCCCCACTTCCAATATAATGTGATCCTATCATTTAGCCCCTTTAGCTCTCTGACCATTATCAGTCGTAAAGCAAGCCATATTTCCCAATCTTCTATATCTTCTGACCAATTTTTTCTATCAGGTAACTCTAACAAAAGAATTATCAGTCGTAAAACTCCTTTAACCTTCATTACCATGGGATCAGATATTGGCGATAGTACTCCTCGCAGACTCACCACACTTTCTAAAACTAAAAATAAAACTCCATCATCGGACAAGGGAATATAAAAACCTGCTAAATTTATTACTGATGCTAGCAATCCCTCAGAGCCAACTCTGACCGAGGGAAATGCTGCTACAACAGAGCTTCATTCACAACTTATTCTAGAATAAAATCCCACAGTTCCATCTACTGACCCCCCCCCCCCCATCAAATGAGAAAGAAAACACTATTATACAGCCCAGTAAACCCTTGGAACATAAGCCACAAGTTATGGAGGAAAAATAGATGATAGTGGGGAAGATACCCCCGTAGATACGTCATTGGGACACTTAGAGTGTAACTCAGGAAAGAAGCAAAAAAGTTGTCTTACCCAGAACCGAACCACTTCCTGAGTGTCTCGTTGGATGAGTCGAGCCCAATTTTACTAAATTTAGTTTCAAATATCTATTGGTTTTATGTGTATTTTCACCCATCCAAACTGGATGAGATTCGGAAAAATTAGGGATTTCCCGAATCGATCAAAGTGAGACTACCTTTGCCTGAAGAAACTCTAACGGATTGCAAGGCCGTAGAGTTGTCGGTTTATACTGACGTACTCAATTGGGGTCTTTGATTTCCCTTGGACCCAAAAATAGTGAGGTATTCTAGTTGATAAAAATATGCCCAAACCAATCAAGCCCAAACGCCTAGTTTACGCTGCTAGCTAGCAGGATAGCTTCCACTCTGTCTAAAAGTCGGATGCCTATGGAGCAACTAGTTGTTGTGTCTCGTTTGTGTCAGAATGGTTATATCATCTTTTATTGTTTTAATATGGGTAATTACTATAAATTAGTTGATCACTTGCTAAAAGCTGACAAACCTTGGAGGATTAAGTTCCTCTTTATCAGTGATGCTTGGGAAAACGGCAGAATAATCACAATTAAAGGATATCTGAGTATTCTCACAAGATACTGGAAAAGCTCATGTAAGTGTATTTATAGATTTCTTTTGTTTCCATCTTTTAATGTAATTATTTCTCACTATGGATTTGTTTTGCACTGGTCAAAAAGCTTTGTTCACAACATTTGGAAGCTGGGAAAACAACTTTCATAAAGTTGAATCCATGGGCCATTAAAAAATGGTCAACTGGGTTTCACAACTGCTTTACTACATGAAATTTGGTGAGAGCCCATCTATGGTGGATAAATCCAATCAGTGAAATCTCATGGGAACATTTCACAACTCCTCCTCGATCTTCTATGATTTTTATGAGGACTGAAGATAGGGATTGCAATGGGTCGGGATGGGTGCGGGTATAGCTAAACCCGTAACCCATCCCGTCTATGTTTTTCCAAACCCATACCCTAACCGTACCCGTCGGGTAGTAATATTTTTTTCCCACACCCAAACCCGTCGGGTTCGGGTACCCGTCCGCGGGTACCCATGGAAGTTAACTATTTCTCTTCTCTCTAACTCCAGAACCCTAAGCATATAGATTTATTTTCTTCTGTGAATTAGGTTTTATAAATTACAATTTAAGTTATACTATCAATCTTGAAACTTTTTTATTTTAATTAAATTTATAACGATATCTTGAATTTGAATTTGATACTCATTCCACAGTATAAAAAAAAGGAAAAATATTTTTAAAAAACAAATTAAAAATTCAAATGTAACATTTACATCGAAAATTTTATTTTTGAAAATATATTGTATGTTAATAAGCAAATATTTTGTTATCCATTCATAATTTATATAGAGTTTTGGTATATGTTAGTAAATATTTTTTTTAATTTGATTTAAAATATTATTGGATCTTCTAGAATTTGATATTAATTCTAAAAAATAAAGGAAGCATGCTTAAAATATCAAATTTAAATATGTTAGTAAATCTGTTTTAATAATTAATATATGGTTTCTAGTAAATATTTTTTAATTTAATCAATAATATTATTATTGGACAGAAAAATAAAAAATATTGTAAAAAGAGATATTGAAAAATCAAATTCAATGTTTAAATGTAGAATGATATTTGTCAAAATATACTATAATCATTATAAGTAGCAAATATTTTGTTTAAATGTAGAATGGTATTTTGTTTAATTAACAAATTTAGGATGATATTTTTCAAAATATATGATTATTCTGAGTTTTGTAGAGATAAAAAACAAAATATTTGAAAAAAATAAATTAAAAAATAAAATAAATGTTAACATGTAGAATAATATTTTCCAAAATATATTACATATATTAACACATAATATATTATTTTTGGCATTACATAATACAAATACTAATATCAGTAATTTTATTTTAAAGTTCATTAAATAATAGTAGATAATCTATTTTTTATATATAATATTAATTTAGCGGGTACCCGGGTATTACCTAATGGGTCGGGTTCGGGTTGGGTACCCGTGGGAAATTTCTTAAACCCATAACCCATCCTAAACCCGGCGGATAGTAAATTTTCAAACCCACGACCTATCCGCGGATTTTTTTTAAACCCATAACCCATCCCATCGGGTCGGCTCAGGTCGGGTACCCGCAGGTTTGGGAAAAATTGCCATCCCTAACTGAAGAGGATGACGGTAAACTTTATATACCGGCCAATAACAGGGCTCCCAGTCACCGTGACAAGAACAAGAAAAATAAGAAAAAGAGAGATGGTTCATCTCAAGTTATTCCTGAACTGGGGAGTATGAGACCATTAAATGAAATCGATGCAGCCCTGTTGGAAGCTGTAGCACTCACTGTTGGAGAGACTGAGAAAACATAAGACTCTCTAATTGCTAAAAACAAAGAGGGTCATAAGAGGAATAAAGAGGGTAGTGATAAAAGAGAATTGAGGAAGAAGCAAACTACAGTTAATTCGTAGATCATCCTCTGATCCGAAACATTTTTTTTCCATCACTCCTATAGAATACTTCCACAGGTGGAAGAATCTATCCATCATCCTTCTCTAGTACTCCTTAGTATCGACAGACCAGCCTTCGAAGGTGATAATCAGCTACATGACATAGGGAACGTTAACTTTAAAGATTTTGAAAAAGCTTTCCCTGAATCTGTCAACCTTATAAACGTTGGGACGTTTGATGATGAGTCTTTTGAAGTGTCTAAGGAGCATGATCAACTAGGGTATGCGGTCTAAGGCTATATAAGCCCAATTATTGACTTAGAGAGGTAGGTGAGATCTCAAGTTTAGGATATCCATACCCTTCGAAATGAATATCAAGGTCTAAAGAACTCTGTGGAGACAGAGAAAAAAAATCAAAAGTTTGGTAAGGAAATGAAGACTCTCAATGAAGACTCTCAAGGTCTAATTATACTAATTTATAGTCATCCCATTCCAAGGAAATCCCTTCGTTAAAAGATCAACAGACTAATGATAAAGATGTCATTCATCATTTATCTGAAGATAAGACAAATGTGGAAATCTTCTTAAGAGAAAAGAAGATGAAATTTCCTATCTCAAAGAGAAGACTGCTCCGACCCTAATTAAACATGTTTTATTTAATGATGATCAGTATTTGGAATAAATTTTACTCCAACCAATCCATTCGAAGGTAATCTATTCGAAGGCGATAACTGTTAATCCACCCAAGCCATTTGAAGGTATCGCATTCGAAGGGGATAACTTTTAATCCAACCAAGCCATTCTAAGGTATTCCATTCAAAGGGGATAACTTTTAATCCAACCAAGCCATTCGAAGGTAATCCATTTGAAGGAAATTACTTTTAATCCAACCAAGCATAGAAAGACACTTTTAAATGCAAAATATGATAGATTGGTTATGATTCGGGTACCTCATTAAAACCTCCCCGTGCCACCAGGGTAGGAAAGAGTATGCCCCTAATATTTACATTGAACTATATCAAAGTAAAATATTTACAGGATATGCTTACTCTAAATACAATCTTAAATGCTCAACATTCCAATGGTGCTTCAAAAGGTTTGTATGTTCCTTGCTTGATTTTTTCATAGATAATGTATGGATCTTCCCAGTTCGGAGCCAGTTTTCTGAACTTCTTTTCATTGGTATGTAAAAACACTTTATTTAAAACTTTATCTCATACTTTGAAGTTTTTTCTTCTAATTTTGGATGCATACCTACTTCTCATAAGGCCTTGGTAGTGAATGGTTCTTAAGTGAGCTTTTATTCTCTTTCCTCAATTAGATGTAACTGAGCCCTTATTCCATCCCCATTATTTTCTTCGGAATAATTTTGAACTCTAAAATAAGGAAGAGTAGCTTTTATAGGTGTAATTGCATCCATTCCGTAAATTAAAGCAAATGAAGACTCTTGAGTAGCTGTATGGGGAGTAGTTCGGTCGGCCCACAGTACTTCTTGTAAATAATTTGGCCATTTCTCCGCTGCTCCTCCTAAGTTCTTTTTCAAACCTATTAAAATCGTTCGGTTTGCTACCTCAACTTGTCCATTGGCCTGAGGATGAAAAGGAGAAGAGAAACAATAATGAATTCCTATTGATGTACAAACACTTCCATGTTTTTGTTGTCGAATTGTGCACCATTTTCTGTAGTGATATGTATGGGAATGCCAAACCTGCAGCATATGTTAGAAAGAATAAACTTTATCACTGCTTTAGATGTTGTCCCAGATAATGGTGCAACTTCCACCCACTTGGAAAAGTAATCTATTGTCAAAATGATAGTGTGACGACCCCCATAAGCCATTGGAAGTGGCTCGACTATATCAAGTCCCCATCTGCCAAATGGTACTTCTTTGGATGCAGACTTAATAGAATTGGTGGTATATGGATTGAATTTTCATACATTTGACAACGGTCACATCTTCTCACCAAGTCTCTAGAATCTGCCATGATAGAAGGCCAATAGTACCCTACTAACAAGACTCTTTTAGTTAAATCCTTGTAGCCACGATGTACCGATTCTTTCTCGTCGTGTAGTTTTGATAGGAAACTTTCAAATTTGATAGATCTGAGGCAACACAAAAGGGCCTGGTAAACTATTATTGTATAAAGAACCCCCTTAGAACCACAAATCCATGAGCTTTATATTTTAGCTTTTGGAAAAAAAGCTTTATCTTGAGGTAGAACTCCATTAGTGATAAACTCTTATATCACCCTTTCTTTCAGAATTTGTGACTATGGAAAGACACTCTTGTACACAGATCCAATGATATGCTTCAGAGTATGCTATGGTGGCTAGGGAATCAAGCATTAAATTTTCCGATCTTGGGACATGCTTGTACTCAACATGTTTAATAATTGGTTGAGATTTTTTTAATACCTTTAAGTACTTTACCAAATTATCTTTCATGGTTTCAGACTTGCCTTGTACTTGATGAATGACCAATTGTGAATCACTCAATAATCTGATTCTTTTGGCGCCACATATCTGAGCCAACCTCAATCCTGCTATTGCAGTTTCATATTCTGACTTATTATTAGATATACTGAAACCAACACTTATTGCTCGGTACATTGAATCCACAAAGGGGGAATTAGGAAGATACCAACATCACATCCCATTATACTAGATCCACCATCAGTTTAGATGCCCCATTCTTTCTCAGGCTTACTGGTTTGAGCTTTTTTATGAGGCCTTTTAGAGCGAAATTTAACTAGAAAATCAGCCACAAGTCGTGCTTTGATTGCATTTCTGGGTGCAAAGTCAATATCATAATCTCCATGCTCAACTGACCATTTGGTCATTCGTCCCGATATATCTGTTTTCTGTAATACATTCTTCAAGGAAAAACTAGTTCGAACCATAATAGAGGGTGCTTGAAAATACGACCTCATTTTTCTGGTAGCTATGACTATTGCTAATGCTAGTTTTCTAATTTTAAGTATATTTTCTCAGCTTCCAACAAGCTATTTCTTATATAATAAATAGGACGAGGATAGTTATCCACTTCTCGTACCAATACTGTACTCACAACATACTCTGATACTACTAGATACATATAAAGTCTTTCTTCATCTACAAGCTTAAATAATATCTTAGGTGGAGATAAATGTCGTTTGATTTCAAGGAATGGTTGATCACAATTTAGGGACCAGTTGAAGTCTTTAACATTTTTTAAGACTTGGAAAAACTGAGCACACTTGTCTGACGATCTTGAAATGAACCTGTTAAATGCTGCTAATCTTCCAGTCAATCTGGTGTGAATGATTTATAATCAGGGTATTTTAGGTAGTTTATCAGGTGACTATTAAATTTTTCAATAAAAGGTAGAGAGATAAGAGAGGTGTGTGCTAGTATTTAATATTTCTAGAAATAGTCCCACCCCTTTAATGTGGTTGGTTGGGGTATTTATACTTTTATTTAGGCCCATGAACCATTCGGGTCAGATCTTGGATTCGGGTCAACCTCAAAGACTTCAAAGCCCAAGACTAGAAATGGTTTAGTATATAGCTGAGTCACAATCCACTTGAGTTTACTATTCATTCATCGAACTTTGTTGATATGTCCGAAATGCCCCTTCGGATAGTTGTAATGACAATTCCAATTATATCCGAGCTTATCAAATTTCAGAACTTCTTTAGTAGTTTGAGGTGGATTCATGGCCAATAAAGCATTCAATTATTCTGGGTCAGCTTGAATCCCTTTCTCACTTATGATATAACCCAAAACTTTACCTGATCGGACACCAAAGGTACCTTTTTCAGGATTTAATTTCAAGTTGATGGCTTCCAAGTTAAAAAACGTTTCTTGAAGGTCGGAGATGTGATCCCTCCTCTTTAGGGCTTTAAACCATCATATCATCAATATGGACTTCCATATTTCTTCTAATTTTGTGGGAAAATTCCTAATTAGCCAATCACTGATAAATGGCTCAAGCATTCTCCAACCCAAAGGCATTACCTTATAGCAAAGAAACCCCATGTCAGTAATGAAAATAGTGTGATCTTGATTGTTCAAATCCATTTGTATTTGGTTATACCCAGAAAAAGCATCCATGAAAGACAATAACTTATTTTCTAATGTGAAGTCTACCAACTGATCTATCCGAGGCACGAGAAATGGATCTTTGGGGGAAGCTCTGTTAAGGTCTATAAAGACGATACACATACGCTATTTCCCATTTTTCTTTTTGACAAGAATCAGATAAACGGTCCAAATAGGGTACTAGGATTCTTTAATATGATCCACCTCATGAACTATAGCTTCTGACTTTTCTTTAGAAAAAACCATTCTTCTTTACACCACTGGACCCGCATCAGATTTAACAGATAGTTTATGGCTGATAACACTTGCTGGTACTCTCGTTACATCCTCATTGCACTAAGAAAATACATGTAAATTGTTAGATAAAAAGAATAATAATTTCTCATTCAATTCCTAAGGTAATTTGGATCCGACCTTAACGTTTTTCCTTCTGCCAATTGATGAATTTCAAATTCTTCAATTAGGATCACAATAATAAGAGCCTCCCTTGGATCATATATCTCATTTTATTCCGCAGAAGACTCTATTAATTACTATTATTTTCTCATATTCACCACTTCCAACGAGTTTGGAGCGAGTGCAGTGACATAACACCCATTTGACACCTTTTGACTACTTTGGACGACGAATACTTGACATCCCACAACATATTTCAAACATTGGTGAACAAGGGATGCTACTGCTGCATCATAGACAGTCAAGATCTACCAAATATCGTTTGTAGGACGTCAGATAATCAACTACTACGAATAAAATCCTCATAATATTCTTGAATGGACCTTTTCCCAGTAAGGCCTCACATTCAAACTCCTCAATTACATCAGTAGAGATGCCAGTAATATTAAATAACCGAAGGATTTTTAATTTGTTTATAGGTTGATAAAAATAAAATATTTGTCGAACTTCTTGTACCAATCATGATTCTTCCTAATTTGTTTCCTCCAATTGATGCTTCTTCACCAGAGCATCTTCATGAAGGCCTGCAATTTCCCTTAGATCATCCTCATCAAAGACAATGGAAGGAGTAGGATTCTTATAAAGATGTGAGGACATTTTCTCTTCTAACTGAGTGGTTAGACTATTCACATGTCTTTTTCTGGACAACTTATGGGTTTAGTTACAGTATCTCCCCCAAAAATGGTTAAAGATTCAGAGTAGATGCACATATCGAATAATTTGCTATTTTTTCTGTTATTACCCCAACTTGATTCCCATATGGATCAGGGTTTAAATACTCAAAGTCTACATCAAAGCATTCTACAATTACCATGACATTCTCTGGTTTAGATGTTTTTATACTTTACCTTTGAACATTTGGTGATGTAACTTAGGATGTACTCGCACTAGGTTGAGAAAACATATCAATTTGTTTGTTGCTTCCTCATTTCTTAACAAAAGTAGACAATTTCTCTTTCAATCAAGGTTTGCACTTCCTGTTTCAGGGCAATGCAATCTTGGATATCATGGCCCACATCATTGTGGTATCTAAAAAATGAGTGTTCTGATTTTCTCTAAGGGATTGAATTGGCGTTGGCCTTCGGAAATGCACAACATTTTTGGTTCTATCATAAATTGTTGATATATTTTCACCTAACTCAGCAAACCATTCACGCTGGACCCGCTGATTCCTCTTTGATCTAGTTTGTTGGCCCTGAATCGATTGAATTTATGTAGGCCGATACGAACCTTGTCAGAATTACTTAGGGAGGTAATTGAATGTAGCCTGAGGATGAGTTGTGGCTTGTGGGATATAAATTATGGAAGCATATCTATTATGGCGTGGTACTCTAGAGTTTTTGGTTTCCTCAGCTGCGCTTTTCTTTCTGACCTGATTCAATAATACACCGCAGGTCATTGTTTTCTTTCGAGTAACTGAATCAGCCAAACCACTCTGCATTATGCCCTGCTTGAAAAAAAATAGTTACTTGGTCAAAACAATCAGCCAACCCATTCTTGGTGTTCATAAAACGATTGTTGTAATTATTTAACGAATCGTTTGGTTCTTGTGCGTAATTAATGATGGTATCATCGTTCACTTTTGAGCGCTTTACTCCCCATAAACTGCTTTCGGAAGGCCATCCAAAACATATCAAAGTTTTTTTTATAGATCCTTGTGGCAATCTGTTGTACCATTTTAATGCACTTCTTTTAAAATTTCGCAAGAAGGCCCGACATAATAATTTATCATCATCGTCATTAAAATTCATCATGAAAAATTTAAACTGTTTGAGGTGATTATCCGGATCTTAGCTTCTATCGTATTTCTCAATTTTAGAGCTATCAAACTGCTTAAGTAGATGCCCATAAAGAATCTTTGAAGACAAAGGTGACTGTCTCCAATTGTGACCTTGACTAAACATATGATCCTCATAAGGAGTGGGAAATATACCTTCTTCAAACTAGATAGCGGGCTGGTCTACTGACTCTTTTACCTTACCCTGATACTTTTTATTTTTTCCCTTGCCCTTTTTATCCATTTTCTTAGCATGTTTTTTAGTTAATCTTTATTTCTTCTTCTGACGGCCATGGTCATTACTTAATAAGGAAAAAAATATATCTGAATCTGATTATGTGGTGGAGTTTCCAACAGAATCTAATGTATTCAATAATTGATTTGCCCGATGTTCATTTTTTGTTTCTTTACGAGCCTTTAGGGAATGATCACTTTCATCTGGTTTATGGTTGTTATCAGGCTTATCAGAACTGGGACACCCAACATAATACTTCTCATTTACATATTTCTCAACCTGTTTTGGGGCTTTAAAAGCTTCAATCTCAGCTCTCACCTGTTCACGCTCCTCTTCCATGATATGCCATTCTTCTATGTTATAATTTATATGCAATGTATTAACCTGCTCGTTGTTATCTTGTCCCCGCATTCTCAAGAGAAGGATCAATTTGCATGTCGAGATCCACGACTTAAAGAAATTCCAAGTATGTTTCACAAGACGGGTTCTAAATATTGTTGTTCATGCACCTCACACTCCCATTGTGGTTGCCAATTTGGTGATTGTAAAAAACTGATTAAAGGCTATTTCTGGAAAATATTTATGTAGTAAATTTAACACAGAGTATAGAGAGAGAAGAGAGGTGTTATATATAATATGTTGAGAGATAGAATTCAACCAACCTATTAAATGTTGTTTTTATCCTCTTTATAAGGTTTTGACGATTCACGAGCTATCCGGGCCGAGTCATTTATTTGGGTCAATTAGGTGGGCTTGGAGGCCCAAGATAAAAAGTAGTAAAAACTTAGCTTACTATACTAGACGCACAACTTACTTATTAGTTTTATTAAAAGTTTAAACAGTCCTTTAAAAATTGTCAGAACTGTTTGCTTCTTACTACTTCCAATATAATCCAACCTTATTAGGTCTAATTGCTTGAACTTTGACCACTTGTTGACCAGTCATTGACCGAGGTGGTGGATGGTTTGACACTCATGGGTAGAACTGAGGCGTTTGTGGCTGGTAAGTCCTTGCCGACTGTGGTTGAGGAATTTGTGTGAGTGCCTGTTGTTGAAAAGCCAGCTCCAATGCAAACTTTGCTGTTGTTGAAAAGCCAACTCCAATGCTTGAGTTTCCTCTACTAAATCCAATTTTCAACCTGGGCTAACATCGCTCCAAATGTGAAAGGAATTCTTCCTTTAATGGGTTCGCGAACTGACTCCTCACTCGATATCTGAGGCTCTAGCTTCCCGAAAGGATTTGAAGATGGGAGGCGCATGATCTCCTCTGCCAATATCTACCACTCGGTCTCTATCTACTGAGATGTGGGGTTATTTTCTCAGTATTGTTCATCTTTTTTATCGAATCTGTAGATCGATGAGAAGCTCAACTCAATCTCTCACTTTTTAAAATTCTTTTTTTCTCGCGTCGGTATTCTGTTCAGGAAAGAAGATTCATCAGAATCATAAACAAAGGAATCAACGGACTCCATTGAATCATACCACTGCCTGGATTTCTTTCTTTTCTTGGGGAGTAACAACTCCGGCGCCTTTTATGGACGCGATCTCGAGCCTGATGCCCGTCTTCCACTTCGATATCTTCCGGAGATTGTTCTCTTCAGATTACGCTGCCATTTTTTCGGCATTTAGCTTCACAATATTTTTCAACAATTGCTTTCTTGTCATTATCAGAGTATATCATTCTAACGGCTCATCGACGTATTTGTCGCCATAGTGTTGTTCTTCGATTTGTTGTTTTTCGAATTGATTGTCCTCAGAGAATGACCCGACCCCAACACCCTTTATTCGACTGCGAGCTTTTCATGGAAGTCCGTGTTCATCTCTTTTGATAAATTTGTAACTTAGAGTATTTATTTTTGGAGAAAACAACTCTCGATATCAATTTACACCCATTGTGGTCGCCAATGATCGCTCCAAAGATATCCCGACACAATTCCACTCCCAAATAATGTTAGAACTGTATCTAGAAAGAGACATACGGGAAATAGAGAGAGAAAATCCCAAAAAATAGTTGTAATATATTAATTATTCATTTCTTGAGAAATAAATCCACTTGGGTGACCTATTTTAATATACTGCACTCTTTAATTACACTAAACATGTCCATACATTTATTATTATAAGATAAGCCCTCAACATTGTTTACTCTTGCATCTTATATTACAAACTTATATATCAAGGTAAAAAATGCTTCTAATTTGTCCCACCGTTTGGGTTAAGATAATTTACAAAATTATCAAACATAACTAAAACAATGTATAATTATAAAACCAACAACTAAATAACTCAACACAAATAAAAAATATAAAAAACAGAAAAAAAAATCACATATAAACCGTTGATAAATACGGAAGGAAAAAAAGAAAGAAAAGACATTTACAAGAAAAATATTGATAAAATAACCACTAATAAGATCAGCGCGATTCATAGGTTTCGATTTTCTTTAATATCCATCTTATTTGTTTTGATATAATTGTTTAGAAAAGTAAAATTACTCAATTAGAAAAAAATACAAACAGAAATGGATTTATCGCAAATAGTCCGACTGTCCGAGGCAGAAAAATAAACTAAAAGTGGAGCGGTGCAATGCGATTCCGTAATATCTACCTCGACCGCTTCAATGGAAGAAGACCGTAGACCCCTTTCTCTCTCTCTCTCTAGAATAGATAAACCCCAGATCAAGAAAGCCAAAAGCATCTCGTCTTTTCTTTAATGGATAAGAGAGCAAAACGTAATATATATGAGTTGGTTTTATGTTTGGTGAACTAAGAAACCTCATTCAAGTCAATGTATGGTGTGAATAAAAAAAAAAAAAAAAAAAAAAAAAAAAAAAAAAAAAAAAAAAAAAAAAAAAAAAAAAAAAGAGTGCTAGGTTACGGTATGTAATTTAACCTTCTTTTTTTTTTATTTTTTTAAATTTAGTTTCTGATCTTTGTACTGTTACGCGAATGATCTAGCTATTAGTTGCAGAGTCTTTTAGTATATGTTTTGAGGAATTTGTTGAAAAATTATCTTTTGGGTATCTTCAGAAGTAGCTAGGACTAGTAGAATTTCTACTAGATTTGTCGCTTTTATAACCTCTTTATGTAATCTGTACGTGTAGCTTAAGATTTTGAACATTTGGCAACAATTCTGCTGAATTCTATCCGTCCACCATGGTGGATATAAACTGCCTCTAAAATCAATTAGTTATGTTCCATTTAGGGTTTTAAACTAGCTTCAAGTAGCAGATAGGATAAGAAATGGCAAAAACAAGCAAAACCCGGAATATGTTTGACGGTCTGGTTAGCGAAGGATCATTATGGCTACTCGGCAGACGGGCTTCCATCGACGAGGAATTTGAGGAAATGGGGAGATCCCCATCAGCCAAGACAAATTGGATTCCGGAGCTTTCTCCTCTTGCCAATCTTGTTGTTCGTAGGTGCTCAAAGTAAGTGCAGCTGCTTTGCCTTGCTTTGCTTGTGATTACTTAATGCTAGATTATAAGATTGACTGTTTCTGGTTCCTCCTGTCTGATGGCTTAATAAGGCTAACCAATATCAAGTGGTGCAGAATCCTTTCGATTCCTTCATCTGAGCTTCAGCAAATCTTTAAAGCAGAAGCTTCTGAATCCATAAAGCATCCATCACGTTATGCAAGGAATTTTTTGGAATATTGCTCTTTTAGGACGCTTGCTTTATGCACGAAAGTAACTGGGCATCTGTCTGATGGAAAGTTTCGACGTCTAATATATGACATGATGCTATCTTGGGAGATTCCCGCGGCTGCAATCCAACCTGGACCTGATGTAGGTTTCTTTTCTTTTACCCTCTGTTGATATATATGTTTTTCTACTAATTGGGAGACAGAGAATTAACTAAGTAGGAAGTATCCCGTGTTCGATCCAAAGGATAACATGATTAATAAGGCCTTATTTATTACCAGTTGATTTTAGGATACTATTTGAATTCTCCCCTCCCCCCAACCATCAAACCTGAATGTGGCAACCTACATTATTTATACTTGTTGAGCAGCTTTCCTTCCGGACTCCAATGTCTGCATTATTATCTCATTTTAAATCTTCAAACTTTGTTAATTTCTCCAAAATGTTGTGTCTGTGGTGCTAATATGGAGGCTACACTTGTCTTACATGGCTCTTGTCTCTCTTGCAGGTTGACGAGGATGCATCGGTTGGGGTAGAGGCCTTCGCTCGAATAGCTCCAGCAGTTCCGCTTATCGCTAATCCAATCATTTGTGAATATCTCTTTGAGGTTTTAACATCGGCAACTGGTGGCCGGCTTCGGTTCTCCTCGTTTGACAAATACCTAAGTGGATTAGAAAGGTACACCACGCTCCTATATCTGGTGTCTTTGTGAAAGGAATCCTTGATCCGCTGATTATATTTTAAATGATTATTTGGTTCTCCATTTTATTCTCTGTTTTACAGCTCGTTTATTTTTGTAAATTCTTTGTTGAAGCTTTATTATTATTGTAAGCTTAAGTACTTAACATAAGAAAGAGCTACGGACCCATATTAAATTGATCTTATCCAAATGGAATATAAAGATGGTCTAGATGCATGCTTAATGCAAGGAAAATAATTCTAATGATTCCAGAATGCACTAAATCCATCAAACAGATAGACTAAATGGAATAGGCAGATGTAAATCTACAGATGTACTTTCAGTTGAGCTCATCTTCCACCCTAATTTAATGTTAAGAATACTGGCAGAATTTCTCTTTACATCCATCCCTGGTCCACCCAAGTTTGTTGGCAATATCACTTGCAGATTTGTGAACAATATCCACTTTTTGTCGTGTATATGATATATGAAATTATAAATTTTGCCAGCCAGGTGATTAGAAAGTCGTTAGCATTAGGGAAGAAGACAACTCTCGGTGCTAGGTAAATAATGGCAGTAATCGTTAACCATTGTAATTTATATATCTTTAGAGCTACAAAAAGAGTGAAGAGCCAATCAGAATCGCTTCTTCTTTCTGGCACTCGATTATTAAAAGGTGAGAGGATCCTGGAGGTTGATGGTACAGTCACCACACAACCAGTTCTAGAACACATGGGTATATCTACATGGCCAGGTATACACAAGAAATAAAGCTCTCTTTTATGTTTAATGATATTCTTTCTGTATAAATTAACATAGATCACTGCACATTTGCATTCTTTCGTGAGTTTTCATTTATTACCAATGCTTGTTGTCTTGATGTGACTTGTTTGGTGTTTATCTTTGTATTTTTGCAGGTCGGTTAATTCTGACTGATCATGCGCTATACTTCGAAGCCCTCCGTGTGGTATCATATGACAAGGAAAAGAGATATGATTTATCAGAAGATCTAAAACAAGTTATCAAGCCTGAACTAACTGGTCCTTGGGGTACTCGGCTTTTTGACAAGGCTGTATACTACAAATCAATTTCCTTGTAAGGCATGGTGATACATTGATATATTTATCTCCCTTTTCCTTTTGGAAGGCATAAAATTGCTCTTCACTCTAGATTATGCATCTTCTGCTTTTTGTCAAAGTGAGCCTATAAACATTTTTAACTAGATTATTATCATGTTCTCTTCTAGGTCGGAACCAGTGATTATTGAGTTTCCTGAACTCAAAGGACATACTCGCCGTGATTATTGGCTAGCTGTTATCCAAGAAATTTTATATGTTCATAGATTTATACGGAAGTTTCGTATCACAGGAGTTGAAAAGGAAGAAGCTCTTGCAAAAGCTGTGCTAGGAATTCTACGCCTACAAGCTGTTCAAGACCTTAGTTCTTTGAATTCAGTTCGTTATGAATCTCTTCTGATGTTCAATCTGTGTGATCAACTTCCAGGTGGAGATTTAATACTTGAGACTCTTGCGACCATGTCCCATGCAAGGGTAGTGGACCGAAGTAGGGATGTGAATACCAGAGCTTATATGCACTCAATATCTGCCCTGGATATGGTTCTGAACTTGGGCCTTGTTTTTCACATAAGTGTGAATAAACCGAATGAGGATGAACATGTTTTGGGTGAGATAGTGGTTGGTGAAATGAGTTCACTGGAAATGGCAATTAAGGAATCCAGAAACAATTACCTAAAAGTTGTGCTAGCCCAAGAGACAGTTGACGGAGTCAAAGTTGATGGCATTGACACCAATTTGGCAGTGATGAAGGTAGCTGTGTGGCCTGTACCTCAATTTTATGGTTTTGCTTCGAGGGACTATTCTATTCTGTTGATTTACTTGTATATCTTAAATTATCTCATTTGCTTACAGGAGTTACTTTTTCCTGTTATGGAAATTGGCAAATGGTTGTCTTTATTAGCCCGTTGGCATGATCCTGTAAAGTCTCTCGTGTTTTGTTTGGTATCCACGTACATCATATATAGGTAAGCCGTAAGCTACAACTTTTACATCTTCAGCTCTTCCTGTATTGGTTGATCATTCTTAAAATCTAGCTCTAACTCTATTTTTATTTGTTGAGTTTTGCATTACTTCTTTCTGAAAACTAGTTTCTCTAGAGTTGTAACTTGTTATTCTAGCTTCTATGGAGTCGTATTTGTCTTGGAATTGTCGAGGCTGATTTACTGGAAAATCGATCGGGTTGCTATGTTTTGGGTCCCTGTCAAAATCCTTTTAAATCAGATGGCTAAAAATAACAAAAGTTGTCAGAAATTGATGTCTTGTATATGCGCAATTAAGGACTGTCCTCTTTTAAATTTCACTTTTGAGAGTTTTTTATGCGATGCCATGAGTGAAAATACGCAGTGCTCTAGTTTGCCCAAAGAGATAATATTCAATGGAGCAGTCTTTGATATATGTTGGTTATTTGGTACCAGCTTTACCCTGCAATTAGTCTTTGATATATTTTGGTTATTTGGTATCATCTTTACCTCGCAATCACAATTGTTCTGTATTTTTAGGGGTTGGCTTGGCTACACGTTTGCACTCATGACTACCTTTTTTGCGGTCTTCATGTTGGTTACAAGAGTTTGTAGCCAAGAACCCATGAAGGAGCTTAATGTGATAGCGCCTCCACCAATGAGCACAATGGAGCAGCTTTTGGCCGTTCAAAATGCAATTTCCGAATTAGAAGAGCTTGTCCAGGATATAAACATCGCCCTTCTGAAGCTACGTGGCTTATTATTGTCCCTTTCTCCTCAGGTTCTCCCTTTTCTATTCTGTTAAGTACAAGTAGGGCAGGACTATAATCCTCACAATTTTGACTAAGTTTTGTCACTTTAAAATTTTATTTTAACTAAAAAAATGTAATTTAATTAAAAATAATATTTTCACATGCTTATAAGTTGCTAGTTGCATTTTCAAAAATGTAGAATTTGTTATAATAAAAACATGATTTTATTTGACGAATATTTGCTGGATGATTTCTAAACCGTGAACATTACGTGTTTATTGTGTCACAGGCAAGTGAGAAATTTGCAATTGGTCTTGTAGTTTGTGCCTTGATCCTTGCCACCATGCCATGTAAATATGTACTTCTGTTTGTATTTCTGGAAGCATTTACTAGGTATTCACCTCTTAGGGAAGCTAACACTGAAAAATGCATGCGGAGGTTGAGAGAATGGTGGTTCAGCATTCCGGCAGCTCCCATCATCATCGAGGAAGATAAAAAGAGAAAGTAATTTGTGCTATATTTGTACATGTATATATTAGAAGAACTGAACCTTCTCTGGCCTAAGAAGGATTGAAGTGGTGTGCTTTTCTGCTGCTTTCTATCTTTATGAAGAAGAGAGCCTTTTGTATAATGTATAAACGATCATTCTTTTGGGGTACGAGAGTTGTTTAGTATTTATTGACGGTTTCACTTTTTAGTTTATTAGTCGCTGCTTTAACTACGTTGTTGTTTGGTCGTATTTCACTTGACTGACTTTAGGAACATGAAACGAGCTTAATAACAATAAAACTAAATCCGAACTAAGAGTTTGATCATACTAGACTGACTTACAAGCACAGAGCTAGCTTTATCAGGCAAAAGATAAAATTAAAGAATAATTGAGTCGGATCATGCCAAACTGACTTAAGAATATAAAACAAGCTTTATCAGTCCGTAGATCTAAAAACGATAGAGTTGCATCATACTAGATACTATGATCTATTCCTCTATAAGTTCTTGGCAGAAGAAACAACATAATCCACCCTAGAATTTCGTGCAGAGGCCTTTAGCTTGCTTTTCGCACCCAAAGCGTGAAACTTCACCAACAGTTTAGCACATTTAATTGGCTCTTCCTCTCCTTCGAGTAACCACTAGAGTGGTCTAGGGTTCCATTCCAAAAGCCAAAGCGTGAACCTCATGGCATAAACAGCCTATGCAGCAACCATTAATGAATGATATTTGATCACAATGGGATATCCCATCGACCCAAGTGTGGCAAGACAAAAACACCATATTATCAATCTTCTGAAAGGCTTAAAACACAAACTTTTAGAGTCCTACCACGCTTATCCATCTTCTTGTCGTTAGAAATTGATGCAAATAGATGCTTTGGCGTAACAACAAGAAAGACGTACGGTGTTGTTAATGATCATTTCATTATTTCCATAACAGACTTCTCTATTGCTACAACCTCTTCTCTCACATATGTATTGGCTGTAATTGTTAGTGTCAGGATTCGAATAAAATGTATATGAGCTATTTAATATTAGTCTGTATGTGGTTTACTTTCGGCCACACTATATATATACACTGTAATTGTGATATACGTAAATAGGTTATTTGGTTTACGTGTTGAAATGTGAAGATATGAGAGACATTCACTCAACTTTTCAAATGTTTCTTTTGTGCTTTCTAGATGATATTTCGTACTCAACATCTTCAGATCCTACCGTCATTTGGTCCATACATGTAACACATTCAAAATTATCTTAATATGGTATTAGGGCAAAATTCGAAGCAATGTAGGACTAGCAAAATGTGTTGAATATCAAGCGATGTTTATTCCGCTGTGATTAGGCGACGTTCTTTCTGCCCATCAACACATCCAGCGATGTTGATTCCGCTGTGATTTGACGACGTTCATTTCGCTGTGATTTGATGACGTTTATTCTGCTCATTAATGAGATCAAGTTTAAGAGGAGATGTTGAAGTAAAACTTCACCCCATACGTCCGCAATCCCACATTGCTTAGATTCTAGCAAGAGGCTTTTTAAGAGGGTACTAAAAGCAAACCCGTGCAGACCAAGTTTGGAGCTTGCGAAAATCCAGCTGTTGTGAGTGAATCTGCTAACAAATTGTTATTGTTAGACCTGTTATCGGGTCAGTCCGGGTTTGGACGGGACCGAGACCGACTCGTTAAGCTACCGGATGGGTCGAGCCGGACCCCTAAGCGAAGGGAGCCAAATATGATGGACCGGGACCGGCTCGTTAAGAGTCGAGTCGGTCCGGTCCGGTCCGACTCTTAATGGGCGGGTTTGTTAGTTTATCATAATTTTTTTAGGGTTTTAGTAAAAAATATACATAGATTAGGAAAACAAATTATATATCTCCCTTACCGGGCTGGTTACCAGGCGGACCGGTCCAGACCGGTAAAAGAATCGGTCCAAAATTTTGGCTCCTAAACCCGCTCCCTAAGGTATCCGGACCGGTCTCAGGCGGCCTTACCGGTCCGGTCCCGGACGGGTTAACGAGTTGGGAGGCCCCCTAACAGCTCTAGTTATTGTGACTTAGAGAAAACCCAAGTTTGGAGCTTGCGAAAATCCAACTGTTGTGAGTGAATCTGCAGTAATAGAATATACGATTAATAATTTCAGAGTTGGAATTGCATAAGAGACAATTGAGGGGGTACTAAAATCCTAACTCAAAAGCTTATCCCGTGTTGAAAACGTTTCCTATATAGCAAGCCAAAAGATGAAAAAATTACCTGGAATATTCAATTTTTGTCATACTAACCCCATCCACCCAACATGAGGGATGAGTGTAAGAATGACATTGTATGTAACCTTAATACTAAACTTGTTTATTCATCTCTTAACAATCTAGCAGTGGACATTTTTGTTGAGGATACTAAGGGAGGGAGGGAGATGATGATATTACTGATTTCCTAGAGATTGTTGCGATCTATGGCTCTCACAATTCTTAAGTTGGCAGGCCAACTCCAAAACCTATTAAGAATGATGTTAGAGACTTTGAGGTTCATGTCCAATCTTGAATAATTGATGATATCAAGTCCGCAATGGGTTACAAGTGAGGTAGAGATAACCTAAGGGTCGAACAAAAAATAAGTGTTGTCTCCTTTACCGATTGACATCCTGTATAAAATTCTAGCCAAAGTCTTAAGATATTAGGCTTTACTCCAAGTTTAAGAAGGTGAGGAGCTAACCCTACGAGAGAGAGGAGCTTGGATCAGAATCCCAAAAGCTGTTGTTATTAATTATCTCGGATTTAATCTACCTCAAATAGATAGTTTTTATTATTACTTATTAAAGACCACAAAAAATTGACGATGACCGTCTTATTTCGTATTTTTAGATCCAGAATTCCAAGGCCGTCCTCCATCGTGGGCAACGTGACAATAGATCAAGACACTTTAACCTCCGATATTTTCATATCGTGGTCTGACGAAAGAAAGCGACCAAGGTATTGAGAAAGCTCTTTGAGAACCCTCGAAAGAAGAATGAATATGGAAGACGAGTAAACCTGGACAGTAAAAATGACAGATTTGATGAGCTGAAGCCGACCAACGTAAAAAAAATTCTTCTAAATCCAAAAACCAATACGCGAGGTAGGGTTAAAAGAGGCCCACAATCAGCCTATGAAAATACATCCGTAAAAAGGGAGACTCCCAAATATTTCACCGGAAGGGAGCCAATTTTATACTCTAAAATATTGATGAGATTATTTCTAAGAGGAGAATTGACCCCAAAAGAGAAAATTGTGATTGTTTTCTGGACCGACTTGGAAACCCAATAACGAAAATAAATTATTCAAACCATCATTTATAAAATGAACAGAGTTAAGATCACTATCTTAATTCCCTCCATCTTATAAAAAATAGTTTAACTGTTTTATTCTCGTTATCGGATCTCCAAGTCAGTCCGGAAAAGATTTACATCTTCTTGTCAAAAACTTTTAGGAGCAAGTAATTTATATAAATATATATAATTTTTTATATTTAAGTTTTTTAAAGATTAATAAATGATACAACACACTACTTATAATTATGTTAGATATTTAATTTTTAACTACAATACAGAAACAAGAAAAGTGTACAAGATATTTTGTAACTAGCTAGATAAATATAGATATTCAAATAAAAAATATTTAAATAAATATCTATTTTTAGATTAAAAAATTAATTGCTGAAAATTTTGATTTTATAATTAATAAATAAGTTTTGCTAACCAGTCTGAAACAACATGTGTGGTGAGATGCTTTAAAAATTAAGTAAATAAATAAAAGATTGTTATTAATAAATACAAAAAATCAAATAGTATTTAGATATTGTAATTATTTATAATTATAAAAAGAAATATAGACTATTAACTTATAATTACCAAATTAAGTTTTTATTGCTAATTTGTTTTCAAAGTTTGGTACATTTAAAAATAGTGTAATTTTAATTCAGTTTGAGTTTAACTAAATCTAAACCATCAACCGAAATAAAAATTCAATTATTATTATATTTAATTTTATATCATATGATAATAGTTTGGTTATTAAATAAAAATTTTATCTCTTAAAAACAAGTTAAAAAAATTATATATAGTTATTTGTATGTTCTTATACAAAATCATAAATATAAGTAAAATCATAAATATAAGTGAGAAAGCATTTATAAATTATGGACAATTTTTTGTTAATATTTTAAAAATTATATGAATTTAATAATTATAAATAATTATGATATGCTTTTAATAGTTATTGATGATTAGGATAAACGATCAAGTTTTTATTTAAATACTATCTATTTTTTATATTAATTGATAGTTTAAATAATGGTAGCTCACTTCTCTTTATAGTATTGAGGGAAAGATCGATCAACTATGTTCAGAATGAAATAAAGGTTTAATGGTTAAGTTCAAATCCACCGTACCTTTGCACTAGTGACGTATACTTTACCAAAAATATTACAGTGTCCGGAATCTCTTAATTATTATCAAATAAAAAAATTCAAAATAGTTATAACATATATGATTTATATTAAAATTTTAAATATTAAACTCTCGTTGTGATTAAACAAATAACTAAAATGTGATTAAAATAAAATGAAATAAAGCATAAATCTAAGTAAATTTTAATTGTAATCCGCGCTTACTCATCGCTGGAAAATGTCAAAATATACTTGTGTTACTAATCATTTAAATATAGTTGTTGATGAGTCCAGATTTTGTCACCACTCTTTGTGAGAACCGGACATGGGCAATTCGGACATCATTCATCTAACCGAACAGGTTCGATTCGGACAACCTCCACTTTCTAAACTGTCCGAACAGAACTAAAGTATTAAAAACATAATCACTTCATGATTAAACTAATTACTTGTTTACTTAAAAACGAGTGGGTCTTTAAACTCGACCCGAATCCATAAAACACAACCCGAAAGCCCATATGACCCAAAAGATAAGGGTATAAATACCAAACCACCAACATTTAATGAGGGTAATGAAAATTAAATACAACTAGGCAGCTCAATTCTCCCTCTATATTCTGCCCAAACATTAAATACTCTCAAAATTCCACAAAACTCTAGACAAAATTACCCTCAAACGAAAATAAACCACATCAAATTGGCGACCACAGTAGGAGCACGACGGTGCCTCAATCTACCATTCAAAAGCATCAGAAAAACCAGTCTGAATGAATCCGGATGCACCGGAAGTACCACCAGCTTTGCTTGAAGTGGTGGGAGAAAATGATGAATACACCATCGACGAGCGTGATAGATTAAAAATTGAAATAGAAGCTCTAAGGGCTGAGAAGGCAAAGATGGGTGTAAAAGAGAAATCAAATGCGTCAGTTGCTCACCATACTGACAACCCCAGAGAGCAAGAGCCTTCGAAGACCCATGTGAGTACAAAGAAGACTCATACTAGCTCCAAAAAGTCTCACCTGTCCAAGCCGGTGGAGAGCTCTGATTCAGACTCAGAATCTTCTAGTAGCTCCTCGAGCAAAGATGGAATTGAAAAATCCCTGTCATCCAGCAGTGATGAGGGCCGATCTAAAAAGAAACAAAAATTGGTTAAGAAGTATTCAAGAAAAAAGGATAGGCATGGAAAGTTAAAGAGGCATATAGGCAAATGATCGTCTCATAACCGGAGACACATAGACCGGATGCTGGTGGATCCTTTTGCCTTTCATGATGAGCCATGTATCTTTGCAACTCCTAATGAGGATACCGTTTTCAGTCGTGGTCGGAATTGGAGACAATCTCCACTGTCCTCCAAGATCCTGTCCGGGAACCTTCCTAAGAGGTTTGATAGTACAAAAATGGAAAAATACGATGGCAGTAAAGACCCAGACAACCACTTGGAACAATTTAAAATTTTCATGATAAATTTTGATGATGACGACAAGCTGCTTTGTAGGGCATTCTCCCAGTCCTTTACGGGGAGTGCTCTGAAGTGGTACAATAGTCTACCACAAGGCTGCATCAGAGATTTCGATACTTTTTGGGTGGCCTTCCGGAGACAGTTTGTTGGTAGTAAGGAGGTGGAGGGCAATGGAGACACAATCATCCATTGTGCCCAGGAACCGAACGAATCTCTAAAAGAATACATAAGTCGCTTTGTAAACACCAAAAATGGGTTGGCTCATTGCTTTGAACAAGTAGCAATAACTTCTCTAAGCCAGGGCTTAAACCCTGGAAATTTGGCTGATTCAATGACCAGAAAAAAGACCATTACATGGGGGGGGGGTTTACTGAATCAGGTTGGAAAACAAATTAACATGGATGAAATAAAGAAAACTAGGGTGCACAAGCAGGCGAGGTCTGCTCCGGCTGCACCAAACCCAAACCAAAATCAGTCCGGAAACAAGGCAAGGGAGGCCGGGCAGGGTCATAACAGAGCCAAAGCTCAGTCTTAGCCAGCTGCGCCTGCCCAGAGTCAACAATCTAGAAATAAGCGAGGGCTTTAGGTTCAACCAGAGTGGTTTGCTGAACTAAAAGAAAACGTAGCCACCATTTATGACAAAACGAAGGAAGAAGTGCACTATAGAAGACCGACTGCGTTACGATCTCCTAGGGAGAGCCGTAACAATTGTTTCTGTCAGTATCATAATGATACTGGCCATACCACCGAAGATTGTATTGCTCTAAAGCAAGAAGTCCAGAATTTGATTGAGAGGAAAGTTGGGAGCATATGTTAAAAGAAGAGGTGGAAATAGGCCTGATAACGCTCATCAGGCTGGTCCAAACAATGCAGGCACATCAGCCCCGGAGGGGGCTATGGTGATAATCGAAAGATTTGATATAGAGTCAGGGTACTTGGACCCTGACCCAACTCGGAATAGAATGGGTGCCATTGAGGAGCGTTGCAAGACGGTGTCCGGGCTTATTAACTTTTTTGAATCACTCACAATTTTCGGAGGGGACACCATGACAGCACCCACTGCTTCTTCGAGAAAAAGGCATGTTCATACCTCAGCTACCCAACTGGAGGGATGCATGACTTCCTATCAATCACAGATTCCATTTCCCTTCATTGTTTTCGATGAAGATGACCTGAAGGATATAGCTGGTCCTCATGAAGATGCTGTTGTCATAGGAGCATCCATCGGGGGCAACGACATAAGACGAATTTTGGTGGACACTGGGAGTTTAGCCAATATCCTCTTTTTAACTTCCTATAAAATGATGAAATGTCCAGTAGTAATTCAGCGTTCGAACATGTCAATTGTGGGTTTCACTGGAAGCTCAGCAGATGTGATCGGGGAGTTCGAGGAGGAAGTTTTGTTGGGCAAATGCCCTTTCAAGAAAATGGTTAGAATACTGTTCGTTGTGGTGGATTGTCCCACTTGTTATAATGCTATTATGGGGAGGTCTTGGCTCTCTAGGATGCATGTGGTGGCCTCAACAGTCCATCAATGTCTAAAATATGATGTGCAAGGGCAAGTGGGAGTTGTTCGGAGCAGCCAAAAGGTAGCCAGAGAGTGTTATGCAACAGTACTGCCCCCCCGGACGTTGGGGGTAGTTCGGATTAACGAAGAATAGCAGTTTGATGGGCTTTCTGGGGGTGAGGGTGAAATTGATGACCCTAGAGAGACCCCTGGAGTTTTAATACCGATTGAAGAAGTTGAAACACATTCTTTGGAAGAAGGAAAAAATGTTAAGATAGGATCCAAAATGACGTCGGAATTAAAGGGTAAAATGTTGAAGTTCCTAAAAGACCATCAGCATGTTTTTGCTTGGTGCAATACTGATGTTACCGGGGAACCAGCAGAAATTATATCATACCAACTGTCCGTCCGAAGAGACATAGCACCTGTAGTACAAAAGAGAAGAGCTTTTTCTAGGGAAAAGGCTGATGTCATAGTTCAAGAAGTCGACAGGCTTACTAAAATGGGGCACATAAAGGAGTCTCAGTATCCTTTATGGACAGCCAATCCGGTATTGGTGAAAAATAAAAATGGCAAGTGGCGTATGTGTATCGATTTTACAGATCTCAATAGAGCTTGTCCAAAGGATTTATACCCGGTTCCCCGGATTGATCAGTTGGTGGATTCCACATCGGGGAATAAGCTGCTGTCTTTCATGGATGCCTTCTCCGGGTATAATCAGATTCAAGTAGATCCGAAAGATCAGGAGCATACTACATTTGTTACTGATAGGGGCCTTCATTGTTACAAGGTGATGCCATTTGGGTTAAAAAATGCTGGGATACTTATCAGAGGTTGGTAAACAAAGCTTTTGCTGATCAAATTGGAATAAACATGGAAGTATACATCGACGGCATGATGGTAAAAAGTGTGGAAGAAGAGCTACACTTGACAGATCTTCAAGAAACCTTTGCTAACTTAGTAAAAATAAATTTGAAGCTAAACCCAGAAAAGTGTGTATTCGGAGTGCAATCCAGAAAATTCCTGGGGTATGTAATAAGTGAACAAGGGATACAGCCTGATCCGAACCAACTTAATGCTTTATTCCAAATGGAGCCTCCTCGGAATATTAAAGAAGTACAACGGTTGACTGGGAGGTTGGCTGCGTTAAATCGATTCATTTCAAGGTCTTCGGACAGATGTGCCCCGTTTTTTCAAATTTTAAAAGGTGCGAAGGGATTCGACTGGTCTTCACAGTGTGATGAGGCCTTCAATGAGATAAACAAAATATATGTCCGCCCCCAAGACTTTATTTAAACCTGTTGACGGAGAAACTCTTTTCATATACTTGGCAGTTTCCAGTTGTGCCATAAGTGCTGTATTGGTGAGGGAGGTAGATAATTATCCCCGTCCGGTGTATTACATCAGTAAGAGCTTGATAGATGCAGAAAAACGCTATCTGAAACTTGAAAGATTAGCATTAGCCCTGGTAATTTTTGCAAGGAAGATGAGGCCTTATTTTCAGGCTCATCCTATTATTGTCCGGACATCCTATCCCCTGAAAAACGTTCTTCAAAAGGTAGACATTTCAAGTAGGATGACTAAGTGGTCTGTGGAATTGGGAGACTTCGATATTGATTTTGCTCCCCCGAACAGCAATCAAAGCCCAAGCGGTGGCGGATTTCTTAGTTGAATTTCACTCAGACAGGGACACTAAGCAAACAACGGATGTGAAAGGCAAAAAAGTCTGGGTTGTCCGGACTGATGGTGGATCAAGTACCATGGGATGTGGTGCTGGGGTATGCTTGACCTCTTTGTATGGTGACAGAATGTACCAAGCTATATGTTTTACTTTTAGGGCTTCTAATAATGAGTCCGAATATGAAGCCGCTATAGCTGGTCTAAAGTTAGCTCTTATTTGTGGAGCCAAAAAGGTCAAGTTGATGAGCGATTCTCAGATTCTTATCCATCATGCACAAGGTCAATCCGAAGCAAAAAAGGAGCAGCTGGTAAAATACTTACTTCTTCTGAGAGATGTGGCACTTAAGTTCAAGAGCATTGTTTATGAGCACATACCCCGAACAGAAAATATACTGGCAGACTCCTTGGCAACCATAGCATATACTGAGTCTTACCCTTGGATTCATGTGTTGGAGTGTCCATCCATTAAATTCAGTATGGGTAAGGAAGAAGAAAGCTTCGATATACAGATAAAAGAACCTCAAGATTGGAGGTTTCCTCTCCTTCAATATCTCTCAGATGGCATCTTGCATCCGGATAAATCAATAGCAAGAAAAGTAAAGTACAAGGCTCGTGGTTTTATCATCCTAAGAGATATTCTGTATAATAAGTCTTACAGTAAACCCCTCTTACGATGCTTGGGGGTTGACGAATCTTAAATAGTGCTCTCCAAATTACATGATGGTGAGGGATCAGCTCACTGTGGATTCAGGGCTCTAATAAGGAGAGTTTTCTTGGCTGGGTATTATTGGCCCTCTATAATACAAGATGCTAAGGAGTTGGTGAGGAGGTGTGACCCATGCCAGAGATATAACAATGAAATTCATATCCCAGCCATTCCTTTCTAGTCAATTTCTGAGCCTATACCTTTTGCTCGATGGGGGTTGGATTTGGTAGGACCTCTACCCATGGCGTCCGGAGGACCCAGAACAATAATTGTTGCTATTGATTATTTTCTGAAGTGGGTCGAAGCAGCTCCGTTGGCAGGTACAACATCTAAAGCTGTTATAAAATTCATTTTATCCAATATCTGCTGCAGATTTGGAATTCCACAAAAAATAACAACAGACAATAGACACAATTCGACAACAAGGAAATCCAGAGTTTATGTGCCTGCAGAGGTATACACCATTGCTTCTCTTCCCCTTTCCACCCACTAAAAAATGGTCAGGTCGAAGTAGCCAACATGACAATACTGTCCGGTCTAAAGAAGAATCTAGAAGGAGCTGCTAGAAAGTGGCCAAGTTATTTGCAAGAAGTTTTATGGGCTTACCGGACTACACCTGGGGCTGCAACACAAGATTCTCCTTTTTCCTTGGTCTAGAGGCTACTCTCCCTTCATTTCGAGTTCATAATTTCTCCGAACACGCTAACGAGATGGCTATTAGAAGCCAGCTTGACTTAATAGAGGAAAGAAGAGTTAAGGCTCACCTTAGAGCTGTACACTATCAAGGTTTGATGAGAAGCAGGTTCGCTTCTAAAATCAAGAGAAGGGATTTTCAACCGGTGGATAAGGTATTAAGAAAAGTCATCCTACATACTAAAGAGAAGCAGTTCGGTAAGTTGGCTCCAACTTGGGAAGGACCCTATGTGATCATTGAAAATCTTAAGCCTGGGAAATACCGGCTCCAAGACAAAGATGGAAGGGTTTTGAATCACTCCTGGAATATTGAGCACCTCCGGATGTACTTGGAGTAGAAACTATGTAAATATTTACTTGTTTAAAAATTCATGTAAATATTTGGGGGCATACTCTTTCCTACCCTAGTGGCACGGGGAGGTTTTAGTGAGGTGTCCGGGATTTTTTATGAAATTCGATGCCTTCTTAAAGATCCGGAGTATTTTTACTTAAATAGTTTCTTGTGAAATTATTGTTTAAACATAGGCCAAATTAAATTAAAGGAGTGATGACTACTTGAACATTTGTCTTCGGAGAAATTAAACACTCTCACTTTAGAATGATTATGAAATAACTAAAGGCTGTTTAAACATTAGCCACCATAATTGAAAAACTATGAAAAAAATGCAAGAGCTGTGCGAAATAAAGATACTCATTGAAACATACAAAGTGCCTTGGCCATCCAAGGACTTTAAATTGTCAAAACAAAAAGATTTTTCCGGACAAGGACCGAACACAGTTACAAAAAATGCCTTGTCCATCCAAGGACTTTGGTTCAATCAAAACAGAAGTGAAAACATAATTGATACTCTAAGACTGAGCCTTTGAAGATGGCTCAGCCTCACTTGTTTTCTTCTTCTTAAGGTCATCATTCCCCTCACCTGGACTCTCCCCGATGTTCTCTTCTTCATCGGATGAGTCAGCATTGGAGTAATCATGCTTGTCTCCATCAACCATCGTGTTAAAGGGAAGGTCTTCATACTCTACATAAGTCCATAAATATCCCAGATTCCTCTTCAGAAACTTTTCGTGAAAGAGCAAGACCATGTCCGAATTCACCTTGGCGTACATTTCTTCCTGAGTTTCTATCACTTGGTTGGTATAAGCATCAATCTTGGCTTGGATTTTTTCCTCTTGCTCCCTTAGCAGATCAACTTTTTCTTGTGCAGCCTTGGACACCGAGTCCTCGATCGAGATCTTGTCATTGGTCAAAGTGTGAATGACCCTGTCACTGGCCTTCACCTCCTCTTTCGAAGAAGAGAGATTTTTCTCCAACTCGGACTGCTTTGCCCGGAGTTCTTTGATAGTATCTTCTAAGGTAGCTACCTTTGTGGCCCAACCCTCCTGGTTCTTATTTAACTCCTCGTTTTCCCTTTTCAGAACATCAGCATTTTGGTTGGCAATGAGGAGGTCTCCGGACAATTTCTCCTTGTCAGAATTAAGGGCAGTAATAATAGCTGACTGGCCTCGCACTTGTTTCTCCAAACTAAGAACTGGCTGAATATTACTCAATATAGAGTGAGTTATAACATCTCTTTCACTTGAAACAGAGAAAGACTTACCATTGAAGGTAACGATGTTCGAAGTGCTTGGAGGGAGGTATGGCCCAGCAAAATCATCTCTGGGGAGGTTTTCAAAGTAGTCACCAAGCCCCTCAAGCCCAATAATGTCGACACCGTCAATACTGATATCCCCTCCTCCAACCTTTTCAGTTCGAAAGTCATCAAGGATCTCTTATGCTCTTGTAGGATCAGTATGGTCAACCAGGAGGAAGTGGCTCCGGGGGCCGGAGAGAAATCTCATCACCCCTGGAGGTATTTTTCTTCTTGGCCTCCCTGTCTTTGCTTTCTGCTCCCCGTTTCCTGTCTCTCTTAGGAACCCTTGGAGGTTTTGGAGATCCTGCCTCTTCCCTAGTACTCTCATGCTCCACTACTTCTAGAAGAGCAACATCGATCTGTCTTGGAACTGGCCCCTCTTGGTTTGCTGGAGCAGTTTCCTCCGCATCGGTGGGGTTGGCTTCAACCGCACTCTGCTTGCCCTTACCTTTCTTGCCCTTCATCTTACTTGGGGCCTTGGCTCTACCAGGCAGATACAATGCCCCGTCCGGTGCGTGTGTTCTTTTGAGGACTACTGTCGGAGGGGGTGGGTGGTAAGTTCCTCCCAGGATAAGTCCCTCCAGTCAGTGGTGTTCCAAAGGTAGGACCTTGCAAGATTGCCTCCGGTAAATGCTTTGTGGAAGCGATTTGCCCACTTTTCAGCAGCCCAAACGTTTAGCTTGGTGCAAGTGGTCTTCCCGGACTTCAAGTAGTCATTGAAGTATTTTGGCAGCACTATCGAGAAACAAAAAAGAAAAGACAAGTCAGATAAACAAATTTAAAAAGAAAATGAAGATGGAAATGTGAGATGGGATTCTTACCATCGCTTCGCCATCAGCTGGTAAGGAGACTCGGGTTGGTACCGACTTTAATCTTCCTCCTATTCTCCCCGGCACCACTCACAAACAAGAAGTGAGTCTTCCAATTTCTCTCCGACTCGAGCAGGTCATCCACTGCTTTATAATTATCACCCATGTTGAAGTGATAGAAGGGAATATGGTGGTTTCTGCAGAGGCTGACCACAGTTGCGAACTCCTCCATTGGAAGAGGAATTCCGGAGAGCCTGGAGGCCATAATACATGCCATAAGGGTGTACCATGCGTTAGGGCTCAGTTGACTTGGGCAAAGTTTGATGAGATGAAAATATTTGACTATCTCCAGGTCTAAGGGAAACCTTAGTCCCCAGTTGAAGAGCTCAGTGAAGAAAACTATTTCACTAAGCTTCCAGTCCATCGGTGTTTCAGGGTCTATTGGAATCCTTATTTTGACATTCTCCGAGATTCCCCACTTTGTTCGCATCCGACCCAGTTCGGCTGTGTGGATGAAGGCGTAGTTAAGTTTTTGCAAAGCCATCATATATTTAACATTTACCTTGTGGAAACAAGGTCCCACTTTTCCCACAAGGACCTCCGACAAATCTGGATGTCTTAGGCATAGGTTTTCTTTGCCTTTATCCTTCTTGGCAGCAGCAGCCTCACTTGTTTGCCCGGAGACTTCGGATTCAAACGGAGCCTCTTCAATAGAATCCTCCATAACTTCTTCCATTACATGGGAGGGGTTTTCAGTTGTTTTTGGGTGAGGGGAGTTAAAGGTTGGCTCAGCATGCCCTCCGGATTGTTGGGTTTCACTGGTTTCTTGTACTCTGACCTCCGGCTGGGGCTCAAATGCAGTGGTTTCTTTTCGGAGACTTGAGCTAGATGCCTCCGGTCCGGACATCTTGTCCTTAGGAATTTTGATGGGTGCCTCTGACCCCGTATTGCTATCTTTGGCCCCTGATTCGGAAGGCGTACCTTTTAGAGTTTTCCCTTTTACCAAGCGACCTCTTCTCCGATCTACTAACTTCTCTGGAGAGGCATCAACATCTGATCCCATGGCAATAAAAGGAGAAGGCTTTTTAAAACTGGTGACTACTTGTCCTGGTTCAACAGTGAGCTCTGATTCCTGAACTGACGAGCCTGAAACAATTGGTGAGAGGTTGGTTTGGAAAAACCTCCTAGGTTTAACGTTTTTGGTTGAAGAAGAGCCCTGGTCAGGCTCTGTGCTTGGTATTATTGGTTTGTCAACCGGGGAAAAAGGGAGGCCGGCTGCAATGCGCCTTTCTCGTTCAACCTTTTGAGCTTTTTCTAACTCAGACAAATTAAGCCACCCACCTTTGATTAAAGCGTTCCTAGCTGTGAACATAAACTCACACCGAAAGAAAGTGTTTGTTTTTGAGAGAGAAAGCTTTGAAATTCAGTAAAAAAAGGATGATAAAGATGGTAAAGCAGTAGAAAAGTGAACTAATTTATAGTATATATGCAAAAGATGCTTCGATACCTAGGAGAATTCGAAAGGTTTGCAATGATCAAGGACGGCGCTGATGTCATCCTCATTAAATGAAGAGGTTACTTTTTGAAGAAAGTGGGAGCGCCGTTCTAGGGAAAAAAGTGGCTAGTGTGGCGAATCAGAAAAAGACACGTGTCCCCCGATTTCTGGTAGAAAACCGTTTAAGTTTCTAAGAACTTTTTCAGTTCGGATGAAAGCTATCATGCAGTTCAAAAATCTGTCAGAATATGACCATGACCGGCTACGGGTTATTTTTTAGGTCTTGCCAAAGGCCTTTGAACACCACCTAAAAAAGGGGCTACTGATGAGTCCGGATTTTGTCACCACTCTTTGTGAGAACCGGACATGGGCAATTCAGACTTCATTCATCTAACCGGACATGTTCGGTTTGGACAACCTCCACTTACTAAACTGTCCGAACAGAACTAAAGTATTAAAAACATAATCACTTCATGATTAAACTAATTACTTGTTTACTTAAAAACCAGTGAGTCTTTAAACTCGGCCCCAATCCATAAAACACAACCCGAAAGCCCATATGGCCCAAAAGATAAGGGTATAAATACCCAACCACCAACATTTAATGAGGGTAATGAAAATTAAATACAACCGCTCAATTCTCCCTCTACATTCTGTTCAAACATTAAATACTCTCAAAATTCCACAAAGCTCTAGACAAAATTACAAAATTACCCTCAAACGAAAATAAACCACATCAGTTGTTATGATCTTTTACTGATTAAAAACATATTAGATTTTAAAAGTGGGTTAAAAGTGAAAAATAAATAATAATATCTATATTATTTACTAAAAGTCTCAAATTTATATTATTTTTAAATCAATATATCTATTTATATCAAAATAATATAGATTTTTAGTTACTAATATTAGCAAATTTATATTATTTTTAAATCAATATATCTATTTATATTAAAATAATATAGATTTTTAGTTACTAATATTAGCAAATTTATATTATTTTTAAATCAATATATCTATTTATATTAAAATAATATAGATTTTTAGTTACTAATATTAGCAAATTTATATTATTTTTAAATCAATATATCTATTTATATTAAAATAATATAAACTTATAATATATATATGCTGAAATAAATAATATATATGATAAAAATCTATATCGAATATATATATTAAATGATATATATGATATAAATATTTAAAAATGTGTTTTGTATTTATATACATATATATTGAGAATTAAATGTTATATATCGTAAAAATATGTTTTCTAGTCCGTGGTTTTTTTTTTTCTCTAAATGATTTACTTTATTTTAAGAAAAAAATATCTTATAAAAGGAGTTAATACAAAACAAGATCTCGAGTTCACGAAAATAATCTTAAGGCACTAAAATAAAATAAAGAGCCAAACTTTCGGGTCAATATTGAGTTGAAAATTTGAAACTAGAGAGAGAAGCCACCACAATTTTCAAGATTGGAAAATTGAAGACTCGGGCTTAGGGAAGACGAAGGTTAGTCGTTGAGTCTCAGATGAAGAGTCAACAAATCCGTGGGTTCTTGACTTTATTGTTTTCCAATTACACTGAAGTTTAAATGATGCTACTTAATAGAAAATATATTATATAGGAAAAAATGGGTTCTTTGATGGGTCAGGCTAGAAATGTTACACATTTTGATAGATCTCTCACCCTACTCCCTTATTTTTTTCTTTATTTTTTCAAACTGAAAGTTGAAATTCTAAAATTGCCCTTCCTCTCTCTAGATTTTTACATTTATGCCATTTAGTCTCCAAATCGGCCGAAACACTTAAATCTATCCGATATTACACTAGATGTACAAGCTTTGTACTAACATCTACTAATCTAAACCCATTAATTCGAAAAAATTAGCGTTTTTTACCCAAACCCATCAAACCCATTTCAAAAAATCTTGAATCGGAGTATCTATGGACAACGAAGAGATGGGCATTTCTCTGGAAGACTTACTGAACGATGAGGAAGCTTACCGGATGGAGGTAAGGACCGAAATTCATTTTTTCGGATTTCAGGCCTGTAGCACGCTGTTCGTGCGATGAACAGCATCGTCATCGCACGAACAGCGGGCGACGGGTCTCAAGTACCGTCGCAGGCCCAAAATGAGACAGATACAAAAGACCGTCTCATTTTGGGCCTGCGACGGTAGGCAAAAAATATGGCCCATTTTTTCAGACAGAGAGCCTCTGTCGCAGGCCCAAAATGAGACGCTCTTTTGTATCCGTCTCATTTTGGGCCTGCGACGGTACTTGAGACATGTCTCATTTTGGGCCTGCTACTGCAACTTGTATATATAAACTCATACATTTTGATTGTATATTTTGCAGGAGGAACCTGCCCAGCCTCCATTTATGGATGCCGATTACAGTAAAATATTCAACACGGATAGATTATTCACTAAAGACGAATTATATGCTTTCGTGGAGATTGAATCAAAGAAGATCAAGTTTGTCACAATAAGAAAACTGTACGATAGTGGGAAATGGGGAAGGACTCCTAGGTTAGAGTACGTTTGCGAGCGATACGGTGTATACGTATCAAAGGCAAAGCCGGACACTTTGAAAAAGAGGAAGACATCGACGAAGAAATGTAATTGTCCGTTTGCGCTAAAAGGTCATCCGATCGACGTACTAGCCATGAAATGGCGTTTGGAGGTGATAAACGGTACTCACAATCATGAACCCTACGTTCGCCTAGACGGTCATTCCCGCGCTTGTAGGCTAAAACTGGACGAAGAGGAACTAGTTCGTAGTTTGTCTCACCTAGGTTCGCGCCCTAGGGAGATATACAGTGGTTTGAAGCACCAATATCCGGAAAACATTTCGAACATGCGTGCAATCTACAATGTCCGCCAAAAACATCGGGACGCTGAACACGGGGGACAAACCCAAATGCAATATCTATTGACGAAGTTGAAGGAGAATGGATACTCGACGTGGGAGCGTTTGAAAGATGATACAAAGGTGATCACTGACTTTTTCTTCGCACATCCTACTAGCATAGACTTATTACGTACATTCCCGAACGTGTTATTCATGGATTGTACGTACAAGACGACTAGGTATAAGATGCCGTTGTTAGAGGTTGTCGGTTTAACGTCCACTTCCATCACATTTACCGTTGCGTACGTGTTTATGAGCGGAGAGAAGATTGGAAACTACGTATGGGCTTTGGAAACTCTTCGTGGTTTGATGATGGATAACGTTTGCGCATTTCCATCCATTATTGTTACCGATCGGGAGTTAGCTCTCATGCGTGCGGTTGACAGAATTTTTCCCGGAACGCACCATTTGTTATGCACGTGGCACATTAGTAAAAACATCCTTGGGGCGGTTCGGAAGATATTGCACGATGATGCGGTGGCGAAACAATTTGTTGAATTTTACGGCTACGTTGCGGAGGCGAACACCTTTGAGAGTTACCAAAAGAATCTGGATACACTTAAGGAGATGTTCGCATCTAAACCGGAGTGCTTTGCGTACGTTATGGACTCGTGGATAACAAAATATGCTGACAAGTTCCTTGCGTACAAAACGAACACGATTAAGCATTATGGCCAAACAACTACAAATAGGTTAGTCCGTGTATCCTACTTTTCGTTGAGTTATTTTATTAAAGTTCAAGTATGTTGATAATTTATTACTTGTACTATATAGGGCGGAGGGTGCACACTCGTCCCTAAAAAAATATCTTGGGACGAATCAATGCAACTTTGAGACTTTTTGGGAAAACGTTCATAACTTGTTAACGAAGCAACATGCGGGTATCGTCGAATCATTCGAGCGAAGTAAGTTTAGATCAATTCCCGGCTTCGATGGTGTTTTAACCAAAAATCTTAAAGGTCATGTGTCACATGCGGGGCTAAAGATACTGACGGTTGCTATTGTACGTGCTCGGAATATAGGAGTAGATCGGGTGGCATGTGGAGGTTGTTTCCTTAGGAAAACGCATGGTTTACCTTGTGCATGTGAAATTGCCTTTATAGCTAGAGAAGGTAGGTGCATCCCTTTAGAAGATGTGGATATTTTTTGGAAAAAATTAGATATTGTGCACAGGGATCCTACCTCTCGCGAAGAGGAATTGCAAAAAAAGATTTCCTTAATTGAAAAATCCATTCGTAGTTTCCGCCCCGACCAACAAGACCACATTATCAATAAAGTAATGTAAATATTGATGCCCGAGACAAGTCATATTCAAGATCCTAAAGAAGCGGTTAGAGCTAAGGGTAGACCAAAGGGAGGCGTTGATAAATCGACTAAACGGAACCCTAGTTTGTGGGAATATCCCATTGAACAAACCGCTAATGCTAGTACTCCGGCTAACTCGGTAGGTAGTACACCCGTAAACACGTTAGGGAGCACGACCGCATCCAAAGTGGTTCCCATCGTACCACCCAAACCTCCATTAGCAAAAAAGAAGGTTGGAAGGCCTAAGAAAATTGTTAAGGATGGGAAGTTAACATTGTATCCGGATTTCATCCCGACCTTTCTACACACTTACATTTCAAAGTTAGTTGACGTTCTTCCGGACGGACAATGCGGATATCGTTCCGTAGCGCATTCAATATACAACGACGAAGATAGATGGGAGGATGTTAGACGCGAGTTGTTGAAGGAGTTGCGGGACAACCGTGCATGTTGGTTGGATGTATATGGTTCGGAGAAGGTGTTTGACGATTTGATACAAAGGTTAGATTACTTCAAGCCCAATCCTAGTAGCCACTATTGGATGACATTTCCGGACATTGGACTAGTCATCGCGACAAGGTATCAATGCATGGTATACCATGTATCGCTCGCAGCCTCGTTAACGTATCTACCAATACGTGGAAAGCCACCCGTCAACAATTCGACGATCATAGAAGTTGGGATAGCTTTCGTGCATGGATGTCACTTTGTTAATGTAAGTATATTTCGTTTTCAATCAAAATTTCTTACGCTATCATTACTAATGCATTCGTTTATTTTATTTCCTTGTAGATTACTACTCCACCCGATGGACCGTTGCCTCCATTATACCCGTGTTGGGCCGCTTACGCAACCGAAGAAGCGAATCAATGGGCGCATCCATACTACCGGCGGTTGAACAAATTTACACAGATAATGCCCGCAAGGAAAATCAACTTGAACGAAAAACCCCATGTCACAGATTTGACTAGAGACGAGGACGTTTCAAATGTTTGAAATGTTTTTGTGCGACATTTGTAGTTTAAGTTAGTTAGTTTTCCTAACATCTACTGTAACATATGTAATTTTGATGTACTTTTGATGTACTATTGATGTAATTTTGATGTATTTTTGATGTAATTTTGATGTAATTTTGATATAATGTAGTTTATAGTGTTTGTCGATTTCATACAAAGGTGTTTGACGATTTTAAGTTTAATGTAAGTTTCATTGGAAACACATATCACATATCCAATGTCAAAATTTGGCCTGAGTTCTCAAAAATAATTCATTTGTCGCAGGCCCAAAATGAGACGCCTTTTGGGCCTGGTCTCATTTTGGGCCTGCGACGGTAGGCCAAATATTTGGCCCATTATTTCGGACAGAAAGCTTCTGTCGCAGGCCCAAAATGCGACACCTTTTGGGCATGGTCTCATTTTGGGCCTGCGACGGTAGGCCAAATATTTGGCCCATTATTTTGGACAGAAAGCTGCTGTCGCAGGCCCAAAATGAGACGCCTTTTGGGCCTGGTCTCATTTTGGGCCTGCAACGCTAGGCCAATAATTTTGCCTATTTTTTCACACAGAAAATAGGCCTAGTTTATCATTTTGGACATTTGTTGGAATAAAATACCAGTATATGGGAGAAAACAACAAGTACATTTTGAAGAAGTTCAGGAAAACAACTAGTACATTATGAAGAAATAGAAGAAAACAACAAGTACACTTGAAGTGGTTCCAAGAAAAGGAAATCATTAAGTTATGACTTTTAACTTAACGAAACATAAGAAAATAATTAAACACCGAAATGTCAACAACCAAATGCTCAATCATCGAAGTCATATCCCAAGTTGTCGTTAGAATGAACCCCCTCCTCCCTTTCCACAATCCTATCCTGAAGATACGCAACCATATCCCTACTAATGTAGTCTACCACTGTCATGTTGAAGACGGCGGCCGCTTCTTGCTTAATTTTATACGGCTGAAACAACAAACGCTGGAGCGGTTGGCAACAAATATACCTCTGCTTGATTTGCTCACGGTTGCGCACGAGGAGCCCTTCTGTTTGTAAACGGCCGTAGCCGTAGTACATCTTACAAAGCACCCGATCAAAAAAAGCATCACTAGTATCTTCCCCCATCTCTCGGCGGGCAATCCTCGCCGCCAGAAGCAAATGGTAGTCTTCATGGGGAGTAAACTCCATTTGTTGAACTTTCTAAGTTTGAGAAGATTATATGAATGTAAACGGATTTGTAGTCCCTTTATATAGTGAAGTGAATTTAGGTGGGACTTTATTTTAGAGAATGAGAGGGAGTTTAGAATTTAGAGAATGGGAGGGAGTTTTGATTTTTTAGAATGAGCGGGATTTTTTGAATGTTCGAGAACGAGAGGGAGTTTTTGAATTTTGAAAATGGGAGGGAGTTTTGATATTTAAGAATGAGCGGGATTTTTAGACTGTTCGAGAACGAGAGGGAGTTTTTGAATTTTGAAAATGGGAGGGATTTTTGATATTTTAGAATGAGCGGGATTTTTAGAATGTTCGAGAATGAGAGGGAGTTTTCGGGTCCGTCTATAAATAGAATCTTCATGCACATTGAAACTTCATCATTAGTTGATAAATCTAGCTGAAAAATGGGTTCATGGACTGAGTTGGAAGATCAGTATCTGATGAGGGCATCAGTTGAAGTTGGTAATATGCACATTCCAGAGGGTGGTAAAAGGTACTGCGAGGCATTAGTATGCCAGATGTACTTCCTGTACGGAAGGGATGGTGTTCAGCCGCCTTACATTTCAAGGCGTGTTGATGAAGTGCGAGCTAGGTGGTCGGTCTTGGTCGCATCCCGTCGACATCTAGTTTCTGGCCTCACCGAATTGGAACGTCGTATTGCGGGTAACCGGTTCAACTGTCAAGCGACGGATTATATAACAGAGGACCAGCTAGATACGGTCCGCTCTGACATTGTTGACATCCAGCTACAGGAAATCAGTGACTACAAAGATGCGAAAGAAGAAAGGAGGTTGATGAAATGGAACTGGCTTGATAGATAATTTTGTGTGTGTATTTCTGTTTGAGTGTGAGTTTCAATTTAAGTATGAGTGTGTATTTCTGTTTGAGTGTGAGTTTCATTTTAAGTATGATTGTGTATTTCTGTTTGAGTGTGAGTTTCATTTTAAGTATGAGTGTGTATTTCTGTTTGAGTGTGAGTTTCTGTTTGAGTATGAGTGTGTATTTCTGTTTGAGTGTGAGTTTCTGTTTAAGTATGAGTGTGTTTCATTTTAATTTTGAGTGTGTATTTCTGTTTCATTATAATTTTGAGTGTGTATATCATTCGAATGTAATCGAACCGATAAACATGATAATTTTAACGCAAGCATACAATAAATTAAAATACAAAAATGAAAAGCAGTCATACAATTAACCGATTACAAAAATATAGTGTTGATGTCCAAAAATCTAACAAAGTCATGCTGAGAGTAATAATCAATGCCGTCGGTACCTCTCAGCGATCCTACACATCATGAGGGCGGTCTCTAGAAGATCAGGGTGATCCATAGTAGGTAGCGAAGGAGCAAACCTAGCAATCTTCTCGTATCCTGAATAATCAGCACCATCCTGCGGCTCCACCCGAGGACCTCTCTCCGGCGCAGGACGACTGACGATGTACCATAGCCTCTTCCTCGCCCAAATGTAGTACATCGGGTCAGCACTCGGTCCACTACCACGGTACTCCGTGCTAAAAGGAGTGAACACGTGGTTTCCCCATGTCTGCCATATGTGATCGTCCCACTTTAAGTCTGTGACCATCTTCTTCCCTGCTTTTTTCGACTTAGGAGGGCGTATATCCTTAGGAATCAGCTGTACATACCCCAGCTGTCGAGTGACACGGTCTGGGTAGTACGCCACAACCACGTCGAACGAGCCAAGGGTCAACTCAACATAAGTCACCTGCTGGAACGGAAAGTGGTCCCGTAAATGTATGAAGGGGAGGAACATGACCTGTAAATAAAAAAATTTAGCCCATTTATATTAGTAAAAGTACTCATAATTAAAATAATTAAAATGAACGAATATGACTTACATCTGCCTCGGTGCAAGTCGCCAGTGCGTGTCTCATCTGCATGCGCACCTCATGGGAGACACCAATCTTCCGCGGCGCATGTCGGCACATATGGGGCATGGATACGTCGTAATCCGGGAAAAGTGGAGCTCGAAGCTGAACAAAGTGTGCAAAAATCCACGACTCGAGCAACGCTAGAAACCCGCACATGCCTCCCGTACCATGGAGAGATCCCTGACTAAGGGCGTGGTACAGCTGCGCTAAAACCAACTGACCCCAGTTGTACATATGCAAACTCTGGTACTAGTTCACGAACTGGAGGTAATCTAATGGAATGCTGTTGCCGGTTTTGTTCGCACATATAGTGGTACCTAACAAATATAGTATGTAGGCACGGGTGGCATGATCTATACCCTCATCACTGATCCTCCTATCACTATACTGAGAACTACTAAAAGTACTCCGCAGCCACCCTAGGTTCACACTACCAGCATTCCTAAGGTTTTTACTCAGCTCCGATTGTCGCACACCTAGCATGGCAGCATAAGTAGAAAGCCTCTCAACGTCAGAGTCAAAGGCTATAGCTGCGAAGGACCTACCTACAACCGGTAGTCCAGTGATGACGTGGACATCGTCCAAGGTGACTGTCATCTCCCCGAACGAGAAATGGAAAGAAGAAGTCTCCTCATGCCACCGCTCTAAGAATGCCTCCACCAAATGGAGGTTCGTATGCCAGCGGGTGAGTGCATCGACGAGTGGACCGAATATAGTATCCATCACCCTTGCCCGTACCCTGCTCTGCTTTGTAATGTCCCATCTCCGGAGACTGTCATACATAGCGAAGCATCGCAGGGTGACCCTATCCTGCAATATGTATAAAATATGCAAATTCGTAAAAAATAATAATTATAAACATGTGTATCGAACACGTAAGAAAATTATAAAACAGTATAAAGGTGTAGCACTTACATCTCCGTGATAGACGCTGTAAGCCTCGTGCAGGGTGTAATCTGGGAAAAGTCCCGGAACATGCGACAGCACGAAATAAAAATCAAGATCCTCACCCTCAGGTGAGTGGGATGCTGCCTCTGGCGCGGGAGGTGCAGCGGCCTCCGTATGGTCCGGTACATGAGATGCATCAGCCTCCATATACTCTGGTACATCGTCATCCAAATCATCGTCAGGGGGATGCGACGTAGAAGCTGCCCCTATGGTACCATCAGCAGGAGTAGGAATATAATCGCCGTGACGACGGAGACGTCGTCTACTACGTGTACCGGGAACATGTTCCTCGCTCGGAGCAGCCTCCTCGGCCTCAGACCGCGCTCTAGCCGCCGCTGCTGCCTCCTCCTCCGCCCTCAATTTCTTGAACGGATTTTTTGCTTTAATCTTGAATCGTCCCATCCTGTAAATACAACGCAAAAAAAAATATTTATTAGATTGCAAAACACCAAATAAATAAATAAAAAAAAACCAACTTTGGGCCTCGTCGCAGGCCCAAAATGAGACATCATTTGGGCCTCGTCGCAGGCCCAAAATGAGACTGCATTTAGGCCTCGTCTCATTTTGGCCATGCGACGATGCCCCGTCTTTGTCGCAAATCAGGGTTGCGATGAAGACGAACCTGGTAGCACGCTGTTCGTGCTACCAGCACCAACTCGACATCCAAAGTTAAAAACCACCGAAAAACCCTCATTTCTAACAAAATCAAGCACCAAAACGTAGATCCTAGCAATACTAACAACAATACAACACTAATCTAACAAAACAACACCTAAAATCATACAAAAATCGAACTTTTGAAATCGAAACCAAAAAACCTAAAAAACCTAGATTCGACAGTTTAGAACGAATGAAATCAAAAACAAATTACACCATGATGTTTGTATCGTTTACCTTTAACTTTTCTTCACTTTAGATTCTTCAAAAATCGAGTTTTTGAAATGGATGCTCCGGGTGCTTGAGAGGTTTCTAGAGAGAGAGAGAGAAAGAGAGGAAAAAATGGTGAGAGATCTATCAAAACGCTTTTATAGCTAGGTATTCTGAAAAGGGTAAAATGGTCAAAATTTAGGTGCGAGATCTATCAATTAGGTATAAGATCTAGCGGTTTAAGATCTATAAAAATGTGTATTATTTCTAGCCTGGCCCTTCTTTGATCCCTACATGAACACGTAGCTCTGTCTATGATTTAGACTAACCAGCTCATGAGTATCACACTCAAATTTAAGTTGATGCTAGGCTTTGACTTCATGTAGTCGCCTACTTAGCCTTGTCCTCAGACAAATGGTAGAAGTTATATATACCATAAACATATTTGACCACTATTAGATTTGATGAAGTGTAAAACTTTAATCTGCCAAAAATATTTTATATGTAGAAGAGAAACGAGAAATATATTTAGAGAGAAACGAGAGTGTAGAGAGTACAAATAATTAAAAGATTTAATTTGGGAGAGTGTTGGGAGTATAAATAATTGTAAGATTTGATTTGGGTGGGGTATTTATTCTGGGTGGGGTATTTATTATATATATATATATATCCAATATCAAGTATACAGTGTTAAAGACCAATTTACCCATATTTGAAGATATATTCGTAGGTATCGACTTTTAATTCAAAGTAAAACGCTTTTCTACATTAATTATACTACTACCCGAATATCCTATCCTTATAAGGACTCATCCCATAGTTTTTGAATTGGAATATCAAATGAAACTTAAGGATTCTAAGTCTTCAAATATATTTGGATATAGTAATATTCAAGTTCTATCTCTTTCATGCTTCATGCCGATTTGAATTCCGCCGTAGTTTTTAAATTTCTTATTCTTCTTCATGTTTGTGTCAACTAACATTCCGGTCGTCTTTAATCCAAATGTTCTTTACACTATTTTTTCTCGATGATGTTTATCTTTGCATTTTTATATCAATCTTCTGACGAACATATGGAAATTATCTTAGAATAAATTTAATTGTTGCTTTTAAAGAAATGTATGTAAAATGTATGGAAATCTTATTTGAAGTTGTTTTTTCTAACTATATGAGGAACCGACACTTTAGATATTATTGGAAACAATAAAAATGTATCATTTCCTCTTACTCTTTTAATATATACTTGGCTTACCACCATGTTACTTTGATTGGGATGCGTGACCTTTAATATTTTTTTACATCTAGGTTCGGAATAGCCATGACCACAACTTATGGACTATACAACCTGGCCTTTATAGCCCTAACGTTGCCTCTTACTCTTTTTCAGCTAGACTTAGCTTATAGTTATATTCGTTTTAAGAGGACGCATAACCTCTTACAATTTTCAATTGAACTTGGCTTGCAATATTTTTTTTTATTAATTATAATTTTATAACATATGATGCTTATTTTATTCATTAGTAGTTAATTCGACAATATGATTTTTTTTATAAAAACGTTAATTGGAAAAAATTCATAGACATCATCAGTTGAATTTTTTCTTCAATAATCGTTGCATTACAAATTATTATCAGCATAACCATCGTCTGATCTATATATTCCCCCGTACTTGAATCAAAATGCAAATTTGTTCGATGGCTAATTACTAAGAACGACAACTCATAACTTATTGAACGAATCAACTTGAATTAATAAACCATAGGTAGGCTAGACTCTTTGTCCTTGTATAACAATTAATATTATTTTAGTTCATTGTCGACAAGCTTATATATTTTGATTATTCATCCTTCTTGGAAATTTTGTTAAAGTGTCGCTATATTAGATTTCATAAGTTTGAACCCTGCCTGGCACTTTTGTTTTGCGAAAGGTTTTTCCTTTGTTTGATTTTCAAAAATTTCAATTTTTTATTTTTTGAAAGAAACATATCTAGCATATGTCGATATAAATAATTAATATATTACCAACGTAAATAAAACTGATGAAATGTTAAATACCTATTTGCAAACAAGCTTTAACGATGGGAAAGTTCCAAATTAAGTGAACACAAGGAGCTACAATACAAAGAATATACGTGTGCCTCTTTTGGAGGGTTAAAGTAAAATACTCTCATTTTGTAGAGTGAAAGTTGATAAAAAGTTACATAGACTTACTTTTACAGGTTGATGAATTTGTAATGACTAGTTGAAACAACAATGCCAGTAGAATTTGAAATAGATAAAACAGATATAATTTGTCATGAGCATGTAACGTTATTGTCTTATTCTCAGCCATGCTCCAAATTTCCAATGTGTTCACAGCATCCGATGAATAATAAATGATATAACTGGGGATGAAAAACATAGATGTTGAATTTGTTGCCAGTAATGATCAACTCGCTTATACACTTCATTTTGCTGTCAGATCCAATCTTTGAGACCCCAACAGATCGTAATACACATAATTGACAAGGAATTATGACCCTGTATGATGTAGCAAAGAAGTCGAAACAAAAGTCTTATTAATTTTATTTTATGTTATTCAAATATTTTATATTATTCAAATAAAATCTAACTGTATTAAGATTTCTTTTGATTATGTTTTAAGACATTTATTTTATTTTATTGTATTCTAATTTAGGGTTTTGAGCAGCTCTTATATAAAACCTCATATGCCTTAATTTTTAAACATTTTTTCAATAATATATTTTTTTATCCCTGAAATTTTCATTTTTTGAACTACCCTTGGATTAAGGTTTTATATATCATGTTAACCTTGAACTAGGGTTTCATATATCATTACTTATTTTTGTCGCGTTATCGGTTGGAATCAAAGCCTCAGTTCCTGCTATGGGGTAGCATGTTTATAGATTTTTATATTTCTGATTCAAGGTCTAAAGAAGAGAACAACATCTATGATCATGAAGATCTCGAAGATCGTTTGGGGATACGGGGACATACGAGGCGTTTCGACGATCATCGTGTTGACCAATTACTAGTGGAGTTAAAATGAATACCAATCGTCGGATCAAATATAAACTTGCTTATCGGGATGCTATCTTAGGCTATGAAGAGGTTTTTAAAACCATTTTTTTCATCAGCTGGACATCGGGATGTTGTCTTCAGGCTATGATAAGATTTTCGAAAACAATTTTTTAATCAACTATATTACTTCAATGTGACTTCGCATAAGGAACACTCGAGAATAATTTCTCTTTATTCCAAGGTCAACAATTATAATTTCCAATGTAAAATTGAATAAAATAAAATAAAATAAAATAAAATAATTTTGGTTGCTGACGGTGATGGTGCTGTGAATTCAAAGACGAATTCTTGTCAACCCGAGGAGGACGATGTAGCACGGAGGCGCAAACAAAATAATTTTTATTTTATTTTATTCAAATATTTTATATTATTCAAATCAAATCTAATTTATTAAGATTTGATTTTATTATATTTTAAGACATTTATTTTATTTTATTTATTCTAATTTAGGGTTTTAAGTAGCTCTTATATAAAGTCTCACATCCTTTGGATTAGAGTTTTATCGATCTTGTTATCCTTGGATTAGGGTTTCATCCATCGTTGCTTCTTCTTCAATTTCCGCAACGCTATCACTATAATTTATGCATGTAGAATTTGGTTTCTATATTAAGCATGAATATTACATTGTAATTTGTAGTGTTTTACTCCATCTTTATACAATTCAAAATATATAAATATATAGAGATTATTTCTGTGACGTTACCAAGACGTGTATTACTTTACCGACAGGTACCAACAATTACAACGATTATTTTTATCAACTGCATCGTAGCATTTTGAAATATGCTTCTATAAGAATTAATCAACGCCACCTTTTAAAGTAATAATATATTATAAGTTTGATGTTGTTAATGGTATAACATTATTACTAAATACAATTGTTTTGCTTTAGTTTTGAAGGCCAGGGTAACCCTTGCACTCCTAACACTTAATGAATTTAAATTGCATTAACACAAAGATTTAGCTTACAACATTTTTCTTCCATGGAAATGTCATGAACATTTTTAATTGTGTATATGCATCTATCTTTTTTCCAATGATGGTATTTCTTAGGTATATTCATACGTAATTTTTGAGATATGAAATCCATGCTCATGATTTAATTTTTTTAATATATATATATATATATATATATATATGACATCTTAAAGGATATAGAACTCAAACCGTGGTAGAGAAGCAAAAGTTTTTCAAGCATAACTATATTTTCACCTAAAAAATACATTTTAAATGATGCATCAAACCCTTTCACCAGATTTTTAATTGTTAATTCCAGCTCTCTACTTGTATATCACCTGTACTATGCCCTTCATAATTTTTTTGACATTGTTGAGTTGTTACGCCACAGCTGGTTTATGATATCGTCTACTGCATTACTTGAATATCCCACGAAAAGTGTTAGGGGGCCAGTTGCTGTAATAATGCGTACGATTGTTCAAGAGGATGCAATTGCTACATAATTTACGCGTGATGGTACTTTGTTAAGACATTTATTCCATGTTTTTTTTCTCCCCATTGATGAACTATGTGAATTTAGTTTCCATGTTTTTTTCATCCCATTGGTGAACTATGTGAATTTAGTTGCCAGCTTGTTCTACTTTAGACAGATTCCTATCAGCCGACTCTAAATCTAGTGTCAATAGTTTTGACGCATGGCATTCTATCTTAGTTACATATGTATTCAAATAAAGTATTTCCTTCTGCTAATAATATTTAAGAAGTGACCACACGAAAAAATTATATGCGAATTCTTATAAGGGGTTAGATAGTTATCATAACTTTGCTCAAGATCATGCTACGAACGTTCCATCTACTTCCCATATTGATGAAAACTTGGCAGGTGATACATCAAATTGGCTTTCATGGCACTGCTTTATAAAATTTATAGACATCAAATATGCATCCAAAAATGAACCAACAAAGAAATCTCAAAGCAATCCATTTATTTCTAGTTTTTTATTCTCTTGTGAGAAATCTAATATCCGTGTATGGATTCTTTGACCTTAGAAATACAGGTTCTAATTTTATGTCTTACGCAATTCATATTTTTTTATTTCTTTATAAGTATGGTTGTTGCAACAAAGAATTCTATCCAACATACTCTAGTAATAAGAATGAAACACAAATAGATTTTTTCATGATTGTAACTAATTTTTAACTTAGCACGTATTATACCTTCATTATACACAATTTGCAATCAAGAATAAATGCCATATATATATATACAAAAACTGGTTCCATTACAAAACAAACTTATTCTTCATGACTCATCTTAGTTTACTAATTCCCTTATGGCTTGCGGACATTATGTGCATATCAAATTCAATGCACGCAAATATAAGCTTATGTATACAATTATGAGTGCGATGATTACGTTTCAATAATTGAAAACAAATTATTTACATCGAGTTAAATGCATGAAGATTATAGTAAAAAGCAAGTTAAATTTAAATCCAGTCAAATTATTTACATGACTCTTATAGATTGAATAACATAAAAATTATAGTGAAAAGCAAGTTAAATGCATATCGATGATGATTTATAAATAAATGATAAACATAAAAACAAAAATTAATACTTTAACTAATACTCCATTTAACATAATACTCTGCAATTTTTTCTTTAGTTTTACTACACACACTTTTTAGCAATATTTAATCATAAGATACATGCACCTAGTTCAACAACACACATACATATAGTTCATTAGAATCTTCAGTATATATTAATCATACAAATGTGTATCATATAATCGTGTAGCTTTAAAATAGCCTATAACACATGACAATTGCATCATTTTATATTAATCACAGTCGCTTACACATGCTCTACCAATTGTGTATGATAAATTCTTGAAAACATCATACTTTGACAATTTAATCTGTATAACACACAGTCATAACCATAATAAGACAAATCCAACTAATATAATATTACCACACAAATATTAAACTATAGAATCATAGTATACTAAATCAGAATCAATCGTAAACAAATAAAAATATTAACCATAGTAAATTATCAAAAACCTCCACCCTTAAATATTACCTCACTTTGATTCTGATTCTTGTCGATTAACTTTTATACTCATTTTATTACTGCATCAATTCGAATAACTGCTCAATGAATCTTCAAACACACTATGTTCTTTTATAAGAATCTAGAAATGTAACTCGCTTCTGAAATCAACATTGATTGATTGATTTTAACTTTAATTTTTGTGATTGATTTTCGAATGAAGAACTCAGTTTTCCTCATTAATCGTTGATTTTTAATGTAAATCAAATCTGAATAACGAATTTGACTTACGGGTAGAAAGGCCGATTGCCTCAAAATTAAATTCATCGTCACTTTTGTATATCACCAGACACATATATTTTCTCTAATCTATAAACCAAATGATCAAATTTAATTTTTTCACTAAGTCTCGTTGTATGATGTAGGCCTGACTCAAAAAATTAATTCGCTCCTTATATCTTGAATGTGTTACTAATTTAGGCTCGTAACCTTGGCTTTAAAGAAAAATAAAGATTAATTATCGAACTAAAACATCATTACAACTTCAATTACACTCAATCGATCTTTGCTCCACTCGCTTTTCTTCAATTAAAACCTAAGCATGTTTCTGGCTTTATGGTGTTTGAAGAAAAAATGATGTTGCTATAGACAAACCAAGAGAGATAGACAAGAAAAAGAAACAAAATGAAGATGTTGGATATCAAACTTCCTTACCGACAAAAAAAATCATGAAGACGTAGAATAATAAACTTCATTACCGACAAAAACACACTATAAATTACTTAATCAAATCCAAAGCGTAAAGTACAGTGAACTTTTAATAAAACACTTTCATAAATAATTTGACAGACGAGACAATTGTAAATAAGTACGTAAAAGAAAACAAATCAGATCATATTTCCTTCTTAGTTTTCTTGTTTTCTTCAAATATGAGATATGAAAAAAAAAATTGGTTAAGAAATATGAAATGAAAACCCTTTAAACTAAGCCTATTCAACAATCAGATATTGCATCTCCAAGGAAAAATAGATTCTCAATGTGCACAAATCAATCCACAAGACATGGTTCATGAATGAGATATCAACATTATTTTCAATTCATAAAACTGAACCTGCAAGTATAGCTAAACACCTTTTTATAAGCAAAGTTTATGCATTTAATCATAATTTATTTAGATTAGTAGGTATCAATCATCGATTCTAAGATAACCACAATCTAAAAGTCCAAAAAATTTATAACTATAAGATTATTAGGATTTTGATTATTATTTAAGTCTAATTTCATTTTACATTTCAAATTCGTCTATCTAGCTAGCCAATCGGCAAATTGATTTTGATTTCTGGAAACATGTTTAATGGTCATTTTTGAACAGATTAAATATCTAAAATATTTAATTAATGGTCTTAAATACCAAGAGCCATTATCTATGGCCAACATATCAATTACAAGAGATGAGTCAGCTTCAATATCTACATGAGAATATCTTTTATTGAAACAAAGAATAAGACCATATATTGAGGCCATACATTCAGAGGTTAAAGGGTCCTGCTTTCCATAAAGTCTCTCATAGGTAATAATAACGGCTAATAACGGCTCCATTTGATTCACCATTCGATAGACAAGAGCCATTCGTATTTGACTTAAGTCTATTATCTTTAAGAGGAATCCATTTAATAATATTAACTCTATTAGAATTATCCTTATGGTAATTACAGCAAAAACAATTGGAAATATTTGTATCACCAATCCAAATATTAATTTTAAATATATTCGCTTGATCCAACCTAGCAAGAATGAAGTACATTTTGTATAAAATAGTTTGAAAATAGATAATTAATTGTTATATTTGACTGTATTCCTAAATTGCTAAATGGACCAGGAAACAATTGATGGTAGAATTATTCTTATGTAAACTGATTTATGAGTAGACCAAAACCAACATCTGATGAGATGCCGAGTGGTCAGATATCTAACTATGTTTATGTTAAAAAGATTAGCTAAATGATTCCAAACCGACCAAGACATTTGACAGGTTTTCTAAGGATCTATGTGTGCAAGTTTTGAGTGAGATTTTTCAAAATTTGAGAAATTTTAGTCTTAAGCTGAATCATTTAAAGTGTTATTTTGGGGTATATTGTTAGCAAAAATAGAGTTGAGGCCGATCCGGTGAAATTTAGGGCATTATTAAACATAGAACCCCAAAAGAATATTAAAGATGTGTGAAGGTTGATGGGGCGTTTAATGTATCTCGGTTTATATCAAGAGCATTGGATAAAAGTCTTTTTTTAAATCCTTAAAAATAATAAAAACTTATGTTGGAACAAGGCATATAACGAGCCATATCAGGTGTTAAGAGTTTTTTGGTTTTGCCAAAGATAGTATATTTGCCATTAAAAGGTGAATCTTTATATCGTTATCTTTTTGTTTTATGATCATGCGGGTAGTTCTTTGTTGGTTAGGAGAAGTGGATAAAGTAAAAAGACCGGTTTACTATGTCATTAAAAGTTTAATTAATGCTGAAAGAAGGTATTCGAATTTAGAAAAAGTAGCTTATGTTTGCTCGAATCTGCAAGAAAGATTAGGCTTTATTTGAGAGTCATGTTACCATTTTTAGGACTTATTTTCCTTTAAGATCCTAAAAAAATACGATATTTCAGGAAAGCTCACGAGATGGTCAATATAACTAAAAGAGTATGAGATTGTTTTCGAGCCTCGAACTGCAATTAAGGCTCAAATAGTAGCAGATTTTATAAGTGAATTTGTTTGGAAAAATATTAATAATGATGATGGTGAGCCGTCAGATTTAGAAAGGGAATTTGAATGGGTAGTTAAGGTGGATGGAGTGTCAATACTAATACTAATAGTGTTGATTATGAGGCTGTTTTATGAGGGTTAAGATTAGCTCATATTTTTAAGGAAAAAGTAATACAGATAAAGTCAGATTATAAATGGGTTGTAAGTCAAGCTAACGATGTTTACAAGGTTAAGCATGAAATAATTAGGGAATATCTTGAGGTTTTGAGAGAATGGGTGAAGAAATTTGAGTCATTTACCGAGTAATCCTATGAGTGTGGTCCCATTGTTTTTTCCTTTTGATAAATGAGGAATTGATTTGGTACGTCCTTTGCTGATAGCTATGGGTAAGAAGCAGTCTTTGGTAGTGGCTGTTAATTATTTTACCAAATGGGTTGATGCGAAAGCTTTGTAACAGATTAGAGCTCACGAAAATATGAGCGTTTTAAGGGTATATTTGTCATGATTTGTGATTCCAATAATATTGATGACTGATAATGGCCCTCAATTTTAAAATGAAATAATGAAAATATTTTGCAATACATATGGAATTGAGAAACATTTTTCAACACCTTATTATCCACACACTAATGAGCAGGTTGAGGTAACGAATAGAAAAATTATTGATGAGATCAAAAGCATTTGAAGGGAAAACGGTAAATGACTAGATAAACTATCTGAGGTATGGTAGGCCTATAGAATGACTTCAAAAGTTTCTACAGAAGAAATACCCTTTTTGTTAGTATATGGAATGGATGTTGTGGTTCGAGCTTATATGGTTATTCATAGTTATATGATTTAATATTATTAAGAGGAATACAATCTTATAGGAAAGAAAATTTCAGTGGATTTAGAGTATGATGAATAGTAGATTTAATTCTAAATTAAGGCTAAGAAATTTCAAGAAGGGTGATTTGGTTATAAGAAACTCTTCCAGGGGGTAATGGATAAAATTTCAGAAAACTTAGATCCAAATTGGGAAAGTATGTATAAGGTTGTTTGTAAGAGTTGTCATGAGGCATATAGAGTACAAGATTTGACTAGTAACATGTTGAAGGATCCTTCGAATATTCAACAGTTCAAGCTCTATAGAGAAAAGTTTCAAAATTGGATGTGTGCTATTTTTCCTTTCAAATGGCACAATAAGGTTTTTAAAGAGAGATATTCTACATATGTTCATCATTAAAATTTCATTTTACCATCCGATTTAAGATTTTTAAATCGGTTGGGAATGCCACAAAGAAGAGAAGAAGTAAAGATATAAAAAGAAGAATTATGTCAAGCAATAAATAAGAGATTATGATTAAATAGCCAAGCTTAAGGTTGAAAAACTGAACGGTGACACAAGTAGGTCATATTGAGCCCGACCTAATTTTCAAATAAGCGATTATGATTAAATAACCAAGACTAAGGTTGAAAAATCGGATTGTTGCACAAGTAGGTCATATTGAGCCCTGGCCTAATTTTCAAATAAGTGATTGTGACAAAGCCTAAGGTTTAATACCGAAAGGATACAAAAAAATTCCATAATGTGCCCTGAATTTATTGTCAAATTAACGATTATGGTTAAACAACCAAGCCGAGTGGTTACACAAGTAGGCTATATTGTGCCCAGATTTAAATGTCAATTTAGCATTTATAATGAAAATATTAAGTGTAAAGTTAAAGAATTAATAGTTATACATGTGGTCACATTAAGTAATAGTATAGAGTATTAATAATATATATCGACTTCATAAGAAAATATATAAAGATATTAAGAATTTAGAAGGGAACCAAAAGAAACAAATAATTTTTAAAATCATTATGATAGTATGTATGAGGTAAATTATTCTTTTGACACATAATGTTACTAGATGCATTTAAATAAGTATGTAATGAAAAGTTTTATCAAAATATGTGGCATATGGGAACAAAAGAACTCGACATAAAACTGAAATTCAAAGTATTTTAGTTTGGCCAAACATAAATAGAGTAAGAAATTAAATAATACAATACATTTCTTCAAAATATTGTAAAACAAAATAACTCTTAAAGCTTAAGTGAAATTCAAGATTGTTGTCTACTTCATCATTTTTGTTGTTTAAAAATTTCAAAAGTTAGAGAGTTTACAAAGGTTGGGTTCAAGTACATTATCGGTAGTTTATTCATTGCTTTATTTTCCAAGAAATTATTTTGTAGTATTTTTTTTATCAACCCATCTTGTTGGGTTTCTTCTCATTTTGTTCTTTCTAAGCCAATAGCTGGTGCAGACGATTGTCGCGATATTTTTGAGGTAGTAATTTTTCTATTTATCCCAGTTGAACGATATGATATGCAGCTATGATTGATAAGATAATTTCTCTTTGACTCTCGCTAATAGAAATTTTAGTTGTTGCAAATGTAGTTTTTTCTCTGTCACTTATGATTTTGAAAGCGCTACCCTCAACATCCTATTTTATATTTTGAACTTATTTTTATTTACTTTTTTCAAAATCATTTAACCTTTATTGAAGTATTGTTATTTTAAGATTGTAAAGTACATAATTGAGTAGTCAAAGAATTGATTTCAACATTTAGAGTTTTATTTTTATCAGAGAGAGTAATGTTTTGCGAGATCAGATTTGTGTTATAAATCGTTAAGGTAGTAGATTGTTTGATTAATTCTGCATTATGAGTAAGAATTTTTATTTTCCTAACATTAGCAACATCATTTTCAACCTCAAGAGTAGTAAGATATTTCTTAAAATATAGTTTTTCTTCGTGCAACTTATCATGAGCTTGTTTCATCTTTTGCAATCCTTGTTGAAAAGCAATTAGCTCTCTTATATGTTTCCTTGAGTCAGCCACAATTTATTTAGGTTGAAAATTGGTTACTACATCAATATCCTTAAGAGTTATTATCACGTAGACAAGCGCCAGGAATCTGTAAATACTCTTATAAGTATGCAAAGTGAGGGGATAATAAGTATATATGCAAAGTTAGGAGATATGATAAATTTGTATATGATAAAAAGGTAATTTAGTGTTGAATACTAACCACTAGCTAAATTTCAATTTGTTTGCGTAGAATATCGAAGCAATTCATATTATTTTATTGAGCCATGTTGGGGCAATGCGAATGTTGCTGAGAGATGAATAAATTTGAAGAGAGGAATGATATGTAGATTAAAAATATGGTGTTTCGTTGGGTGGATGGTCATCTACAAGTGTTGGCATTCCCAATGTAAGCAAATTTTCTTACGAGGTCTCAATTGATGGTTGCCCGGTAAGTTGTGTGTGGCTTTGTGTCAATGGAGGAAGTGTGTCTTCATATAGTATTTTTTAATTTTCTTTATTTGCCAGTAACACATACAAAGAAGGTAAGGTTTTCTTTGAATTTTTGGGATCTTCAGTTTTAGAGTTTAGAGCATGGGTGTCTTTGTCGTGGTTTGGATTTTTTTTGCTTCTTCCGAAGGGGTTCAGTATTGAGCAAAGTGTCGGTATCTTCTTGATTAACAAACATGTCATATTTTTCACGAGTTCTAATAGTTTGAGATTTGTTGATCGATGCATCATTCTTTGATGTCGTGGTTGGCCTAGTTGAAGTAGTGTTTTTCATGGAGGAAGGATTTTATGGGGAAGTTTTGATACTTTCTCCTTCTTTTATCATTTTATTTTTGGTACGTTCAAGCCAATTCCTTGTGGATTTTAAGATATTATGCATTGTCGTAGCATGCATAAAGCTTCTTTAGTAGGGCCTGGTTCTTTGGTATTGCGCAGTGTAGGTTTACCATCTTTGGTCATGGTAAGTTTAGGTAGTGAATACAACCCGACTTGGATAAAAATTTCAGCGATAAAAAGATAATGAAAATCTAGAATATAGATTGGTTGGTCAGCTAAGGACAAAGTTTCCATAGGCTTCAAACTTAAGAAGTGGTTAATGTTTTAAAAAAGGACATATTCATTACCTAGGTATATTAGAGTTGGAATCTGGTTTTTTGATGACGCGACGGAAATAGAAAAAAAATCAACGAAAGACAAAACCCTAATTCAAGGGTAACATGATGAAACCCTAGTCTAAGAGTAACGAAGACTGAAATTTTCAGATATAAAAAATATATTATTCCAAAAACTTAAAATAACTTAAAGAATATGAGGCTTTATATAATAGCTTCTCAAAACCCTAAATTAGAATACAAGGAAATAAAATAAATTTATTAAAATAAAATAAAATAAAATCTTAATATAATTAGATTTGATTTAAACAATATAAGATATTTGAATAAAATAAAATAAAATAAAATAAGTATCTCTTTGGAATTTCTGGGCTACATCATCCTCTCCTGGTTGACAGGAATTCGTCCTCGAATTCACAACACTATCACCATCAACAACCAAATTTATTTTTTATATTTTTTTTCAATTGTTACATTAGGAATTATAATTGTTGACCTCATCGGAATAAGATAATTATTCTCGAGTGTTCCTTATTCGAAGTAACATTGAAGCCATCAGTTGAAGAAAAACATAGTTTCGAAAAACTTTTCATAACCTGAAGACAACATCCCCATGTCCAGTCGATGAAAAAAATGGTTTTGAAACCTCTTCATAGCTTGAGACAACATCCCCATGTCCAGTTGATAAAAAAAATGGTTTTGAAAACCTCTTCATAGTCTGAGATGACATCTCGATAAGAAAGTTTTACCTTGATTCGACGATTTGTAGCCAATTTAAACTCCTTCAGTAACCGGTCAATACGATCGTCATTGAAACGGCTGATATGTCCCCTCATACTCAAATGATCTTCCCGATCTTCATGACCATGTGTGTTGTTCTCTTCATTCAACCTTGAATAAGAATAGTCAGGATTTAGAAACATGCTTCAACATAACAGGAACTGAGGCTCTGATACCAAACTTATGACGCGACGGAAATAGAAGAAAAATCAACGATAGATGAAACCCTAATTCAAGGGTAATATGATGAAACCCTAATCTAAGGGTAACGAAGACTGAAATTTTCAGATTTAAAAAATATATTATTCAAAAAACTTAAAATAACTTAAGGCATATGAGGCTTTATATAATAACTTCTCAAAACTCTAAATTAGAATACAAGGAAAGAAAATAAATGTATTAAAATAAAATAAAATAAAATCTTAATATAATTAGATTTGATTTAAACAATATAAGATATTTGAATAAAATAAGTTTGTGTTTGGACTTTCTGGGCTACATCATTTTTATAGATGTGATATCAATGATTTTAGAGAAGACACTATTGCTGATAAGACATATAATGTTAGGGAATGTGACTAATGAGAATAGAAATTTTTGTTCTTGAATAAGTGGGTGGATCGTTAAGTTGATAAAAATAGTAACCGTTAGAGTACAAGAGTATTAAAGGTCAGATTTGTATTGAGAATACGAAGCGATGATAGTTTGTTGTCAGATGAGCTAATTAAGTTTATGACACGTTTTATAACACTTGTCAGTTTGTTGGCGCATGCGTATATATTAGATTGGAATAATTAACATCAGTTTATGTGATTTTATAGTCGTTAAAACAAAATTATAGGTAATTAATTTTCCACTACTATGGTGAGTCCTAATATGGGTATTTTCTATCAAAGAAATATATTCCTTATTAAGACAAAGGTTATAATGACACGAGGGTATAAATCCGAGTTATGACGAGGGGTTAGACCAGAGATGTCACGAGAGTACCATTCAGAGTAATGATGAGGGCTCAATTCAGAGATATGACAAGGAAAAAAATAAGAGGTATGACGAGAGTTCAAATCAGAGACACGACAAGAATACAATTCAGATAATGAATAGAGTTCAATTCATAATAATGACGAAGGTGCAAATTAGAGTTATGACGAGATACAAGTCAGAATCATGACGAGATGGTAAATCATAACTATGACGAAGATATAGTTCAAAGCTATGACGATAAGTGATATTTGAAATATGATGAGGGTATGATTTAAAGGCACGTCATAGCCACATAAAATACGCACCTTTATACAAGTATAATTTCATGATTGATTTTTAAGAAAGCTTGTTAGATGGTTATAATATAATGAAACGTATAAATTAGTGATCGGATACACGTGTAATTAAGTGATAGGTAGAGCATTGATGTAAATCCTATAAATAAAGGCTAAAGTCTTCTTTGAAAGACTAATCACATTTTTTTAATACAAAAAAATTACACTATATTCAATTTATTTCTTGATTTCAATTCAAATATTTGGCTAAATTTTTGTTGAGAATTTCCCTTTACAACCAACACTATTATCGTGTTTCTTTTGGGGTTTAAGATATTAAAGGTAGTTAGGGGTGATGCGGAGGTAAAAATATAATTTTATGTTTGAATAAAACTTGTAAACTTAAAAGGTGAGAGATCTAATAAAAAGGTGAGGAAATATAGCACAGCTCTTTTCAAATTTCCATGTTCCTTTTGTTTTCCTTTAAATCCTTAATTTTTTTAATGTTTTTCTCTTTTTTAATTTTTTTTTTCAATTTATCCCTTTTTCTCTTTATATAAAATAAATTTCTAATTTTTTAATTGATTTAAAATTAAATATATTTGGAGCAATTTATTATTTATGTAAATTAAATGAGCTAGTATACTAGTATAATATATATATATATATATAAATAAATGATAAATATCCATTGTTTAGAATACCTCACACTCATTATTTTACTAGTCTCGAGTAAAAAATAAATATCACAATACATAAATATGATCAAATGATATTATTATATGTTATAAAACTATTCTCAGTACAAGTTCATGAAACATGCGATATATTATAGACAAAAGTTTCAAGAAGTCTAAATATTTTCAATTTATTTCTTAAATTATGTTCTCTTTACATAATTATGTACTTTAAAGTTTCTTACACTTTAATTAATAAACCAAAATAATATAAATTTTATTTTTTGGAGTCATTAATATACATTTATTTTTATTTTGTTTTTTACAAATCTTATTCATCCATGTGACTTAGATCACAAGCGAGTTGGTGTAGGTAATTAGGTTATAAACACCCTAAATGTCATATAAACTTGGATATATGCAATGATTTTTTACATGGACTTGTGCAATATATAGTCTTATTAAGTGTTCTAACTAATCCAATAACGAGCGTTGGATCAATAATTTCATTCGCAGTTGGTTATGAACATTAGGCATTGAAAACCCCAAATGATTTAGTAACACATGCCAATTAAGCTATAAAAATAAACAAGCAATAATAGAGAATTAACACAAATTTATTCTTTTTTATACGAGCTTCTATGTCAATCATGCATGAGACCCGATTACTTGGTGATTACTTGGTAAAAAATTATGATGATCTCTTTATTTATTTGTCTTTAATAATACAAATTCATATATCACAACTATGTTTCATTAGAAAAATCTTTATTTTAATTTATTAATCTCTATGTAAAATATTATATTAAAAGTAGATCATGTGTAATTTAATTTAAAAAATTATGGGAAAAAAGAATATAAAAGAGATAATCAAATAAAAGTCTAAACAAACTATATTTTATTTTTATTCTTAAGTTTGAGTTACCATGTTGAATCAAGATCCTAAAGTCCCAAACTATACAATATATAATATTCAACGATCATGCAATATTTTTTTATTTGTGATATTTTTTTAGGTTAAACACTGGAACCCATTACCTCATACTTAAAAATTAGAATCATCATTATATTTAATTTTGGAAACCAAAAAAAAGTGTATGGAACAATGGTACCTGATATTTAGCTTTTAGCCTAAAACTTGTTTATAACATATGTAATTGATTTATTTTAAATATAGAATAATCATATGGAATAAACACACCAAAATAACAATACCAAGAAAGATTAAAAGGTTTATGCAACTCAAAGAGAAAACATAAAATCAAACCAAAAAATAAAACAAAGGTATAAAAGAAATATATTTCCGGTATGAGTAGTTTTCGCCACAAAAATGAATAGTATTCCACGATCATCGAAAACTTAATTAATTTCTTGAAAACTGCACCAAACACTTGATGCAATAAATAAAAAATATACGAGTATATGGACTCGAGTTCTAAGTGAATTATTTATATTTCTCCATATCCATTTATCCATCTATCCATCTATATATATATATATATATATATTAATACTATTTAATATTCTAATGTGCGATCCGGAAATCAAAATTGAGGATTTTATGAATGTCTAATATATAATAAAATAAAAAAGATAATATACGAGTAATAAATCAATAACAAAATAATCAAGGCCATTGAACATGTAAACTATTTTAATTTAAGTTTTATATTTATATTAAATTAGCATTTATAATATTCCTTAAATTAGATTCTCAAATTTTCTTACAAATGTTGTTATCATCTCTCGATCTCAAACAACTAACCTTTTTGTATGGTGGTGTATATATGTATGGTGGTGATTTATTTATATTTCTCTCTATATATATATATATTAATACTATTTAATATTCTAATGTGCGATCCGAAGATCAAAATTTAGGATTCTATGAATGTCTAAACTATAATAAAATTAAAAAAGACAATAAACGAGTAATAAATCAATAACAAAATAACCCAAGGCCATTGAACATGTAAATTATTTTAATTTAAACTTTTATATTTATATTAAATTAGTATTTATAATATTCTTTAAATTAGATTCTCAAATTTTCTTACAAATGTTGTTATCATCTCTCGATCTCAAACAACTAACCTTTTTGTATGGTGGTGTATATCTGTAGTGTCATTCCTCATACAATTCAGTCATATACACAAATAATATACTTCAAATCTCCATAGGTCATGGTTGTAGCATACTACTTATTTAACCTAAGGGAATTAACACAATTCATAAATAAGTTTTACATCTCGGTCTCAACCTAGATCTATAATCATTAAATTGAACCTCTAGGTAATTGAAAAAAATAATATTACTATTTATACATAGGAAAAATATAAATATAAATTAAAAATAAAATATAAATAATTCATAATAAAATTACTTACAAAGGTTAAGTAATCCTAGAAAGAAAAATAAAAATAAAAGAAAACAACGAAGAAGATGAAGAAAATTCAAGCTCAAGATCTTGAATAAAAAATAAAATAGTTTTGCTCCCTAATGTTTTTGGAGTTATCGTGGTTTTGTCTTCATTCATCTTTTTTTGCTAAGGCGTCGTTAATCATACCGAAGAAACTATGCCAGCTATGTTGGCTAGACTCTCACAAGTCATAAAGCTTGGTTATATTAATTTTCCTAGCCGAATTGTTGTCAGAGACGACTCCAACTTGGTTCGTACTAAATTGTTCCTGCCTCGTTAAAAACCTTTGCCGGCCAAAACCTCCCTTGAGGATAAAAAATCTATTTTTCCAAAGGAAAAGAGTATAACTAACAATTAGTAGGTTGCCAGGATGTTACCAGCTTCTTCGACATGCTTTGCTTTTCGTTGGATAGGGTTGATATGGATGTGTAGCCCTCCAGTCTTTGGTGGAGGATAAAACGAAGAATATATATATAGATATACTTCATATATGTGAGTTTGTTGTAGATCTCATGGACCTTATAATGTAGAATTTACCGAATGTCGTAGGCGACTTTGCGTAGGTGGTAAACATGTAAGAAACATAGTCGTGTTTGCAGGACAATAGGCTTGGTAGTATTTGGTCTAATGAGTTGATATGAGTGGAGATTTATGTGTTTGTTCAACTTTTGTAATGTCCAAGAATATCCTTGCAAGATCGAGCACAATATGGCTCATTGCGTAGCTTAGGAAAATGTATCATTCTAGTTGAATCCTGACGAGATTGAATAGGCCCCATTGCGTGGTCTGCTATAGACTTGGTCTGTACCAGTTTACAAATATACCCAATACAAGGTATGAGGCTCAGTACGGCCTTCTACGTAGCCCGTAAGCGTGGCCAATTAGCCTGATCGTGTTTATAGACACTTAGTATGGACTCAGTATGGTCCCTTGCGTAGCCCGTAGGCGTGGTCATTGACCCAATCGTTGAGTTGCAAGGATGGAGAGAAGTATGCAACAAGCACATAAACAGGAGATGGATATGAAGATCACTTGGTTTGTAGCATGAAGATACCTTGGTTTAAATCCTTTGTGTCGTGGAGATGGAGATCATTTGGTTTATAGCCTTTTTTTTATCATGAAGATGGATATTATTTTGGCTTATAGCCTTTCTCTAGACTGGTAGCTCTTTCTATCGTGGAGATGAAGATCATTTGGCTTATAGTCTTATATATCATGGAGATGGTGTGGCGTATATTATGGAGATCAGTTGCTACATATCATGGAGATTGAGATTGGCCTGTAGTCTTTTCGAACATAGAGATGGAGATTATTTGGAGGTCACGTAACAAATGACTTGACAACTCTATTTAGTTTGAATTTTTAGAAGGTGAATTATACAACAAAGTCAATAACGAGGACTGAAAATTTCTTTTGAAATATCCATTAACGAAGTCATATCAGATATTCACTTTGATGATGGAGAATTATTGTTATTCTGTTGCGGAGATCTCTCGTTTAAAACCGTTGCATATTGGAAGACTTGATTATTTATAAATGCGATTTGTAATAAAAGATTATTGGAGACGATTTTGTTTTATTGCAAAATATTTGCATAGTATATTACACTTGATTGAAGACGTGTTGCATGCACTTGATTGAAGACGTGTTGCATGCACTCCCATTATGTAATAACCACCCTAATAACCGCACTAACCATTTTATGCAATTTAATATATTACAACATTGACCACCCTAATAACCACACTAACCATTTTATGCAATTTAATATATTACAACATTGACCGACTAACAATTTTATACAAATGGTGAACAGAAGAACACATGCACCGATAACACAGGGACATCACAAACACGTGTATAGATACACTAAGCAATACAGAAACGCTAATGTTCATTGAAATGGTATACAAAATACTGACACAAATAGTTGTAAAGCACATAACATGACACACATCTTCATGACATGCACAATAGATATTCACAAATATAAAAACAGACAAATAACAGCGCAAACATGACCACAACAACGACACACAACAACACTACACATATAAAAGAGGTGATATAATAAACATATTAACGACGAACATCATATTACTATCATCTCGGAACAACTTACGGCCATTAAAACGAACATCCTTTAACCAAAATCATATATTAAAAAATAACAGATTAAAAAGCCTTAGCTTTGCCGAGCAGATGCCGAATATTTGTGAATGAGATGGTCGAACAAAATAATTATACGAAACTTGGAACGTAGGAGATAAGATGGTTCTCCAGCGGCGTCTGATGGGGAAAGAGGAGCGGTAGGATTGGTGCCGAAATGGAAAGTGGTAGCTACTGATGGAGTAGAACGCAAACCCCGATTAGAGCGCTTGACTAAATACAAGACCTTCAATGTGGAACCTTCTACTGTATCTTCACACATGTTTATAAAGACCTTTAATGTGGAACCTTCTACTGTATCTTCACACATGTTTATAAAATATATGGTCTCTGTAATCAAACAAAAGATGCAGACAACACAACTATACAAATATAACAGATAAAATGTAAACTTGACTGACGTAAGGAATGAAAGTATTCTTGAAGTGGAACTGTTTCACCACGCTCTAAACATTAGTAGAATTTTGTTTAAATAGAACTAATACATAACAGTTGTTTAAATAGAACTAATACATAACAGTTAGTCGATCGTATCTAAATAACTGAAGCAATAACTTATAAATAACCGTGTTCAATATTTTCTAACATTTTCTCTCTTAAAATTGAACACAATTGTTGTTGTTTTTTTTACTTGATCATCTGCACACCACTCTTTTCTCTAATCTCCAAGAACTTCTTCCTTGATAGCGACTTTGTGAGAATATCAGCACGTTGATCTTCTGTGCAAACATGTTGGATTGCAATCTTTCCTGATTCAATACAGTCTCTTATATAGTGGAATCGAACATCAATGTGCTTGCTTCTCTCATGGTGAACTGAATTCTTGCTCAATGCGATTGCGGACTGATTATCTATCTTTGGAACCACTTTATTAACCTTCTTTTTAAATAAATTTGCCAACAATCGTCCCAGCCACACTCCTTGACATGCTGCTGCACAAGCAACGATATATTCTGCTTCACATGAAGATAATGCAACAACCTTTTGTTTTTGTGGACACCAACTAACCGGATTTGATCCAAGAAAGAATATTACCCCTGTAGTGCTCTTCCGATCATCAACATCACCGGCTAGATCACTATCAGAGTAACTTAACAGCTCCAAGCTTTCTTTCTTTTTCTCATAAACGCAACCAAGATTTAAAGTTCCTTTCACGTACCGCAATATATGCTTTACTGTAGCCATGTGCTCCGTTGTGGGCTTCTCCATGTATCCACTCACCATACCGACATAGAATGCTAAATCTGGGCGCGTATGCAGTAGATACCTTAAGCTGCCAACAATGCTTCGGTATATGGTTGTGTTTACAGGCTTGTGCTTTTCTTGTTCAGTTTGTAGACGAGGTTCCATCGGAATTTGTGAAGGGTTACAATCTTTCATGCCGTATTTTTATAACACCTTTGTTGCATATGCGGACTGGTTGAATGTGATCTTCATAGAACTTTGACAGACTTCAATTCCCAAATAGTAGCTTAGTAAACCAAGATCACTCATACTAAACATCTTTTTCATCTCAGATTTGAACTTGTTTATATCTTGTATGCTCTCTCTAGTGATGACTAGATCATCCACATATACTCCAACTATCAAATTCCATTTTCATTGGTTTCTTTTGTACACGGCATGCTCTAATGAACACCTATCAAAACAGAGTGTTTTCAATGACTTGTCCAGTTTTGAATTCCAAGCTCTAGGTGCTTGTCGCAATCCATACAATGCCTTGTGCAGTTTTAATACCTTGTGCTCTTCTTCTTTTTCTTCAAAACCTGGCGGTTGAGTAACATACACTTCTTCCAACTCCCCATTGAGGAAGGCTGACTTTACATCCATATGATGCACCTCCCATCCTTCGTGTGCTGCAATAGAAATCAGAAAACGTATCGTCTCTAGCCGAGCAACAGGGGCTTGAACTTCATCAAAATCTACACCTTGTCGTTGAACGTACCCTTTTGCCACACTATTATTGCCTTGTGCCTCACTATTCTGCCTTGAGTGTCCTTCTTTAGTTTGTAAACCCACTTTAATCCAATAGGTTTGTGGTTGTCAGGTAATGGAACGAGCTTCTAAGTTTCATTTTCTCGAATAGAAGAAATTTCTTCCTCCATTGCTCTTCTCCACATCGGATCAGCCTTGGCTTCTTCAAGGCTCATCTTCTCCGAGCAAACACAGTCCTGAATACTCCAATTCTATTGGGAATGTTTCATCGTAAAGTTCTTTGATGTCACACTTATCCTATGGTCTTTCGGATGAACTCTCATCAAGTGTCGATGGTTGTAGTTTTTCAGTTGATACTGAATCTTCAAACGTTGTTGCTGGAATATATGGTGAATTTTAAGCAGATGTTCTGGATCTTATGTTCATCACTGGTGTAGCATGCTCATTTCGGTTACCGGTTAGTTCCTATGTCGGTTGTGGGAAATCCATACCGAAATCATTGACACATTCTTTATCTTGGAGATTTTTCGTATCAGATGTGCTTGTTATAGTAAAATAAGGTGCGGCAAAAATGTTCCCTGTTTCCGTTACTGGAAATTTGCTCCCCTCCTAATTTTTCTCCTCTTCGAACACGACGTCTCGTGTTACGACTACTCGTTTTGACTTCGGATCAAACATCCGATAGCCTTTTGTATTCGAATCATAACCACTAAACACAATCTGCTTGCTTCGGTCTGCAAGGTTTGAAAGGTGAGGTGTAACATCTTTTACATATCGGCATATCCAAAGATACGAAAATGATCAACACTTGGCTTGGGGTTATAATATGCTTCATAGGGAGTTTTTTCGAAAACGTTTTTTGTTGGGGCTCGATTTAAGAGATACGCGGTTGTTGATACCGCTTCTCCCCAAAATTCGTCTGGGACTCCATGCTTTTCAACAAGCTCCTTGCCATGCCAACCACCGTCTGATTTATTCGTTCAACAACTCCATTCTGCTGAGGAGAATACGGTGCCGATAGATAATACTTAATTCCCAACCCTTCACAGTACATCTTGAACTCATATGAGGTGAATTCACCACCACGATCCGTGCGCAAAGCTTTTAATTTACTGTTTTTCTCTATTTCTGTTGCAGCTTTCACCTTCTTAAATGACACAAATGCTTCGTCTTTGTTTCGGATCAGTACCTCTGCCACATAAATCTTGTACAATCGTCAACCAACAGTAGGAAATAACGGTTACCTCCGTGTGTGGCAAGAGTTATTGGCCTGCACAAATCTCCATGCCACAGATCAAGCGGTGCTTTTGCTCGGAATTTTTTCACTGTTGGAAATGGTTTCCAGCAGTTGTTTTCCAATAAAACAACCATCACAGATGCGGTCCTTATGCTCGATCATGGGCAAACCGTGGACCCTCTGTTTCTGACTTAGAAACTTCAAGGCTTGAAAGTTCGCATGCCCGTACCATGCATGCCATCTCCATGCATTTTCTTTGTTCCTTACCATAAAACATTCAGGTAGGGCGGGTGCTATATTAAATTCATACAGCCTATTGCTTGACCTATTCACTTTTGCTAATAGCCTTTGTGATTTGTCAAAAATACTCGTAACACCTCCTTCAACCATAACCTTACATCAGTTTTCATCAAGCTGACCAATGCTTATAATATTACTTTTCAACATCGGAATGTAGTAGACGTTAGTAAATATTCGATGCTCACCTGTGAAGTCTTCAAACAAAACCGAACCTCTTCCTTGTATTTCTACTGCCGAACCATCGCCAAATTTGACTGACCCTTTAATAGCACTGTCACCTTCAGAAAATTTTTCGAGACAACCGGTCATGTGATTACTTGTGCCCGTATATAAATACCAAGTCTTCTCTCAGGTGCTTTTAAACTTTGGCACTATATTTTCTTCGTGCAGTAAGACTTGCTTGCTTTTTATTGCGTGGCTGAGAACATGAGTTTCGGCCATGAAGAGTGTCGGTTTATCTTCGGTTTGCATTGTAACAAGGTTGGTTCTTTCTTTTCGGTTTGGTTTGGGACATTCTTTTGCAAAGTGACCATAATCATTGCAGTTGAAACACTTGATCCTGGATTTGTCGAAGTTACGTGGATTTCGGTCTTCGTTATGGCATTCACCATTTCCCCGACCTTTACCATAACCACGCCCATGACGTCCTCCTCTATAGTTGCTGCTGAACTTTCATCTCTCTTTGCCTTTGGGATTCTTGCGTCTAACTCGACATGGGTATATAGTAACTGATCTCCATTGCATCTTGAGTGCAATCGTCCTTTAATCCCTTCTTCAAAGGTTTTGAGGCGACCGATTGCTTCTGAGACCGACATGTTCTCACAATCGCCAAACTGCTCCATCGTTCCGATTATTTGGAGAAATTTATCTGGAACAGCACTGAACAGTTTTTCAACAACTTCGCTTTCGTCGAGTGTCGTGCCAAGTGAGCAGATCTCGCTTACTAGCGTAGTAAGCTTCATTGCAAAGCCATTTATCGTCCCTGAATCTTCTATCTGTAACTTATTAAATTGCCGTTTCAGTACCTGTACGCGTGCCTTTTTGAACGATTTTCGCCAACTCGCATCTCCCTGAGTGCGACCCAAGCCTCCTTTGCCGTCTACTTTTCCGCGATTGTCATCATCACGTCATCTAACACGGCTTGAGAAATGGCTACCATGACACCTTGATCTTTGTCGACGTCTGTGTCTTCACCTTCGATCATTGACCATACTCTTAGCAAACGCAAGAGTATCTTCATCTTGACAGCCAAATACCTTAGTTCGTTTCGCGTTGGATATTGGATCGGTTTTGAAGCTCCTCTTGCCGTTTATTTGATGATTGTAACTGCTTTTGATTGTTCTCTTAGTTCGTTTCGCGTTGGATATTGGATCGGTTTTGAGGCTCCTCTTGCCGTCTATTTGATGATTGTAACTGCTTTTGATTGTTCTCTGTCGATGTCGGTCATTTGATGATTGTAACTGCTTTTGATTGTTCTCTGTCGATGTCGGCCATTTCTTTGACAATATGAGCTCTGATACCAAATATAAATTATGGTTTCCGTGATCAAACAAAAGATGCAGATAACACAACTGTACAAGTATAACAGATAAAATGTAAAACTGACAGGCAGACGTAAGGAATGAATACTAAAAAATAAAAGTATTCCGGAAGTAGAACTGTTTCAACTCGCTTTAAACATTAGTAGAACTTTGTTTAAATAGGACTAATACATAACAATTGTCCTCCATGCTCATCTGCTGTTATTCTGCACAGATGGTGAGTGGAAGTAGAAGCCGTAAATAGATTCAAACCGCACAATTTTTTTTTATTAGGTTCTGCTCCTATTCGGCAGCACTTAGCTTAGCAATAGCCAAAGTAGACAACTTGAGTGCTTGCTTCATTGAAGTTTTAAGAATTCGATAATCAAGAACCGTCTGTCGTCAGATTCTTTGTTGGTGTCACCGTGGTTGTGTGTGGTGTTTGTGGTGCTGGTTATGTACTCCTCGTCCTTACGTATTCTTTTGTTACAGGAACATGGAACACAAATCGGAATACCGAGCGGTTTCAACTTGGTCGAGCAGTTGCAACTTGATCGAACGGAGCTATATGCTGTCTGCCCTGGTATGTGCTAATGCCAAAGAGGCAATCCCTGGTGGCGGAGATGACGACGATGATGATCGGAGAAGGGAAACGAGGTTGAAAAGATGGGTAAACATGGATATCTTCTGCGAGCTAAGGGTGAATGGAGCTTCTTGACATATGCCTTTGGGCAGAGACCGGAGAGAGAGGTTTTGTTAAAACCCTAATAAAGCAGCTTAGAAGATTTTTTAGAACATGGATGAGGGTTGAAGCTACCAATTGACAGCTCGAGAAGAGATCACCATGGACGATCGGACAATTCGAGGCAGACTTCCAGTGACCTTAAAAGAAGTATGCTTTTGTGGTTATACAGAATTGCGTTAGGTGTAACATCGGAAGCATTGGTTTTCTCTTCGGCTCGGTTTTTGGGTGTTGCTTTTGTTCCGGTGACGGTTGCGGCAGTCGTGGGTAGAGAGCTCAACCACCTATGATTCACGAAGACCTTACAGAGGGAGATGTTGAAAATGAAGTTGTTTCAAAAGGAGCACCACCATCCGAACCGTTTGGAGCCCTAGAAGGTGTTTGTGGCATGGCGATGGGCGTTGGTGATGATGGAGGAGGATGCGGCGGTGCATTTTTTGGTCGGTAATAGGGTATATATGCATGAATGTAAGCAGAAGCAAACGTGATGGACAAAATAGCATTACTTGGGCCAATCATGCCTGATGATCCTCCGGTGAAAGATCATGCCGGTGATGATAGAGCACTTAAATCATCTTTGTCTTTGCCTCCTTATCTTTTAGGCTTCTGTATTAAGCTTGGTATACTCAGGTTGCTGAATTTACTTGCAGTACTATTTATAGAAGGATTGTCGAAATCTATCGCTTCTGGGAGATGATGGCTGAGAGAAGTTGCTTTCTAGATCTGTCTCATCTTATCCCGGTTCTGATTCTGCGTACTCTAATGTCAACTGTTTTGCTCTTTCTTGGGATTTCGGCTCAGCTTCTTGTGGAGGTCGCTCGCTGATACTTTTTATGCAAGAGTCTGTAGTCACGCAGCTCGTAACCCACCGAAGGTACACTAACTCTTCACCTTCACTAAATCTATTCATCTGAAGTATTCCGACTTGCTTAGACAAGTCTTCGTTTGCATGCCGTATATTGTTAACAACGTCTTTTTCTCTGTTTACCTTTTCACTCTCTATTATATCAGGAAGATGAGCTATTTTGGCTTCAGCAATATGAAGTTCAAGTTGAAGCTCCCTATTCCTCCTCTTGAGCTCTATGACTCGACCTCAAATTCGTCGACGACTTTGAGCGTCTTCTCAACCTCTTCGTCGTTCTTTATTGCTTCACCTAGACACGTCTTGCTTCAACAACAGTAACTGTCCCTTTGTCCGGTTAGTATCAAATTGAATCTGCCTCTGAAACTCTTTAATTTTGTTCCTTGCTATTTGTAGCTCCTTTTCGACCGTACCACCTCTCGCGATTTCCTCTTGAAGTGTTATCTTTTCCGCTTGTAATGAATTAATGGTGACTAGTATACATTATCTAACACAGACTTACATACACTAACTTGTATACTTCATAACATAATGCACACAGACTTACATACACTAGCTTGTATACTTCATAACATATTACACACATACGATATGTCTACAGGCTACATTAGCGTCTACCTCTTCACATACTTATATTTGCTTAGCATGACTGTTATACGTATGATGTGCACATAATATAATATACACACACAGTGTTTTGTACAGATTAATACATGTTACACACTACTCAGTGCTTGTAATGCACGTACACATAGGCAACTTATGTAAGCATGGCACTACCTCAGGTTACAATGTCTTACATTGTCATAACTTAACATGCACACATACTGACTATTATGATCATCTGTAAGTCGTATTATACTTGTTTGAAAAGCTTTGAGCCACATTTTATCAAACACCTTTAGATCCCAAGCACGAATCAACAAAAGTTGGAATGCTTCCCTGTATGAATCAAGTAAACATCAAGGACAGCTCCATAAACCAATACATAATACACAATTATATGCAACTCATGATGATCACGACGACGTCATATACCCTATGAACACAACAAAGAACACAGTATGCAATCAACTTGAATTATCGTATTGATCCATTAAAACAGATTTTTATACCTGATTTCTGATTTAATTTGAATAAAAATATAAAATCGCACCTCAATCGTTTTGGATTCGCGAAAAAATATAACTATTGCAATTGAAGAAAAAATTGATCCTGGAGAACTCATCTTTGGAATCTAAGTGGACTTTGAAGATCACGGTTCATTTCTGTCACCATATTCTCTGACGTAGAAGACGAAAACAAAACGAATATCCCTCTTGTTTTCCTAGAAGCCGGTATGGGAAGCTTTTTGGGACTAGAGACGAGTTGAGGAGTAAAGCCGGCCACGACTAAAAAGCAAAATCGTACTCGCTAGGGCTTCACTCGTCGATTCCTTATACATGGCAGAGAGACGAGTTTGGTGCGTTCTTTCTCCGGGCCAGAGTTCGACGGCATGACCAATAAACTCATCTTTGTACGGTTCCGGAGCTCAAGTATGAGGAGGCCGTAGTTCGACTGATCGGGGCTGGTCGGCGGCTTGTTCAAGGATTTTTCTCCAGCGCGTTTGGTAAAGCTTCGAAATTGTAATCCATCGACGAGTTGTGTTTCGGCGATGGAAAAAAGGGGGTCGATTTAGGGTTTATGTGAACGGATATCGGACAAAGATCAGTGTTTTTTCCATTCTTTCAAGGTTACAACTTACAATTGTCTAGAGAGACGGTCTCTCAAGTGAAGTACAATGCAGGGTAGCAATGTATTTAAAAGAAAAAGACATGTCCCAAGAATGTTTTGATAAAGATTCAGAGGATTTGCCTCTTTAAGAAAACCTTAACCACCCGGTGGTTAAAAATCTGATCTAAGGAAAAAGAATACAAAACCTCCAGACCGGCATTAATGGGCTGAAACCTAATCAAACCCCACAGTCGTTGAGAGAGAAAGGGATAAAAATAAAAAATAACAAAATATTTTTTATTCAAAAAAGATCGTACTACAATTAGGATTTTATACTAATTGCAAATGAGCTCGGCATTTATTGTCGACCGCTAGATGCGGAATAATATTAACTACTTAACTTACAATAAATTTGATTTTTCCGATGTTGCCCTCCGACCTGTTACCGTTGTTTTTTAGCATATTAAGTCCATAAACTACTGATATAGGTTTTTAATAACTGAAGGATAATACGAAAGAGAAGTAGCCTGCTTGCTTTTCTCCAAGAACCTGTAAGGTTCTCTTTGGACCTGTATGGTCTCTGCTTGCTTTCTGGTGCTTTCTCCGGCGCCTGTTCCTAGCCATCCTTTTCTTTCTGGTGTTCCCTATTTGATTGCTTTCTTAGCAATCTGATGCTTTGTTACCGATGGATAACAGAGTTCTTATAGATGATGAATTTTCGGCTTTAAAGAGTGGGGTGAATGGTGCTGATACGTTAGTAAAGAAATCTTTTGTTGAAGCGATTAAAGCAAAACCTCTGATTAAAGAAACGTCTCCAGAATTTATTAAAGATTCGGGTGGGCATATTTCTATTCAATACTCCGGTGAAACTAAAGATCGTTTGTTAATGCAAAGTAGGACTACGCTGGTCGGAAAGTTTTCTGATGGCATTCCCAAAAGATCGTCTTTACAACATTTCTTAGAATCGTTTAAGTTTAGAGGCGCTTATAGTTTTGTTTCCATAGACTCACACCATGTTTTAATTGAATTATGCCTTAAGGAAGATGTTAGTGTTCTATGGTCAAGAGGTGTGTGGGTAGTGGATGGAAAGAATATGAGGCTCTTGAAGTGGGGGCCTGATTTCAATAAAAATGTTGAAAGCCATGTTGTTTTACTTTGGGTCAGATTTGAAAGGCTCCCAGAATTCATGTACAACATTTCGGTTATTCATGATCTTGTCTCGTCTCTTGGTGTGGTGCATCGTATAGTGGTGCCTGATAAAAACAGGGCATGTAATAATGCATGCTATGTCCAGGTTGAAATTAATGTTGCTATGGTTCTTCGTAGAAGCTTGTGGGTTTTGGTGAGAATGATGGAGTTTGGATTGGAATTAGTTATAAGAACGTCCCTGGATATTGTTCTCACTGTCATCATCTGGGTCACGTTCTTAAAGACTGTAGGAAGGTGGGTCGATTAAAAGAAAACAAGGAGCAGTTGATTGATAATGAAGATGTTAATAAAGATCAGTTGAAAGAAACAGATGCTTTATTAGTTAAAGACTCTAATGAATCTGTTATGAACTCTTCTAAAGATTTAGGAGTTTCTACAAATTCACAGTTACAACCAGTTTCTACAAGTTCACAGTTACAAGCAGTTACTAAAGTTTACAAAAGGAAGATAAAGTCTGTGGTTACTCCTAAAGATGTTGAGGTTGTGAAGGACACTCCTGTTGCTGATCCAGTTGTTGAAGAATGTAATTCCTCCAAGAATGATCAGGAGATCATTGGTGCTCTCCACAAGTTGGATTTGGTGATCCAGAGTAGTGTTGACAAGCAGGTTTCTGGTAATGCCTCTCCAAACTTGAGAAATATTGGAAGCTGTGATGTTTCTCCAAGTTCCAATTCTTTATGTGCTTCCCCCAGTGTCACGTCTCCTCGATTGGACTTTCATCAGATTATAAACCAAAAAATAAAATCTGCAAATAGAAAAAAGAACAGTAAGAAATTCTCTGTAAACTCTCTCAGGAAGATGGAGAGAAAAGGTTTGAATTCTTTCTCTGATAATGATAAAGATTTGTAGTTGGAATGCCCGTGGCATTAATAATTCTCCTAACTTATCTAGGCTAACTTCTATGGTTAAAATTGAGAAAATTAAAGTATTAGCTATACAGGAACCTATGGCTAATATGGACAAAATGGGGAAAGTCTCTAAGAGAATTGGTCTTGTTAATTTCGTTTCTAATTGTTCTAGTAAAGTTTGGTTATTTTGGGCCTCTGATGTTAATCTTTCTGTTAAGTCTGACAATGATCAGTTTTTACATATGGAAGTTACTACTGGTAACTTATCCTTTAACTTCACTTCTGTCTATGCTAAAAATCAGCGTGCTATTCGTAAGATTCTATGGAGTAATCTAATTTCTATTGCTGATGATAACTATCCTTGGATTCTTGCGGGTGATTTTAATTCTATAACTAGTTCGGATGATCAGATGGGTTGTTCTACATTTGATATTTGTAGTTCTGAAGATTTTAATGAAGCTATTAGAGCTTGTAATCTGGAGGATACAGGGTTTGTCGGCTCTAGGTTTACTTGGAGCAATAATCGGTGCTGGAAAAGGCTTGACAGATCCCTTATCAATAGTTGCATGGCCTCTGCTATGGGTAATATTCAAGTGTTTCACATGGTCAGAACTTGTTCTGACCATGCCCCTCTGCTTATCTCTCTATCTGATTCTAATTCTAACTCTGTTTTACAATATAATAAATCTAACTTTAAGTTCTTAAATGCCTTGGCTAATGATCCTACTTTTCTGAGCATTGTTAAGGAGAATTGGGATATTCCTTGTCAAGGAAGTCATAACAACATCTTCTGGTACAAGCTAAAGAGGCTTAAAAAGGCTCTTAGGGAGTGGAATGTAAATCACTTTGGTAATATTTTCAATAGGGTGGAGAAGGCTACAGAGGAGGTCAAGTTTATGGAAGCTAATCACTTAAGAGATAACAGTCCTAGTTCTAAAGCTAGCCTGGCCCATTCTAACAATATTCTTATCAAAGCTCTAAAGGATGAGGAATCATTCTGGAGACAAAAATGTTTCAACACATGGCTCAATGAGTGTGATGGCAATACAAAGGTCTATCACAGCTACGTTTCTAAACAGCGTAAGAAGAATTTAATTCTGGGTATCAAGGATAATGGCTCCTGGCTTAGTGGACAAAATGATGTTGCTAATTCTGCTGAATCTCACTTTAAATCTATTTTTTCTAATGCTATTGATAGCTCTATTAACATAGATGTGCAGGATGAGCTATTATTTAATGTTCTTATGGTCATTTCTGGCTCTGATAATCTCTCTATTCTTAAGCCTTCTAATATTGAAGAGATTTGGTCTATTATTAATAATTTGAGGAGTGACAGTGCTGCTGGCACTGATGGTTTTAATACCTATTTCTTAAAAGTTTGCTGGGATATTATCAAGGCTGACATGTGCAACTCTATCAATGCTTATCTTAGGGGTAGTAGTATTCCTAAAGGGGTCTTTGCAACTGGAATTTGTTTGATTCCTAAGGTTGCTAATCCTATAAACTGGGACAACTACAGGCCTATTAGTCTGTGTTCGATTTACAATAGGGTTATTTCTAGTCTCATTAATCAAAGGCTGGCCATTTTACTTCCTAAAATTGTTTCTAAGAATCAGGGGGCCTTTGTAAAGGATAGATTGATTCATGAAAATATTCTTATTGCTAAGGAGATGCTTCATAATATTAATAAGAAGCCTGGTAAGGGTAATATAATTATGCAATTGGATATGACAAAGGCATTTGACAAAATGTCTCATGCCTTTGTCTTGAAGGTCCTTTCTTGTTTGGGTTTTTCTAATAGGGTTGTTGGTCTCATTAAAAGTCTTATCACTAATGTTATGGTGTATGTCCTTATAAATGGTTTAAGTGTTGGTTATTTCCCTCAATATAAAGGGTTGAGACAGGGAGATCCCCTGTCTCCCCCAGTCTCTTTATTATTGCTCAGGATGTTTTAATTCGGGGCATTCAAATTTTATTTGAGGCTAATGATGATATGAGATATTCTAATAAAGCTAACTATATGTTACCTAGTTTAGCATTTACAGATGACATCATTGTCTTCACCAATAGTCTGCCCTCCACCATCAGCAAGCTTGGTGACCTGCTTGACAAATACCAGCATATAAGTGGCCAAGCTATTAATAAGCAGAAAACTAAAGTTATTACCTCCTCTAGGTTCTCTCAGGATAGGGCTGCTAGGTTGAAGCTCTCCACTGGATTCAATATTGATGTTGCTCCCTTTGTCTACTTGGGGATCACCATATCTGCAAATAATAAAGGGAAGATTTACTCTCCTCTTATTGAAAAAGTTCATAATAAAATTCAGGAGTGGGATATTAAAAACTTGTCTTTTGGGGGCAGGCTATCCTTAATATCTAATGTTCTTCATCCCATTATTTACTATTGGATGCAGAATAGTGCCATCCCTAATTCTGTTCTTAATAAGCTTGATCTATGCTTTAATCGTTTTCTTTGGAGGTCTAAATACAGTGAGAAATCTATTCATTGGACAACTTGGAATGTTTTATGTAAACCCTATGATGAGGGTGGTCTGAACATTAAAAAGCTTCAGGATATTCAATTGGTGTTTAGTTGTAAGCTTTGGTTTCTGTTTCGTAAAAATAACTCTATGTGGTCTGATTTAATGCACAAAACTTATTGCCCTTACTCTCACCCTATTAATACTAGTCTTAGGGTCTCTGATTCTATGGTTTGGAAGAGATTATACTCTGTTAAAAATTTGGCTGAGCAATATATTGGCTGGTCTCTTGGTAAGGGGGATGTTGACTTTTGGTTGGATAGTTGGCATGGTATGCCTCCTTTAAAGTCTGGTCAAGATGGTAATTGGTTCTTACCTACTTCTGTTATGTCCTTTTGGAAAGGGAATTGTTGGGATCTTGATAGTCTGATGTTAAATCATTATCAAGTTAATCAAATCAATACTTTAAAAATAAATTCTGATAAAGCTGATAAGATTTTTTGGAAAATATCTAAAAACAAAAATTTTAATACCTCTGATACTTGGGAAGCTATCAGAAGTAAGTTTTATAAAACCAACTTTCTTAAAAAAATTTGGAGTCATTTTGTTCCTAAAAATTTTTCTTTCTTATGTTGGAAAATCATTAAAAATTACGTTCCCATTGATAGTGTTCTTTCCAAAAGGCATTTGGTTGTAGTTTCTAAGTGTCAATTTTGTTGCAGTTGTGAAGAGAAAAACCATCTCTTCATCAACTGCAACTTTGCCTGGGCCATTTGGAACTACTTTGGGTTGATGTTCAAAGTCCCTACTAATAGATTTATGACTCTTAATCATATGCTTCTAACCTGGTTCAATATTTCTAATAGTAATTTTCACATTTCTCATTTAGTCCCCCAAGTGATCTGTTGGACTATTTGGTATAACCGTAATAATTCTAAGTTTAATAGTACCCATGATGATTTTCAGGGTGCTGTTAAAGGTTATTAGGGTTATTTAGGCTATAGATTTTGGGGGTAAGTTACGATCTAAGCACTGGTCTCATTCTACTAATGCAGGTGCAGCTATGGGATGTCAATCAATAAATAAAAAGAAGAGAAGTGTCCCTTACCTGAAATGGCTAACTCCTCCTTCAGGCAGATTGAAGTTAAATGTTGATGGTTCTTGTCACTTTTCTGGAGAATCAAGTGGTGGTTTTCTTGTGAGAAATAATAATGGAGACATTATATATGGAAAAGGAATGGTTTTTGGTAAACTTACCCCTTTTTATGCTGAGTGTAAGGCTGTTGTGGAGGGCCTCCTTTCTTGCAGGCAGTATGGTTGGGAACATGTTGATGTAGAGTCGGACTGTCTGGCTCTAATCAACATGCTCGCCAATGGATTGTTCTCTCCTTTGTTAGAGCCTTTGGGTACTCTCTGCAGAAGTCTGATTAGACCAGGAATGACTCTCAGACACATATCCAGAACGCAGAATCAAGCCGGGGACTAGATTGCGAAGAAAGCCATTGCTGACCGGTAGAGCTTCTCTTTTGATGGAACGAATTCTCCCTCTCAGTTGCTTGCCATCACAACTTTGGAAAGTTTAGGCTTATGGTACATTGTGCCTGATTAGGTTTTGAGTGGATCTGTTGGACTGTTGTAGCTTTAATCGGAGTCTGGTGCACCTCTCCCCGATGAGTTTCCTCGAAAGAAAATCTATTCGGCGATAGCGTCGACCTTGTGACTCCGATTTCGACCCTTTCAGTGGATTTGGTTCGTGGCTGGTGATTGTGGGGTGCTGTGAAGATTGGTTTTTGGGATCATCGTGGGTTTCGGTGGATCTGTGGAACTGCTGGAGCTTAATCGGAGTCTGGTGCACCTCTCCCCGATGAGTTTCCTCGTAAGAAAATCAAATCGGCGATAGCGTCGACCTTGTGTCTCCGATTTCGTCCCTTTCAAAGGTTTTGGTTCGAGATTGGTGAATGTGGGTTACTGATTAGGGATTGAGTGGAGCTTTTGGGCTGTTGGAGCTTTAATCGGAGACTGGTGCACCTCTCCCCGTTGAGTTTCCTCGATAGAAAATCAAATCGGCGATAGCGTCGACCCTGTGTCTCTGATGTCGACCTTTTTGGTGGTCTGTGGTTGGTGATAGTGGGTTGCTGTGGTCTGAGGTTTGAATGGAGCTTTGGGTAGCTGTGTTGGTGTTTGAAAGTTGATTTAGGGTTTCTTCTTTGCGATTTGGGATTTCTGTGAAAGAGGCAGTCTTGAATGTAGATCTAGGGTTTTCTGTTTTCGAATTGGGAATTTGGTTCTGTGCGTGAGGCGATTGGGTTTTGTCTCCTTAAGGCCTTCTTAGTCTTTGGTTTTGCTCTTTGGCCCATTTGTTATTGCCCTTGTTATTTTTTCTTTTTTTCTATTTTAGCTTCTTTAGCTTGTAAAACTTCAATTTGGTAATTCTATATCTTTTTGCTTAAAAAAAAACTTACAATAAATTACATTTAATTATATATAAATCTATATTTTACACTTTATAATTATCTGGATATTATGTATATATTATAGCTTTATCCATGCAAATTTAATTACCAATTATTTATAACTAAATTATTATCTTTTTCTTGGCATTATTTCTTGAATTTTTTGGTTTATTTTGTTTCTTTGTGTGAAAACTTTGGGTTTTTTTGTAAAATTCTTCTTTTCAACTTATTATTTAAATTTTGCATTCTTTTTCTCTTTTTGTTAAATCAAATCTAAAATTAAACACAATAATAACCGTTTTATTTCATAAATTAAACAAAATAATAAATTAGTATAAAATATATGTTAATAAAAAATAAATATACACTGATCAACAATATCAAATATCAAAGTGGGTGTTTTTTAATACACGAATAGATATTATAAACGGTGTGGAAAGGAGATGAAAGGAAAAGATAGACTACTAACCACAAAAGCATATTCTAATATCAATGATAAATTATAGGACTCAAAGCCCAACAACTCAATCATATAATAATAATAATGGGATAGAAAATCTAATAATAAAGAATAAAGATTACATAATACCTTGATCCATTATGCGTGGTTGTAGATGGTGAAGCAAAAACGGTATAAAATTTATTGATTTTCTTTTATAGCACGAGAGATCAATTTTGTTGATTGTTGAAGAGAACATAATCAACTAACGCTCTATAGAAACTGATGGGTTCATGAGATTTAGGAGTGATGTTTCCTATCACGACGATATTCGTATGAGGGTATCTGTCACAACAATGTTCGTATGTAAGTGTTTTTAGAGAGAGAAATGGAATGATTAGAGAGATAAATAGGCAAAAGGAATAATATAGTAATAATTGACTAATGATTGGATCATTTTCTCCAACATGGATAGTCCTTTTACCCCTTCTTATGTGAGTCTTTACATCCCACCACTTTACTAACTCTAACCATAAATATCAAACATTACACATGACTCCCTTAACATTACATACTTGTCAAGTTTTATCCTCAATAGTTTATTACATCAAATCAGTTATTTTATTTATTTAATTTTGCTTATTCATCACACACTTTCCTCCTCTTATCAGATACATCAATAGAAGATTTAGGGTTTAGGGTTTGTAAAGAAGTAGGAAAATAAAAAAAGAAAGATACTATAAAAGGATATTGTTCTTATTACGATTGAATGTACTTAGGTAAAATATAGATATACTTAGCTCTATATTCTAACTATGAACATGTAATACTAATCACACCCACTAACTTTATTCGTATAATTATATTTTTCCTCGAACCCAAAATGGACCACTACTCTAATGAACTCATATAGCTCCATAACTGTAGCACAACATTGAGGGACTCTCGCTCTATAACCACATCAATCTAAATAATATATGATGTAATAAGTAGCAAAGTGAGATGTAGTATCCACGTAACAAACCAAATTTGTTACATGTAACCACATCACCTATAAATAGGTGTACTTGTCTTGGAAATGAGGATGATTGGACACTTTTGACTTTTGACTTTTGACTACTCTCTCTAGTTTTCTTGAGCAATTGTCTCTCTCTAAGAATTATTCCTAATCAAATCATAAATCTCTTTAAAACTCTCTTTTTACCCTAAATTACTTAGACTTATCATTGTCGACCATAGTGGGAGATCGTAATTGGTACCTAGATTTGAAATCTGAAACCAAAGAAGTACGTGATATGATAGAAGTACTATGGATCTTAAAGCTCAGATTGATCTAGCAGTAATTGTGGAATAAAAAGTGGTAAACTCAGGTTTAGTAAGAGGACGTTCAGTCTAATGTTGAGGATCAGATGAATCAATTATTGAGAAAAATAGTTAATTTGAATGATCAGCTTGATCAGAGAGAAAAAATGGTTAAAGCTGGTAAGGTACGATCTGAAGTGCAACGAGTAAATAAGAAGAAAGATTTGGAAGACCAATCCGAAGAGTCTCACAACGTTCACCGAGCGAGAATTGATCGTCGAGAGTTGCAATTTCAGTCAAAGAAGGGATATCATTCCCCTAGGAATGAGAAGAAAGACATACATTAATACATTCCAACAGATACATGTGAGTCTTTTGGGTCAGATTCCAAGGATTATTCACAAAATATTGGGAAAGGTGATTCCTACAAAAGGGGGAGAGATATGCGCTCTTGGAAAAGAAAGGATAGTCAACCTCAGAAATCTTGAAGATAACATAAATTTAAAAAAGATGATGAATTCAGATTTATGATTGAGAATCTATTTTTCTAATATAATACAACTAATCGATACACCAAACTTGAGGACCAAGGCTTGTATGCAATTATGGAAAGTGGAACTAGAGATAACCAATATAGGATATGAGTAGATTGGAAGACTTTTCCTCTATCAGATGAGATACGATCAATATATCTTCTAAAGCATTTGAATATCACAAAATTTGAAATTTTTGATGGCACACAAGACCTTGACGACCATATTGAGGAGTTCAAAAATGACATGATGAATTTTGAGGACGATGACAAGCTAGTGTGTAGGGAATTTTCGTAAAGTTTTAAGGGTACAACCATGGAGTGGTACAATAGACTACCAATGGGGTCAATAACTAATTTTAAGACGTTCTATACAGATTTTCAAAGGTAGGTTGTGGGAAATAAATAAATGTGAGCTAATGAGGATACTATAATCCAATGCAAGCATGAAACTGAAAAAAAAATGAAAAGTTCTACTAGACACTTTTTGTTCACCAAAACTCAATTGGATGATTATGATGAGAAAATAGCATGTTCTCCTTTAGGCAATGATTTCTCCATATAGATTTAGCAAATGAAACTACAAGAAGAAGAGCACTGAGTTTTGGAGCTTTAATGACTCCAATAGAGGAGTATATCAAAATGGATGAATCAACAAAGGTTCAGATATGGCCCAATTTATGAGGCACTTAGGTCAAATAAGCACTCATTCTAGTCAAGGATATCAGGGTAGTACTTCACATTTTCAAGGAACCTCTCATTTTATGGTGTCCACTAATTTTCCTGCTCAGTCATGACTGTCACAGGTGTTGGCTTCGAATTATCAACCATCTCGTGGTAGGCCGAAGTAGTGGGTGACACCAGATTATTTTGCAGATTAGATTGAAAATGTGGCAACAATTTTTGAGATAGCTAAAAACCGTGTTCATTTTCAAAAGCCTCCACCAATATATATATATATATATATATATATATATATATATATATATATATATATATATATATATATATATATATTAAAAGAGGAACAGAGTAATAAATTCTGTAAATACCACAACAATATTTGACATGATACTATAGACTGTATAGTTTTGAAAAAAGAATTTCAGATTTTAATAGATAATGGGAAGCTAACAACTTTAAAAAAGGAAGTGGTCGACATATTATGAACGCTAATCTACCATCACAATAGTTTGTGAATTCGTCTTCGAAGTACGAAAATATATTGCTGATAGCGGGGCGTAGTGAAGGCATTGATGCGTCTTTGATCTGGATCAGAGAATAGTACTGGTGGTGAATGAACCAGTGGTACATGAAAGGGTTTAGAGTTTACGTAATTATTTTGAGTCTTTGGAAATTTTTGGGGAAGATACTATGTTTGGAAACACTAATAGTTCTAGGAAGAGGCATGTGGTAAGTTTAGTTACTCGATTGGAATAAGGAATTTCCACTCATCTTTATGGAAAAGTGTTACACCATTTATATTGTTTGATGAAGATGATCTAAAGAGAATAGTTGGTCCTCATGAAGATGCACTAGTGATTGGGGTTGAAATAACAGGTACAAAAATCCGAAGGATACTCATTGACATTGGTAGTTCGGCTAACGTGTGGTTTCCGTCAACATATGAGAGGATGCATAATCTACGTGTAATTCTCTGTCTCAGCGTACTATAGTGGGATTTACTGGAGTAACGAAAAAATTTATTGGAGAGTTTGAAGGTGAGGTTTTGCTACGTCGTTGACCATTTAAGGAAAAAAAATTAAGTGTTGTTTATGCTAGTGGATTGTCCAAAAAGTTATAATGCTATTTTTAGGAGATCATGGCTGTCAAGGATGCATTTTGTTGATTCCACAGTTCACCAGTTCCTGTAATATGTAATTGGGGATCGATTAAGAGTAGTTCGGAGTAGCGAGCAAGCGCTAGAGAGTGTTACCCGAAAGCTTTGCATACAAAGACACATGTAATTATTGATAAAATAACAGAATAAAAATTAGGATGGCCTTCCACGGAATGGACAGGGTGGATGATTCGAGGGAGACCCAGGGCTCATTAATTACCGATGAAAATATAGAGGTTTATGGTTTTCGTGATGGAAAAAGTTTACAATTTGAAACGTTGTTATCACCTTTATTACGTTATAAACTATTAAGATACTTGTCTAAAAATATAGAAGTTTTTTCTTGGGAAACTAAAGGTTTTGTGGGGGGTTCCTTCCGAAGTGATTTGCCACAATTTGGTGGTTAATCCAAAAGTTAGACCTATCATTCAAAAGCAAAGAGGTTTTTTGCTGAAAAAAACTAAAGAAATAATGGTAGAAGCAGATCAGTTATCTAAGGTTGGACATATACGTGAAGCACATTATCCATTGTGGATTGCAAATCCTGTACTCGTGAAGAAAAAGAATGAAAATGAAGAATGCGTGTAGATTTTACTGATCTTAATCGAGCATGGTCGAATGAGCCCTTCCATGTTCCAATGATAGACCAACTTGTTGATTCAATATCTGGTAATAACCTTCATACTTTTATGGATGCCTTCGTTGGGTATAATCATATCCAAATGAATCTGAAGGATCAACAAAGTACTACATTTATTATTTACAGAGGATTACATTGTTATCGAGTTATGCCTTCTGGTCTCAAGAATGATGGGGCTACATATCAAAGACTAGTGAATAAATATTTTGCTACTAAAATTAGGAGGAATTTGGAAGTTTACATAGATATCATGTTGGTCAAAATTTGTACAGACAAAGAACACTTTCGAGACTTAGAAGAAACTTTCTCACATTTGAGAGCTATTCGTTTTAAATTGGACCCAAAGAAATGCACTTTCAGAGCTAGATTGGGAAACGTTTTGGGATATATAGTAAGAGAAAAATGGATAGAAGCTAATTTGGAGCAGTTAAAAGCTTTGATTACAATGACTCTGCATCGGTCAATTAAAGAAGTCCAAATTTTGGCAGGAAGGCTAACAGCTCTAAACATATTTACATCTAGATTTTCAGATAAATATGCCCCATTTTACAAGTATTGAGGCAGTCAAATGATTTTTTTTGGACACCAGAGTTTGATGTAGCATTTTCAAAACTTAAAGAGTATTTATCCTCCACGGAAGTATTGTCTAAACCTCTTGTGGGAGAGCAGTAATTTTTATACATAACGGTCTCAGATTATGCGGTGATTCCGTCTTGGTAAGGGAGGTAGATGGACATTCACGACCGGTGTATTATGTAAGTAAGAGTTTGTTCGCCTAAGAGAAAATATATATCTAAAGCTAGATAATTTTGCTCTGGCTTTGGTTGTGGCTGCTAGAAAAACACGTCCATACTTCCAAGCCCACACTATTATTGTAAGAACATCATTTCCATTAAAGAATATACTACAAAGAATGAAAAAATGGTCTGTGAAATTATGGGACTATGACATTGATTTTATTCTTCGAATCACTATGAAGGATCAAACTTTAGCAGATTGTTTTTTCGAATTCCATTTGGAACGTCTTGACGAGAAAAAATATAATAGAATTACACTACCAACAACATGTAAATGGATAATTAGAACTGATGGAGGCTCTAGTGTTTTTAGGCTAGGAGTGAAAGTTAAATTAATAACTCCATCTCATGAGGCAATGTACCAAGTAATTCAGTTCAAATTCAGTGCATCGAATAATATGGCATAATATGAGGCAGTGTTATCCATTTTAAGGCTTGCGAATATTTGTGGAGCTAAGAAAGTTTGCTTGCAGAGTGATTCACAGTTGTGGCAAATCATATGCTGGGATATATGAAGCTAAGAAGGATAAACTTGTCAAGTATTTGCGAGAATTATAGGGGTTAACAATTTTGTTTGAAAAATGACGATTGGGCATATTAATCAAGGAGAAAACATTGTTGCAGACTCTTTGGAAACCATTGATTACTTTGAGGGGTATCCTTAAATTTTATTACAGGAGAGCCCGTCTATAATGGTGAAATCTGAACAGTACCAATACTCTCAGGAAGTATTCGTGGCGTCTGAGGAAGAACAAAAAGATTGGAAGACTGATTTGAGAGAATTCATACTTAAAGGCGCGGTATCGTTTGATAAAAATTTAGTTTAGAAATTGAGATTTAAAGCGCATGGGTACATAGTACTCGCAGTAATTTTGTATAAGAAATCTTTAAGTCGACCATTATTGAGATGTTTGGGAAAAAATGAATCTAAAATAATTTTGTAAAAATGCATGATGGGGAAGGCTCAGCTCATTGTGGGGTTATGGCTTAAACTAAAATATTTTTATTGTCATGATATTATTTGATGAGTTCGGATAATTGAGTCATTGTGCCATGATTAAATCCGAAGGGAAATTCGGACTAAACCACCACAATGAAATTCTGAATAGGACAAATGTATTAATTCTGGACTAAGCTAGTTGTTAATCACCTTAAACTATATTACTAATGGGTCCTTAAACTCGACCCGACTTCACGACCCGACCCAATAAGCCCATGGGTCAGTAATTAAGTATAAATACCCCAACTACTTTCATCAATGAGGGTGATTAGAATTTATAACTAGTAGGCAGCTTAATTATCTCTCTACTCTTCACTCTAAACACAAAACAACACCAAATTACCAAAACACTTTTTAAACACTTTACTAGATTACCCTCAGCCATAAATAAACCACACCATTATTGGCTCTCCATAATGAGTGATGCTAAAATTTAGTTTGGAGCTGTGACATGTCAAAGATCTACAAATTCCATTCACATACTAGTTGTGCCCCTATAATCAATTTTTGAAGCGCTTGCTTTTGATAGACGGGGTTTAGATTTAGTGGGTCCACTTCATATGGCTTCAAGAGAACGAAAAACAATTATATTTACGATAGATTATTTGTCAAAATAGCCATAAGTCGAACCTTTATCAGGAACAAGACCCAAAGATGTAATCAGATTCATTTTGAATAATACTTGTTGTAGATTTGGAGTTTCTCGGAAAATCACTACAGATAATGGACCACAGTTTAATAACAAAGAGATGGCATTTTTTTGTGTGTCGAGGGGAATCACACGGTTATTTTCAACACCATTTCACCCACACGCAAATGGGTAAGTGATAGTTACTAATCGAACCATTTTGGATGATCTTAAGAAACATTTGTAAGGTGCATTAGGAAAATGGACAAATGATCTTCAAGAAGTGTCTGAGCCTATAGAACAACACCTCGAACATCAACTCAAGAAACTCATTTTGCTTTTATATATATGATGGATGTGGTAAGCCCAACAGAATCAACACGTCCATTTTATAGAGTACTTAACTATTCCAAGGACGATAATGAGGAAACTAGACGAGCGAAGCTTGATTTGATTGAAGAACAAAAGGTTTAGAGCATTTTTGAATTCGTTTGATTATCAAACTTTAGTGCGAAGCCGTTATAATTCAAAGGTGAAACGAAGAGATTTAAAAGTAGGTGATAGAGTTTTAAGAAATGTTTTTCTGCATCCAAAAGACAAAATATTAGGTAAGATAGCTCTGAACTGGGAAGGGCCATATTTAGTGTTCGGAAAGATCAAGCCATGGACATATCACCTCGAAGATAAAGAGGAAATATTTTTGCAGCACCCTTTGAATATTAAACATTTAAAATCGTATTGTGAGTAATTCTTTGAACACTTATGAGCATGATATTTTCTCATGCGTACATTTGACCGGTGGCTTACTCTTTCCTCTCTTGGTGGCTTAGAAAAGTTTTAGTGAGGTGCCATATAACAGGATTTGCATATACAATAGTTCTTTAGCCAAAACATTACATGTGTAGCATTTTTTTTGTTGGGAATAATAAAATAGTTCATATAAATGAGATTTTTAGCTTCATAGTTAAAATATAATTATAATAAAATAAAAAAACTATTTTGTAAATAAAACAATGACTGGTCACCTTTGAGATATTTTACAAGAATACATTTTATAAGTGCAAATATGTGTGGCAATATAATTCGAAGATCCAATGTGTGTGGCGATATAATTCAAAGAGCCAATGTGTGTGGAAATATAATTCGAAGAGCCAATGTGTGTGGCAATATAATTTAAGGAGACAATGTGTGTGGAAATATAATTCGAAGAGCCAGTATGTGTGGCAACAATTGTCCGCCATATTTTCCTTCAAAAATCTATGGTGGAAGTCAAGGATCATGAAATTTTTCGCCTATTATATCGTGAGTCTTCAAAGCTTTAATGCAATCACTTGCACTAACATACACATCAGTGGTTATAACATAAACTTTTCTTTCTCGGATTCAGCTTTGTATGATTCAAAGTGTTGAAGGGCTTCATTTATTTATTTTCACTTTCTTCGTAGAATGTGTTGATTGCTACGAGATTGACATGCTCTTGATCTAATTCTGATTTTTGCTTCAAATTCAATTGCTCAAATTATTTTTTATGCTTCGAGTTCAAATGATTCTTTATTGGTATAGCTCTATTGTGAAACTCTGAATTATTCTGTTGGAAAGCTTGAAATTGGTCAATCAGATTTCTTTGTGCAACCTCAACCCATTTTTTTTTTTATTATTGGCGACTTCTTTTTTCTACTAAACAACATCTTTTGCAAATTTTTCCAATTGAATTCGAGCATCTCAAGTCTCTTCACTCAATTTTTTGGCAGTGCTTTCGAGGCTCGTAAAAAGGAGAAGCAAGTTTAGAACCTCTTTTGATGGTTCATTAGAAGGGTATGGAGGGAAGATTTTTTCCAATACATAAGCATCAGGAGGGATGCCTTGAGGACATGAGGGTAGGTGTGTTTGACTTTTTTGTGTTTGAAATGGTACTAGTTGATTCTCTTAAGCACTATCTTTCATATTTTTAGATGCAGTCTTAACAGTCTCTTTTGCAGTGTCAACAATGTGGTATTCATTTCCTTGAAATTATGGTTCAAGTTTTTAGAGGTGATGATCTTCATTCTCCTCTTCATTCTCGACAACATCCAGCGTCGGATTTGGGGATGATATATCAACAAATTTATCAGCAACAATTTCACTAGGCGGCTTCGACGAGTTGCCTTTCTTTTTCTTTGCAATGATCATATTCTTTCTTTTGGAAGCTTCAGTTTGGGATTTTTTGGTGTCAGGGGTAATGACCTCTGCAGTTTTTTAGGCTGACTTTTTTTTCCTTTGGAAGGTGCTCCCTAAGAAGTTTGGTTCAGAACTTTCTTTGGTTTATGGCTTGGGTCCCTATTCCGAGTAGGAAGAATGACGCTTATATATGAAGCAACTAATATTTTCACAGCATCTCTTGAAGAAGGAGGCTCCATTAGTTTATCTACAGCGACGATGAAGGCATGTGATATACTCAACATATGACTCTCGACAAAGTTAAGAGGGTCAAAACACTTGTGAAAATTATTTGATCACTCTTTTTTAGGCCCATTTAAATAGTTTGGAGAATGCCTCATTAACATCATCCCGATGAATTTGATATCGCTTTAAAAAATCTGTATAATGAAACGCAAGTTAATAGAAATTATGGGAGAAGTAAACAAAAAAAATTATGAAACTTACTAGTGCTCTTCCATTTTAGAGGCAATCTTGAGGGGTTCTCTCTTAAAATCTCTTTGCCATTCTCCCAGTGGCTAGAAATAAAAAAGATTTTTTGTTTCTATGTTTTAACTGCCTCGAGGAGGTTATCAATTATGTTTGAAGAATTTTTGAGGGTCAGATAGTAAAATTGGAGAACATGATTTTTAAGATACCGGTTTTAGCTATAAATTGTTCTATTAGGAGAGGAATTTTGACGAGTCTTGAAGCCATGACACTAGATAACAGTGTAGACCAAAGCTTGGGGCTTGGTTTACTAGGGTAGAGGTAAACTATTTTGAAGTATTTTACAACTAGCGGGTCCAATGGGAACTGGAGGCCCCAGTTCAAAATCTTTAGGTAGACTACCAACTCATTTTCACCATAGGAAAGAGGAGTCTCTCCAACTAATGGCAGCCGATGAGTAACATTATATTTAGTCCATCATTGTCTATGAAGAGCAGCAAACTCAGATTGTTCAAAATACCATATTTTTCAAAATATCATATTGCACGTTGTTAAGTGCAATAAGATATCCTGGAAAACATCTTTAAGAGTTATGCTCAAAGTTTTAGCAAGGTCCTCAGCAAGTGTGACGATTTCTTTGTCCTTCTTCTTTTTTCTTTGGTCTACTTTTCTTTTTTTGTAATATTCTATTTGGAATTAGAAAGAGAAGTATTATCAAGTATTTGAATTTTTGAATCAATATGAGTCCTCGATTCAGAGTCAGCAACTTCCTCGGATATTTTATCTCAAAGTTGGGGAGGGTTAGTTGCGCTAGTTCCTTGGAATTGATTATAAGAAGGTGATTTATAAGTAGTAGGCATATGTGGTATATTTCTTGGTATTTTGAAGTTACCTTTTGAAAGTTTTCCGAAAGAATCGCTTGTGACATCTTGTTTGTCCCAGTCATTCTCTACAAGAGATTTGATTCGCCAAAGTGTTAAGGTCTTTAAATTCTCCCATAGCAATGGACTGACTTTTATGAGAAGGTTTTTCTTTACTTGTTCGAGGAAACTAATCTTGCTTTGTTCGAGGCGGCTTTTCTAAACAAGTTGTAGGATTCAGATCACAAAGGATGTTTGAGAACTTCCAAGGTCGACAGATGGTGAAAATATTTTGGTAGGATGCTAGGGAGAGTATGTGAACATTTAGAAAATTTGAAGAGGTTTATTAGAGACTATACATGATGGTAAGCTAGTCCCAATCATTTTTATACTGAATATAAACGGTATGGGAGAAGGTCGGAAGCAGGTAGGATATAACTTCAAGGACAGAGTATGGTGGCGACAATGGATGAGTTATTCGACTGGTGAACTTTATTTATATAAAACATTGTGAAGATGGGTATGGGATTTTTTGAAAGGGAAATTGAAGAGTCTGGCGGCTGTCTATTGAACAAAGTCTAGTTTAATAGAAAACTGGCACCTAGTGAATGCAATTCGAAGTAGATTGACAGGTGTAACGCATGTCAGAATGAGACGGTAGACTTTCCCATAAGTTTCTTTTAGATTCTATATTATTCTAAAAATATTTTTTATACTCCCCCTAAATTTTGATGAGCTACAAATTCAGAATGAAGTGAATTGTAAAAAGAAATACATACGTGACTAGAAATTATCAAATGAGATGCAAATCTCACTTTGAAAAATCCATAACTAGCATGGTCTAAACAACGTTTTGAGAAATTATGATGAGAAGTCACTAGTGTTGTTATCGAATCGGGTCGGTCCGGGTTTGGACTGGACCGTGACCGACTCGGTAAGCTACCGGGCGGGTCGAGTCTAGACCACTAAGCGAAGGGAGCCAAATATCATGGACCGAGACCGGCTCGTTAAGAGTCGATTCGGTATGGTCCGACTCTTAACGGGTGGGTTTGTTAGTTTATCATAAAACATTTAGGGTTTTACTTAAAAATATACATAGATTAAGAATTTTTTATATATATTTTTCTTATCGAGCTGGTGATCGGGTGGACCGGTCCAAACTAGTAAAAGAATGGGTCAAAATTTTGGATCCCAACCCGCTCCCTATCGGGACCATTCTCGGGTGGGCCTTACCGGTCCGGTCCCGGGCGGATTAACGGGTTAGAAGGCCCAATAACAACTCTAGAAGTCACTCTGATAAAGTTTTAAAGCTTTTTTTGACAAGAAGATAAAAATTGGTTCATACACAGTAGTTTTTAGTCCATGCTCGAGATTATTACAAAGACTAGAGAGGCTACTGAATAAGGATATAAATAAATGAGGAGTAATAATGATTACTTTATAATTAGCCAAATTATTATTTTATAAGTATGAGAAAGATTTGGTGTAAAATTTAAATATACAGGACTAAGTTTGTAATTTGTGAGGAATATGTTTGTACTAAGTAGTAAGTGGGATTGAGTATACACGTAACAAACCAAATCTGTTACATGTAACCACGTCACCTATACATAGGTGTGCTTGTCTTGGGAATGAGGATGATTGGACACTTTTGACTATTCTCTCTCTTGTTTTCTTGAGCAACTTTCTCTCTAACATTGTTCCTAATCAAAGCATAAATCTCTTTAAACCTCTATTTTTTCTCAAAAATTACATAAGATTATTAGTATCCACATTAGAGTATCCGTGATGCTCTTATTCATATTGAGCCAACTAATTGAATATTGATTACATTTATATAATTAGACTTATAGTTCTAACAACTTGGATACTATAAATCAATATTGATGAGATATTCCAATTTATGATATTTATATCTGATTGTATTCAAGTCGAAATATTATAAATAACTTGATACGTTCCAATTTAGAATATATTTATCTGATTATATGTAAGTAAAAGGACAATAGATATCTCGATCTATATAGAATAGTTAGTTATTATTGTTTTAAAAAGTAACACTCATAAAAAATGAGTTTAAATAACTATTTGAATTGATGAGACAAGATGTACTTGAAACTATATGATCAATATAATATGCACTATGTTGTTTTTCTTATTTGTTTGTTTTTCCTTAAATTTGAATTAAATTATTTTTTTAGATTGATAAATTAATATTAAAAATAACTTATATTAATATGTTATATTTTTTATATATTCAATATTTGAATTTAAATACGTATTACTACATGTTTATATGTAAATTTAAAAAATATACATCATCATTTGTCGTTATTTAGGTGAATTAAATATGTAGGAAACTATAAAATTCAAAAAATAAAATAGGATAGTCAAATTTAAAATTAGAAAATTAAAAAATATATATAATAGAAAATATATGGTTTATATATTTGGTGTGAAAAAACCTGGTTAAATGAATCTGAATGCTTGAATTACTATGTAAAGAATAAGATAATAAAATAATATGAAATATGTAATAATATATTTGTTATTCGAGAGGATCACTATTGGGTGAGATCAATTAAGAGATGAATTACATATATTAACTATTTGTTGATCATGTAATAACATATACTTTATTTCGCCTCTTCTTTTTTAGTTGACATAGGCTAACATAGTTAAATTTTAGGCGGACAAGGTAATTAAGTGAAAAACTTTTATCCTTATTACCATTCATTTAGTCTTTGCGAGAGATTTTAGAAATGACTAGAATTCTTAGAACATTCTTCACACTTTCTATTTTTTCTCAATACAATCGAATCTGTATCGTGCACTTGTTATTTGAAGTCGAATGTTCTTGGTTCTTGGCTTAATGTTAAACCATACCACAATCTAATTTGAATGGAATTTTGAGAGTGATGAGCTTCACTTTACTATAGTTGAAAAAATCTTGGAGGCTTCTCCGAATTGGTTTGTGTTAAACATGTTCATACCTCGTTAAAAACTCGTTTGCCGGCTAAACCTTTCCTTGAGGAAAAACTCTATTTTAAGGTATAAATAATACAACTAAACGGTAGCATGATAATAAATTTGTTGGACCGTATGGCTTAATCAGAAGGAACTTATATTAGTCTCGCGTTATTATTTCTATGTATAAGATAATAGCCCTTCTAGTCCTTTTGAAAGGTAAAAATAAAAGACTAAGAACCATGGCTGAATTAGAATATGAGTAACTTTTAGGGGGAAGATATTTCGGTTGGTTGAGAAGTTGTATGCTTCAAAAATAACATTTTTGAAGGTATCCTCATTAGTGTTTTCGTCTAGCCGAATGTAGGTGCATGCAAAGATGAAAGATAACCAAATCTATATTTCTTGTGAAATAAAATATATTTGTAACTTAATTTGTTGTTTAAATTGAAGGGTTGAATGCAATTAATGCAAAGTATTGTTAAAGATATATTGATGTAATAACACATGGCAGAAACGTACATAGAGATCTAAACTTTCACGTATGTAGGTTATTCGCCTCCTAGCTTTAAAGCCTTCCACGTGGGTGAATCCATACCCTTACCATGTGATTAAATATTGGCCATTAATTTTAAATAACAAGTAAGGTTATAATTTGAGAACCTTAAAATATAAATATGATTATGCTTTATTAGATTCCATTTTTTGTTCTTGGTCATTATCGCATTGTGGAGCTGAAATCTCACTTTATATCTCATGATGTTAATAGTGAGAAGTTGAAAGCTTTCTCTTATTGATGAAATATTTTATTGAGAAACACTTCGAGCGTCCCTAGTCGAGATCGGGAATTAAAAACTAAGAGAAAGATAAATTTGATGTCTGAGAACCATCAGGAGATGGATGATTCCGATAGTCATAATCTAAGTACAAGTACACCATTTGGTTTACATTTGCGTCGTCGGTCAAAGAAGAATGAACCGAAGATTGCTTCATAAAAAAACCAAGAAACAAATGCCTCAGAAGAGAAATAGGGCCATGATGACATTATTTTGCTTGAAATTATCCCCGAGAATAAGCCTCTTATAACCGCTACAAAATTTTTATAAAGTGTATGCGCATATATGAATATTGAGAGGAAAAAGTTGGTCTGTTTTCCTGACGAATATGAAGGCCAAAGTGATATTGTTGGGCTGGTGATTATGATTCTTGGTTGGGGCTTATGGAAATTTATTTTGTTTCCATACCTAAGTAAAACTGGAGATGCGAGTATTAAAAAAGACACTGTATGATAATCCAAGCGTGGAAGTTCGGCCGCACAATGTGGATTATTTCCATAATAATAATTTTGTAAGATGGTAATCTTTTGTTTTTGTATTGTTATAGTACTTGAGACAGTTTGATGACAAAATTCCCCATGTTTGGAGTAGTTTTATAGTCCATGTGGTTGGGGTAATTTTTTTTTGTACTATAGAAAAAGCAAATTTTCTCAATTGTAATTTCTTATCACGTGTGCTTAACTTTTTATATTCTTGTTTATGTCTATAAATAACAAAACTTTACTTGTTTTGTCTTTTATGAAGGACACATGACTCATTTTATGACTAATTTCTATAATCATATTTTAGATCTTTGTTTAGTGTGTAAGAACCTAGACTCCCTAAAGTACTTTTTTAGTCAAATAGTGAATCTTCTCTTACAGCTGAGGATTGTTATAATTGTTATGTTTGAATAAAAGTCAAAGCTCTTTAAGAAGTTGAAGACTATATTCAAACTTATCATTTGTTATTCTTGTTTTTTTTTTGTCTTAAGGCTGAAGCTCTTCATAGGTTTGAAGAGTATATTCTTGCTTATATATTTGTGGTTTTGTTTGTATGAAGGTCAAAGATTTTAAAAAGGTCAAAGATTATATTCAAGATTATCATTTGTTTGGTGTTAGAGATAAAATGAAGCCATTAGATTTGTTAAAGACTACCCACATACATCTCAGACTTGACCTTTTTATGTTGATTATGGCCTAGTGCCTTTTAAAATGTATAATTTTAAAGTGAATTAAAAATAAATTTAGATTCATATAATTGCAAGAATGATTATTTTTAAAAGATAAGCGTCTTCTTAAAACTTCTGACACCACCAGGATATGAAAGAGTACCCCCCTGTGTATCAATATCTCGTTTATATATACGCGAAAATAATAAAGATTCGAATCTTAGAAATGGTGATAGATATTTAATATATCGATGTTCCAAGGGTGTCAAATAGGTTTTCTTTCTGCATTTAGGAATTTGTACATGCATGAAATTACTTTAGATTTAATTGTTGAAGGAACTTTCCATTTAGGAGGTAATATTTCTAAGACTTATGTCCTTAGTACGAAGGAAGACTACTCTAAGAAATTTGTCTCATACTTCAAAGGTTTGAAACCGAATCTTGGAATTATGTTTGTTGCACATCAAAGTTTTGTAGTGCTCAGACAAAATTTGGTCTTTAACCCTATTTTCCTCAATCACATCGAGTTCAGCGCTCATTGATTTTGAATTAATTTCTTTATCATAAGTTAAAATTAAGTAAAAAGATGTAACAATTTTTCCTAATACCATTGCTTCCATGTTATACACCAGAGTAAAAAATGTTTCGCATATTGCTGAATGTTCAATGGTTCTGTAAGACTATAGGACTTATTGCAACAATTCTGACCAATTCCATATGGATCCTTCTACCATATTTTTAATGCATTACATATAGTCATATTGGTGACATTATTTTGTCCAATCTCTTGAGGATGGAAATTAGAAGAAAAACATTGTTTGATACCTTTTGTGTCGCAGAACCACGTGAGATATCCATTCTGGAAATGAGTCTCATTATATGTTGTGATGATTCTTGGTATAAGATATCTATTATAAATGCTGGGTATGAGGAAGTGGATAATGTCCTTTTTTGTGATGGTCATAATGTTTGTGTCTCTACCCCTTTGGAAAAGTAGTTCACCGCTATGAGTAAGAATTGTTTTCCTTTCGGATCTTTTGGAATATATCCCACGATATTTAAGCCTCACCTATCAAAATGAATCATTTCATATATTTAGTTCAATCAACATGACTGAAACTTAGATTTTGCTGGAGAAGTTTTGGCATGTGTTAGAATGTTTGACTTTGTTCTTTACATTATCCAACAAAGTGGGCCAATAGTAACCTTGAAGCAAGATTCTTCTTTGAATCGTATTGTATACACAATGGCCATTGCTCTATCATCGAGCTCATCTACTATGAATGCTACTTCGTCAGGGCTGTGATAATAAATAAATAGTTTGGTGAGGTTTTTCTTATAAAGTGTGTCTAAGACTCACACAAATCTGGTTGATTTCATTTTTAGTTTTCGAGCTTTGGTTATACTTTTAGAAAGTAACCCTTTGTTTTCTGATCTTCTTTCTGCTACTTATTAAATTCGATTACCATGAATTTTAAAGATAAAAATGTGGATATAAAGTTATTAGAGATGGTGATGTAAGGTTAGCTCATGGTTCTAATGTCGTACATGCCGAATAAGCCAAAGCATCCACAATTGCATTCTCCAATATCAGGACTTAATTCAAAATTAACACCATCAAATAAGTTTTCCTAAGACAAAATCTCTTTCAGGTATTGAATGATATAGTCTATTTTAGTTTCAATTTGACCAAGTGCTTAATAAAACAACAATTTGGAGTCTATAAGTAGTTGAATCTTTTTTTTCATCACATATCATTGGATTGTAAAGACCTAGAATGTTGGCTTCCTATTCCACCTCGTTATTGGAAGCTGGAAGGCCGAGTTTAATAGATTATGTCAAGATATTTCATATAGGGGACATTAGCTAAATTCCTACCCACGGGCCTTGGTTATTTCTTCTGTTATTCGTTCAAACTTGCTAAGTCGATTTAACATTCTTCTGGATGGGTATTGATCTTTTGGATTGGAACTCGGTTAAGAGGTTTGCCAAGGCTTGGGCTTTGATTTTCGTTCGTGGTACAAACCGAATGTCATAGTCACACAGCTCTATGGACAACTTTATTAGCCTTCCATTAACATTCGGTTTGCACAATACATTTCTAAAAAATAAAGACGTTCAAAAAATAATTGTATGGGCTTGGAAGTATGGTATGATATTTCGAGTATCAACGAACAAATTAATGATAGTGTTTTCAGCTAGAGGTATAATTTTCTCTATTTGTTAAGGATTTATTTACATATTATATTACCTTTGACCCTTTTCTTTCTTCTCATTACAAAGCTTGAAAGAACAGTTTACATTTCTCTCAAGATCTGGAAAGGAATTGGTTTAACACATTCAATCTATTTTTATTTATTTGGTATTGTATGGACGATCAATGATGGCTAAGTTTGAGAATTAATTGAGATCAACTCCAATTCTCCCTCACGATTAACCCAAGGGACTTGCCAAACCGGATGCTAAAATTACACTTATTCAGATTAAGCTTGAGATTAACTCGTCTCAAGTTGTAAAATATTTTGGAAAAGTTAACGAGCTAATCCACTTTTTTATTACTAGTAGACTTTATATTTTCCATATAAGCCTGCTGGTTTTGGCTAACTTGTGTGGCGACAACCTTATTATTAAGAAGATGATACGTAAACCCGACATTCTTCAGCCTAAAGGGGATTTCTTTGTAGAAATGCAATCTTCTTTCTGTTATAACAGGGTTGCACTTTTGATCATATTCGCGCATCTGTATTTTTTATTGTATCTGAAATAGGTATTCGTGAATGACATCATCTTATTCCAATAAGTAGCATAAAAAAGTTAAGAAATTTGCAGAATCTGTCAATTATCATTCTTCAGAAAAGCTTTGTTGAGGTCCGTGAAGTCCATGCACATCTACCATTTTCCATTGTTTTTTACCAGTAATGGTTTGGTTGTCCAAACTAGGTATTGGGAATACCGAATGCGATCTACGCCAATAATCTTGTCATTCTCTTAAATAATAGTTTATGTTTTCTTAAAAATAAGACCATCACTTTTATTTGATTAGTTGTAAGTTATTATTGATAGACAATATGTAGCACATAACTTCATCGGTACCTTTGAAAAATCGTAGTTATTCCAAGAAAACATGTCTAACTTTCATTGTAAAAAGTTCAAGTAACTCGTACCTTAGTTTTGTTGGTATATTTGACCAATTTGTTATATTTCTTGTTTCTATGTAGATTTTTTTGACTTTGTCCCATAAATCTATAAGTCGGGAGGTATCATAGATCGTATATATCATCAAAGTTGGTTAACATTCTGCAAAATTCTTCTAATTCCTCATGATCACTCTCGTAGTTTTCTTGATTAGGTATCATAGGCATTAATATACTGTAGAGACTAAATAATGAATTTGATTCAACCATGATCTTCCCAAAATGACTATTTAGAAAGAGAACACTGCTACTATCATGAATAAACAACATATATTTTCCCAAACTTTCGCTCTTCTAGGAGAGACATCTAACATAAGTTCTCCCAACATATTGACATCTGCACTGATGAATCTAGTCAAGATCCTTTAAGAGGGAATTATGACTGGAGCACCCCTCATGTTATCATATATACACATTGTTACTCCGTTAAAGTTTTAGTAATTCTTGCACAAGGGCCCCCTCCAATAATGGCTATCATTGTTTTTTTGTTATGATCCAAGTCTAGATATAACTCTTCTTCTAGCTCGACGATGTGTGTCTTTGTGCGTGTATATTCTTATTTGTAACGATCTCTAAGAGTTTTCCGAGTTTTCCGTTATCAATCATATTGGGACTTAATCTTGCAACACCCGACAATCCTAGCTATATTTTCTGATATCATTGTGAAACTTACAAAATTTGTGTTTATCTTTGTGCTCTTTAGGGGTTTTAACTTCTTTAGCCTTCAGTATATGAGTAAATCTTTAGTACGCTAATATAGAACTCCTATATCCTCTGTCAACGTAATGACTGGTCCATTTGTCGGACGTTATTATCTTCGAGAATTGTTATCATTGTTGTAGTTATTGGTAGGCTTCATTTTGGCGTTTAGATTATTTATTGGTCTTACAAATTTTCAATAATGTTCATAGATGACTCATATTGTTTGGATTTTACCTGAGCCATCATCAAATCGTTTGTTTCTTTATGCCAATAAATGATACAAGGAGTATGTAGTTGTTGTGTCTCCATCGATTTGTTCTCTTGAGATGACATTGACCTTGATATGACATTCTGTATGCTTCAGTAAGTCTCCAAAATTGAGGTCCTTATTCTTCATGTTGGCATCTATCAAAGTATCTGGAATAATTTATTTTATATGTTGTAACTAACACCAAATTATGATAGTTTTGCAGTTTATTTTTTTGTATCCATAAACCTCTGAGTATATTCTTGTAAAGTTTTTTTCAATTATTTCTTGTATCAGATAATGTAGTCTTCATCTCTCGTAATCAACTTAGAACCAATGAAATGGTTTTGAAATAATTTTCTTGACATCTTGAAGCTTTGGATACATCTTGGAGGGAGGTTGTTGAAAGATGTCAATTCGTTTCCTCAGAGTGTCGTTGAGAATGGCATGCACTTCATCTTTTCATATGCACCGCATCACATCATCTTACTTTTAAAATTTCTTAATGTAATGCTTAAGGTCTCCCTTACCATTATATTTTTACATCTTATGGTTGGAAAATTTAGGTTGTAAGTCTCCATAAATGATTTTTGGGAAAACGAATTCTTCTTCATGCATATACTCAAAGTCATATGGGATAACTCAGCTTGGATGTTATTTGTTTATTGGAGAAATGGGTAAGTATGATGATGTCGTGGTCCATGTCCCTGATCTAGCGATTGTGTTATATTATTTGTGTTTTGAAACATGTGTGGGTACTAAACATAGTAGTGGTTTGGCTGAGCTAGATGGTTGACCTTTCAGGGGTTCGGTTGAATTCTATAAGCTTGAGATGAAATATTATTTTGGCTTCCTCCACAGAGAATGAAGTTTGCGTGTATCCTTGTTTCATGTTGAGATGCATTGGTCAATAGCTGTATTGAAGGTAAAATTGCGTGGTACTGATTCTATCGAACTCCTAGAGATTGTGTCGAGGTGTGTTGAAACTCAAGAACGATCTCGTTGAAGCTTGTTGGAGGTTTAGCTGCACTCTAGAAAATTGAAAACATCTTAGTTAGAGCTCCAAAAAATATTTCTGGAGATTCAGCTAGAACTCATGAGGAACTTGTTGATGATTCAGATGGAAAGAATAAAGAACCAACTCGATATCAAGCTGGAATACCTGAGGAGTCTGCTAGTGATTTGGTTGGAACGTTGGATGATCATGCTCATTATTTGGTTAGAGTTTTTGGGGTACTGGTGGAAGCTGCTACCCATTCTATAGAAGGGCCCTTGTTGGTAGTTCGATCTTCTTTTCACCAAGTCCTTGGTTATTAGGACCTTGCTCTTGAACTTGATCTTATCTTTCTTCACGGTGTGTTTTAAATAAGGGTTTGGGTCATTCTCTTGCTCTTCTTTTTGCATCGGCATCTTCCATTCTGATTGGAGGATCTCCATCTTCATGCCTCTTTGTTGTTCTCAAATTTAACTCATGAGGAGGAAATCTTGCACCTCTTGTATGTAGTTTTGTGGCTTTTCCTTATCATGAAGCTTGTTATGTCATCATGTTCCTCCTCATTGTCTTCTGGAGATTCGATCATTGATCATACTCATGAGATCTTTCTGAACAACATATTCTGTAAAATGTAAAAGTTAGTAGCATACTCTAACGTTGGTAATGCACCTCATATGGAAGCCATGACCAAAGTCGTATGACCTGGGGGTTTACCGCTTAAATTATTCAGTTTCACGCATTCATCAATGCACGAATTAATTTTCATATTCAAATTTACCATCAGTTGATTTAAGTATTCTTGTTTTTTAAACTTTAAAAAAGTGAAGCATGAGTAGTTTTTCAGAAATAAAACTAATTTAGTGTGATAAAATTTATGTATGAATATTTAAATTATTAAATTGAAAATAAGATTATAAAATATATAAATTTATAAACTTTTATTAATAAACTAATTATAGCTGGTAATTTTACTCTTATTTTCTAAAAAAGTTTTTTCTATGCGGGTGAAGAAACGAAGTTGAAATGATTTTTAAATGTCGTAAATAAATTACCAAATTTGAAATTTAGTCTTTGATGAAAAAGCTCCATGTGTTATGTTTTTTGTTTGTATTGTCACGAGTTTGTGGGTAAAAATTTTAGTGCACATTTCTTAGAAAATATAGATATAAGAAACAAAACTTACATCAATTTGGTAACACAAAATTTAACAAAAGATCATTGGAAAATCGTTAAAAATGAGATGAAACTTGATATACGTCTACAATTTCCAATAATAATAATAATGATATTCTCCCTTGCTTATATATTAGAAAGTTTTTTTTGTGATGTAACAAGCTTTGAGATTTAAATCACAAACAACTACAAAACCTGAATCAAAGTTTGACAATTTTTGAGATATTTTTACGAAATAATTTTTTGTTTTTAAAGAGATTACATTTTTATAAAGATGATCAAAACGTTCAGAATCAGAAAACCATAAGTAAAGACACACCTTTTCAAAAGGTACCTTTCTGGAAAACCTATTTTCCAAAGGAGTACATATGTTCTTTCTTTGCCACGACCAACCATGTTCTAGTCATGAAAAAACATCTTGTTGGGACAAATATATCGAAAGATAACTCATGGAAATTTGAAGTTGGTCGCGACCAACCAATAGCTGATTGCAACCAAGTCACACAAACTATTTATCGAAGCCTCGGGTCTATCAGGTCCGTTACTTCGCCGCGGCCAGCCTCGTTATGATCAGAGTGAAGTCCTCTTTGTTGCGATCAACACGATCATGAACCTGGAGAATATATCTTGTTAGTTTTCAGTAAATTTGGCTAGCCTACTTATCCTTGAACAAATTTGTTGCTTTCCGCAATGAAGTTATCTGCTCAGCCCTTCCCTCACTTATTGTTTTACCAACTTCAATGTTCTGAACTCTTCTTCATATCATCCATATTTTAATAAACATTTTTAACAATCCCTCACTTGATTAAATTTTATTTTCCAATCTCTTAGTTTAGATAACTTTTTCCCGTAAAATAAAATATCTTTCGATTTGAATTATACTTGAGTGTAAATAAAATAAAATAAAGTCGGAAAATATTGGTAATCGTAACTTTGAACCAACCTCTCGTATTACCTAACCGATGATCTTGCACACAATCGTTTTTATCAAATATTTCTCCACATTACACTTCAACACTATTTCGGGTGTGTGCTTTATCCATTTCAAGAATCATGACTTGAGAGGGACTCATCTCTCCTGAGAGGTGGCACCTCCTATAGATTCACATATGCACAATTTTTAAATTATTTTTTGTTATCTTTAGTAATACATGTCACATTTAGACCAACATATTTTACACTCATTATAGATGAAAACCTAATTTATTCATGCATTGAACCTTTCACAAAAAGCTTGTTGTTATCCTTTGCAAATTCTATGTTTAGGTTCTCTATAAAAAATTAGGTTTCTATCATTTGCAAAATACTTATTTGAAGACTCTTAGTCCCATACCACTAGATGTAGTTTACCAAATTTTAAGCTAATATTTTGGTAAATTAATCTTATAAGTTCCCACTATAATTTACATATGAGAACGATCTTGTAGTCGATTTGTTATCGGTTAGACTAGTGAACTAATTTGTATACATGTATCCCCCAAGTGCTCCAGGAAATTTAAAATATTGGAGACACATATTTTTGGTCTTTTTCAAGTACCCCAACACCTTTACAATTGGATTCTAATGTTTTGTACTTGGATTACTCGTGAACTGACTTAATTTACGTACCAAATTATAACCTTCATAGTGCATGAAGTAGTACAAAATAAACTTTCTATTGCACTAGCATATTTTAATTGAGCCACCATCATTCTCTCATTTTCAAGATTTATCTAGAATCAAATGAATTTTGTGCCTATATAAATTTTAGATGTTTGAACTTATTAAGTACCTTCTCAATATAATGGGATTGACTTAGGTCTTAACCCCTAATATTTTTGAAAATAGAATATATAAATATTTTCGTTTCATTAATCCCTTTTATATCATTACTTAGTATGATCAAGTCATCTGCATATAGACATATACTGAATATTACATCACCATAAACTTCAGTTTACAAATATTTGTCTGCCTCATTATGCCTAAATTCACCGGACACAATAAAATCATCAAAGTTTTAATGCCACTGCTTAGGTTTTTGCTTAACATCATATAATGATTTAACACATATACATACTTAGATACATTCCCATCAATTACAAAACCCTCAAATGACTCCATATAGAGCTCCTCGTCGATATCTCCATTTAGGAAAGTTATTTTGACATAATTTGATTGATTTTCAGATTGTATATCAATGCATTTGCAAAGGAAATTGTAATGCATGTGGTTTTTGCAACCAGAGGATAAGTGTCAAAATAATTATTATTTTTCTTGAAAACCTTTTGCTAATAATCTTGCTTTAAATGCTTGATTAATACCATCTATGTGACATTTCTTCTTAAATACCCACTTACAACCAATTGGTCTTGACCTTGAAGTTAAATACACCAATTTTGAATTATTATTTGATCGTATTAAATCTATTTCATCAATATACGGTCTCTTACCAAAATGCGAAATGTCATGATGTTATTGCTTCCATATAGGATTTACAGTCGTCTTCCCAAGAAAGCACTATCATAATTTTCTAGGTTTTTTTTCCACAATTTCCTTCTACTAAATAAAAGAAAATCCTTTAAGAATTTATATCATCATATCCTAATTTTATAGGTTATTTTCTATTTTACTCGTACGAGGTTCTCTTGGTTGCTCATCA